>CM035125.1:77688520-78197786 GCA_020205555.1 Panax stipuleanatus | reverse complement strand
TCAAATACAAACTTTATATCATACGGTCGTGCAAAATACGACCACACAACAGTGAGTGTCAATACAAATATGTAAAAATATTAATATTCAAACTAAGTCCTCATTATAATTATTATCACACTATTTATCAGAAATAGGTGAGGACTACTACTGCTCTAACTCGGACCATCACTCTGACCCCCGACTAGTTCCCGCAACTTCTCATTTCCTGAAGAGGACACAGACGAAAAGGGTGAGCTCAACTAGCTCAGTAAAAGAATACTATGACTAAGATAATGGAAAATAAATTATCGTTCGTCTTCAACAAATCAAATAAAATATAATGGACAACCAACTTTAGATCAATATTCGCAGCGAAAAAAACAATTCATTAGAAGAGTTAAGAAGAGAATGAAGTCTACTATCTTCTATGATTTAAAAGTCCATCATCAATATTTTATCCCTGTAACATCAATCAATATACATCTCGAATCAAATATTCATCTTTGCACTACAGGCCAAAGATATTCATTTGTATCATCAGTGGTCATGTTCATCTCAACACCTGTCATCTTTGCACTACAGGCCAAAGATATTCATCAGATAATCATTCATCTTTGCTCTACAGGCCAAAGATATTCAGTTATATCACCACTTAAGACTGAGGATGATGAAAAAATCATATAAATAACGAATCCAGTGAAATAAAGGATAAGATTAAGGATCGTATTTTAGTATATCCAATTCAAAAATACTTCGTAACAATTAATTGTGGAGCAAAATCAAGAATAAAGCTCAAAACTTAAATCCAACCAAAGATAGTAACCATAACAGGACAATTTGGACAAATAGAAGAAAATTTAATTTTTCCGTGAATATTGTCGTATACGTGAATAGTGCCGTATACGTGAATAGTAACCCCGATAGAGAAAGTAAGAATTTTAACATAAAATCCATGACAATATTTTGGTATAATGATATTGAAAAGAATAACATCATTTACAAAAGAAATAACATCCCTTACCTCAAAAGAACAATACTTCTGACTGGAATATCGGATATAATACCGAAGAAAACTTGCACTGAATAGCAACACTCAAAGTAATGAAATACTCACAAAAATACGCTCGATATTATAGAGAGAGAAAACTTCTGATTCTGGTGTGATTTTCAATTCTAACATAAGCACCCTATTTATAGAAAAGCTTAGGATACCAAAGGAGACTAAAATAATAAATATTATTATTTTCAAAAATTTTCCGCCGCCTGGCGGCTAAAAAAATTTCAACAAAAGTGCGGCCCACTTATTAAAAAATATTTATTTTCCGAAACTTCAATAATTCATAATAAATAGCCCTTTTGTCAGAAAAATACAAATTCTATATCTTTCCATAGAAAATTTAATTCTCTACAACTTTGTAGAATGAGTTTTTCCAAATTCCAAACATAATTATCCGAAATCCATAAACAGATGATTTCTCACACCAAAATACTGATAAAAACACATCAGCACTAATTCCTTCTTTAATATCCACAAAATAAATATTTCCTTATCATATAAATCAATAATTAATTATTTCACAAATAATATTACAGAACTACAATATTGACAACAAGGTCGTTCCCAGAAAAGAGGGGGCCTTCCGATAAGGATTTCTCCTTACTGGCGCGCAATTAAATAATCCCTCTTAGATAAAACTTCCTTAGACATTGTCAATAATGCTATCTAATAATATTATTCAAATAATATGAATTATTGAGTTGATAATGTGAAATATTGTGCAATGACAATTATTGAATCAATAATACCAAAATATCAACTGTAGCCATTATTGAATCAATCATATAAAATGGCAACGTAGCAATTATTGAGTTAATAAAATATCAATGTAACAATTATTGAGTCAAAATATAAAATATTGAACAGTAATTACTGTAACAATAATTGAGTAAGTGCCTTCTCACGTAAGACTCAATAATTCGAAATACTGTGTAATACCGTGTGCTATTGTGCAACACCGCGTATCACTGTATTCTAACCACCGGGTATTTCAACAGTACTAACGGTAACAACTACGCCATTATTTATAAAAAGATTATTTCCGTCGCTTTCTATATCTGACAGTTATTCCATTGTGGGGCCCACAAATAGCTGCGCCATCGTACGAATATTCCCCGACAATAAGAATATTCCACGACCAAACGAATATTCCCCGACAACCAGAATATTTTATAACCACTTGCTCATTTTAAAATATTTGCACATTTTACCCATAACTTTCACATATCAATCAACACCTTACTATTTCGAAATAATATATAAGAAAACTAAATCTTTATTCATAAAAGTTGGGGTCTTACAATACTAACCAATTATCTCCCTAATGCATGCTACCAACATGGGCCCCATGTGAAATCTTTTAGTGAGCTGCTTGAAACTTTCCTTTATGTTGCTGATTGGATTTTGTAATAACAAGCCCATGTTACTTCCTTTAATTCGTGCCCACTTGACTATTTGCTCCTCAATTGTTGATTTCGTGGCCATGTAGTATCTATTCAAGCTAGCTGCTGAACCGAGAGCTCATGTGCCGAATTGGGTCAGCCCAATTGGTCCCAAATTAAATTCCAAATCGTCCCGTTTCAATATATTAGCTCCACATAATCCTGAAATCAATAAACATGGTAATAAGCTCATATCCACATTAAACATGTAATAAACTAAATATAAAGGAATAATAATCATCGAATATTATGTACTTATCAACAGGTCAGCCCCGGTCTTAACCCGGGAAGTACAGGTCAGCCCTGGTCTCAACTCGGGAGGTACAGGTCAGCCCCGGTCTCAACCCGGGAGGTACATGTCAGCCCCGATCTCAACTCAGAAAGTACAGGTCAGCCCCAGTCTCAACCGAGGAGGACAAGTTAACTTCAAAAACAATCCTGAAGTATCACAACATCTCCAGAGGAATGCCTGGAATGACCAAGTCAACCTCGGATATAACACTGAGGACAAACAGACTCGAATAGGATCCAAACCTTGGAAACAACCCCAGGAAGTCAGCTAAAGGCCATGCCGACACTGAAGGAAACCGCGGGAAGGGTAGAACGGTTATTTTACCAACTCTAAGCTGATTCAGTCAAAATCAAGTCTAATTGATACCACCAAAGTCAGAACGAACCATAACAATGATCCCGAGTGCAAACAGCGCAAGACAGCTCAACGGACAGACTGTGAAAAATCAAAGACCTGGTTATCAACCCGTCTTTTTGGACCCAAAAATGTTTTATCCCATATCATTGTGACACGCTCGGCGAGGGCTTTCCGGAAAGGTACAACACACCTTAAACGGACGCTCCGATCAAAAGTTAGAAAGTTTTGAACCTGACATCGCATTGCTCGGAGTGCAGGTACTTCGATACAATCGGACCCGCCACGTGGGTCCTGCCACATAGAGCCGCACCTCTACCTGTGGCAGCAGCAGGTAGACTGATGGCTCCTGGGTCTATATATATGAGGTGACCCCCAGCGCATTTAAAGAATTTAAAAATGCTCCGAACCCCTGCTCGTTCAATTTTCCAGCTATTTTCTTATCTTCCAAACCCAAAGTTTTTCACTTTAACACATAGATAGAACCACATACTACCACATATCAGAAAATAACAGGTAGATTTGGACGTTTAAAGCCTACGATTTGGTAAAAAGCCCGTGTAGCAGTCCATTGTAGTATTTTTATGATCAGAAAGTTATTATTACTTCTTCGTAATTTTATACACTTGCATATCAAGTTTCGTTTTCTAAATATGCCCGGAACTCAGTTCTGTGGCCGTTTTTGTTAACTTTTGGTACATTTTAGTACCTAAACGTATTTTAGGGCATTTCTACAACTCGGATTGACGATCCGTCGCTTTCAGTAACTTGTATATACTTGCATCTTTGTATTAAGAAACTTTGTCGGACTGGGTTATCTTCCCAATCCGGGTTTGGCTTTTTTTGTATATATTTAACTTTATATATACTAACTTTTCAATTATGTCAAGCCTGGATGTCAAATCTACGGTAGTTTACTGCTTTTATATATATATATGCATATATAAGCAACATTCACCACACTGGGTTATTTTCCCAGTCTTGGTTGACTTTTTTTGTCTATATATGTATATATTTACATTCCAGTGCGGCATGGATCATTCTGTGGCCTTTTTACTGCTTTTATATATATACATATATAAGCAATATTCACCACACTAGGTTATCTTCCCAATCTTGGTTGACTACCTTTCTGTCTATATATATATAGTTACATTCTTGTTTGGCCTGGAACATTCTGTGGCATTTTTACTATTTTTGCACCATTCACCATACTGAGTTATCTTTCCAGTCCTGGATGACTACGTTTCTGTATATATTTATATTTAAGTCCGGGCACAGGCGTGAAAACCCATCGCCCTTTTTACTATTTTATATATATATATTTCAATTCTGTCCAGCCTGGATCATTCCGTGGCTTTTATACAGCTTTTATAAATAAATAAATATATATATATATATATGTTTATATTTCAATTTTATTCCGGGCACCGGTGTGAAAACCCATCACCCTTTACAGCTTTCGCATATGTAATTATATATATATATATTGCTTTACTAATTTTTTATTAAATTATTGCTTTAAATATTTATTTTTTATGAATCGACACTGACATTTCTGCGAGCGAACTAGATTTATTTAAATCTCGCCAACTCTAGCTTTCAAACGGTTCAAAATAGGTCCAGACAGAACTGGGAGGCTAGAATGGCTGAGATTTATTTAAATCTTCCATTTTTTTTAGTTTCAGTTATAAAAGCTAGCTCGCGGCCCTTAGATCGCTATCTAGTGGAAACGAGACACTTCGGCCATGTGCGAGCTAAGATTTACTGATGAATCCTTGGTTCTGGCGATATTTGGATATATTTTTGTACAAATTTGAGCTGTGCAGGTTTATTGGCCTCCCTATGTGAGCCTAAGAATCGTGGGATACATGATCAAACTGATCAGAATCTGATTCCCACGATGGACAAACTCCACCTTACAAATGTACCCTACCAGTTTTTTTGTAAAAATGTACATATAAAAGACCTTAAAACTGTTATCCGGATTTAAGGTCTCAACATAATGAAAATATGGTTTGTCGTGTCAGAGTCCCTCTGATGGCTATCATGCCCATGAGGAGACCGACACTTGTATATATGTTGTGGTCGAGGATGCTTCGTAGCCCGACAATCACCATTCAAATTGAGCCAAAAAGTTGAAAAGATAAAACTGAAGTATTGATATGCTTCAATTCCTATGTTAGTGTAAGGGTTTGAAAACCTTCTTTCAAAACATCATTTCAATAATATTTTCGAAAAAAAGAAGCTTTTGCAAATCAAATCAAACACTTTTGCAAATCAAATCAAAGACTTTTTGCAAAATCAAATCAAACCCTTCGTATATAGGTTCAACGATGCATAAACATGCTTTTAATCAAACATAGGCTCAATTTCTTCCAGCATTCACACACACATTGCAGATTTAAAAGGAAAATATTGAAAAGATGAAGTACCGTGTTTATATGGGAGTTGTGGGGTGCCTAACACCTTCCCCACACTTAACCAAGCCCCCGAACTCAAAACTTTGTTTCCAAAGATCAAGTTTCGATAGTGTCCAGCAACTAGGTCTCTTTTCAAACAGAACTCAGTTGAGTTGGTACAACCATTTCAAATCTATCAACTGGCGACTCTATAAAATGTTCAAATCGTTGACATGATACTTGTTGGACTTTTCCTAAAAAACCCTTCAAAATCTTTTTCACAAATAAAAAGAGTAAGGGTAGAGACAACATAGGAAGAGGGAAAGATCCGGGTTGTGACCCGACCCGCAGATTTTTTTCCAACGTCGACAATATTTAGTAAACTTATGCATGTTATTTTAGTCTTCAATTGAATATATGAGTAGATAACAGCACCGTGCAGCACCATATCCAGGGTTTAAAGGTACCCAGATTTGGAGGCGTCACATTGAGTACAACGAAGAACTGTTGATTGGTGTTACATGAATAAAATATCGATGATAGACTTTTAATTTAGGGAAGATAGTAGACATTATGTTTTACATGACTCTTCTAATGGATTGCTTGTTCCGCTACAGCTATGGTTGAAACCTTTTATCATCTACCATATGTTCTAAATATCTAATTTGTTACTGATGATGGCTATTGATAATTTAATTATCTTAATTCATGATATTATTTACTGGGCTATACGTGCTCACCCTTTTGCTTCATAATTCCTTTCAGGTTAAAAGAATGTAGCTGGGTCGAGCGGAGATAATTGGGGAATAGAACGATGGTCTATAACTGTTAAAGTTTCCCATAAAACAGTATGGAAATAATTGTATTGAGGACTTAAAATGTGTGTTATAATATTCGTCATTTAATAATTGATTTTGGTGAACAACAATAGGGTGATGAGAACCCAACTTTGTAAGGGTGTGTTGCCACTATCGTACAAGATGTCTAACTGATAAATGGTCTTTATGACCATTTATTCGGATAGTAACCAGCTTGTTCTATTGCCGAAACTCAAGTACTTTTGTGCTTTTCACATGTTTTTCGTTTGTTTTGTGATTTTCAGGTTCTGGAACTCTCTTGGCGCATATTGAGCTTAAAAGGACAAAATGAGGCCAAAAGGAGCAAGAATGGAATGATGGCATGACAATGGGAAGGAAATGCAATCCAGACATCGTTTGGGTGGTTCACATTCATTTCATGTTCTTAGATTAGAACTTGGTTCATATTGTAGAGCATCTTATAAGCTTTCCGGAACATCTTGAATCATCCAAATCGGAGTTCGGAGGCGAGAGTTACGCCCCGTATACCAACGAACGTCAAACTTCACGGATTTGGGTTTTCATTGCGAAGCTGTCACTTGGAGCTCGTTTTCAGCCTTCCTCCATCCATTATTTCTCAATGCTCAAAGAATAAAAGCTGTAGAGCTCTTCGATTGCTTCGATTTGACAGGTGGCGGGCCTCATACTCCTTCCGGATAAAAAGTTATGACCGTTCTACCAGAGGACTCTGCAGTAGAAAATCCTTGGCGCGGGCGCGTGGATTTCTAGTGCATTTTGGCCCGGGCGGCGCCTTTAAAAAATGATGCCAGACTTAACCTTTTAAGTGCACGGGACTTGGCTAGAGATTGAGATATAAGGGGGCTCGGTTTTGGCAAGAAAGACATCACATTTTGGGCCTTAAGCCCTAGCCCTAGCTCTCATCCTTTTCCTTTACATTTCTTGTATAGCTTAGGAGTAGATTAATGTTAGATTAGTTGTTAGTAGTTAGTTTTATAGGGTTAGATTAGACTTGTTGGTTGAAACAATTGGAGGACATCAAAGATCCAAGCTTGCAGAAGGAACACAGATTTGCACTCTCTTACTTTAACTCTCCTTGTTATTCATTTCTATTCGGATAATGTTTGTGGATGAAATACTTGAGTCATTCATGACTTAGGTTTTTGTTTTAAGATTCCAATGGAACCTTTTGAGTAATTGATATTGATTTGCGTTCGTCTCGGTTATTGTTAATTGCTATGTGATTGTCTATTGCAATTTATGCCTTTATTGCTTAATTGCTTAGCTAACAATTACTGTGATAACCTATGTGGACTTGAAAGATGAAATATAGGTTTAGATCAAATTGTAATAGCGGGCGATTGTGTGTTTACATGGCATTAGACATATGATTTGTGCTTAGGATAGACATATACCGAAGCGCCGCTTGTAGTCAATAGAGAACTTGACCTTAATCCCTAATTATTTATAAACACCATAGACATATAGGGGTTTAGATAATGTGGGTGTCCACGTGCGTTCTATCATCTGTGGATTGCACGTGGTATGGAGTAGGTGCATCGAAAGATGACCTTCTTTCACTTTCGTGTTCTCGGCTAACAACCATGACGGTTAACTTGACCTAATTGGGAGTTTATTAATTTAGATGAATCATTAAGGGAAATTGGGATCTCATGCCTTCATTATCTGATTTTACTCTAGGATTAATTAGTTTAAGTTTGATTCCTTGTCTAGTTTTAATTTAGTTTTTGATTAAAACAATTTGCCACACGTTTAAATTAGACCAAAATGATTATGGACTACAGACTTGGCGACCTTTTATCTGTTAATTTCTCGTGGGAACGATATCTGTACTTTCACTTTATTACTTATTGACCGTGTATACTTGCACGCTTATATTGATCGGTAAAATGACCAACAAGTTTTTGGCACCGTTGCCGGGGAATTAATTGGATAACTATTTGCCAACATTAGTTTCAATCAAATTAGTCATTATTTAAACATTTTTATTTTTGTTTAATTCTCTTCCTATATTCTCTTTTCAGGTACAATGGACTTAAATTTTTATCCATGGAACTATACAAGGAAAGAGCAACCAAGGGAAATAGGGAATGATGGCGTCGACCCAATTGCTTCACTTTCAGCACAGTTGGAGGTTATTTCGAGGAAGCTGGATACTGTCACAATCCAGCAGAGTTGAGAGACGACAATGACTTATGACTATGGTGCTGGGAGCTATGCGAGCCATCAGGATCCCATCAATTATGGACAAGAGCAGTATGGGGGTGAGTACTTCCACAACGAATATCCCAATTATCAACAGGATTGGGGGTATCACCCAGAGCCTTCAGGAAGCTACTATCAAGATCACTACTGCGAGCCAAGTCCAATATACGCACCAGAATGCACCTTCCAGACTCCAACTTATGAGCCTCAATACATGGATTTTGAGGATGACACAGAAAAGGAAAGCCTGGAGGAAGGAGGTGACATAGCATCATTAAGAGATACCTTAATTGATCAATCACAGTCAATCAAGAATCTTCAGTATTGGGCAAATCAGATTTGTATGGCATTGATGAAAGAGGAGTTGATTGAACAAGGGATACAGACTCAGAATCTTCAGAATCAACTCTCTCAAGTAGTGGATGCCATGAGCAAAGGGCCTCAGAATTCTAGGGAGATTCAGTACATTGATTCTGAGGATGAAGCAGAAAAGGAGATCTTGATTGAGCGAGATGAGTCGATTGATGATCTTCAGACTTAGGTAGAGCAAATTAGCACATCTTTAAGGAATGAGGAGGTGATTGAGGAAGGAACCGAAGCTCAAGATCTTCAAAGTCCAATGCCTCAGATGACTGAAGTCGTGAGTAATGATCCCCATGATCCTTGGTGCTATGAAATGGATGCAGAAACTGTGACAGCCCCGAATTCGGGTCCTCTGACCCCGGTCCGGTCATCACGATACAATACAAACATCCACCTCTAAACAACATACGATAACTAAATGCGGAAAATAATAAACGTTTGTCGTTCATTCAAAAGGTGTTACTAGTCCCAAGATTCGATAACCTTAAATACAAAACATACAAACATACCCTAGAATAGTCATTAGGGTTCATATTACATAACAATAATTAATTAAACATAAAGATAAAGTCTGCTCCTTGCAAACTAATCCTACATATTCCCTTTACCCTTGTCCTTCCCTGAAGTCTCGGGCTTAACTGCAATATAAGTCATGATATAGCAAGAATGAGCAACAAGTTTGCTCAGCAAGTTGAAATACAACAATAAAGGATATATCATGACGAATAGAAAATATTTGATAATGAATTCAACAATATGAATATCGAAAGCAGAAAGTGAGCTGACTTCGTAAGACGATCTACAATTACCCATATAGCGTCGTGCCCTTTCTGTGTTGCCGAAAGTCCTACCACAAAGTCCATCGTGATGTGTTCCCATTTCCATTCTGGAATCTCTAACGGTTGTAATAACTCGCTTGGTCGTTGGTGCTCTGCCTTGACTCTCTGACAAGTTAAACACCTACTTACGCATTCTGCAACCTCCCTCTTCATGTTTGGCCACCAAAAGTGATGACGCAAATCTTGGTACATCTTCGTGCTTCCTGGGTGTATCGAGTATCTCATACTATGCGCTTCTTGCAAAATTTCTTCTCTTAATTCCGGTACTAATGGTACTCAAATTCGTCCTTTAAACCTTAGCAGTCCAGTGCTATCAATCTTGAATTTCAAATCATCACCCTCAACAATCCGCTTCTTGATAATATCACAATCTTCGTCCTTCTCTTGTGCCTCCTTAACCTTATCTAATAAAGTCGGGCTCGCTGTCACTGTAAATAATTTCTCGTTCGTCTCCATCGGATACTTAACCTCCAAATGTAGTCGTTCGAAATCTTTCACTAACTCTTCTTGAAAGGTTAACTTTAATAACTTCTCTCTGCCCTTTCTGCTCAAGGCATCTGCCACTATATTTGCTTTTCCTGGATGGTACAGAATCTCACAATCATAATCTTTGATCAATTCTAGCCATCGACGCTGCCTCCTGTTTAGCTCCTTCTGCGTGAAGATATACTTCAGACTCTTGTGATCCGTGTATATTTCACATTTCTCGCCATATAAATAATGCCTCCAAATCTTCAAGGCAAAAACTACTGCTGCTAATTCTAGGTCATGAGTCGGATAACCCTTCTCATAATCCTTTAACTGACGTGAAGCATACGCAATGACCCTACCGTGTTGTATTAGTACACAGCCAAGACCCTTGTGTGACGCATCGCTATACACTACAAACCCTCCCGTGTTATCCGGTAAAGCTAACACAGGTGCTTGACTAAGCCTCTTCTTTAATTCTAGGAAACTCTCTTCACACTTTTCCGTCCAAATGAACTTAACTGTCTTTCTAGTAAGATTGGTCAACGGCGATGCTAATTTTGAAAAATCCTGGATGAATCTTCGATAGTATCCCGCTAATCCTAAGAAACTCTTGATTTCTGTCGGCGTCTTCGGCTGCTCCCAATTGATAACCGCTTCTACCTTTGCTGGATCCACCGAAACACCATTCTTGTTGATAACATGCCCCAAAAACTGCACTCTATGCAACCAAAATTCACACTTAGAGAATTTTGCATACAACTTCTCTCTCCTTAATGTCTCCAACACTATTCGAAGATGCTCGGCGTGCTCTTCCTCCGTCTCCGAATACACCAGAATGTCATCAATGAATACGACAACAAACTTATCTAAATACCGTTTGAACACTCTGTTCATCAAATCCATAAATGCTGCCGGTGCGTTCGTCAATCCGAATGACATTACCAGAAACTTAAAGTGTCCATACCGAGTTCTAAATGCCATCTTTGGAATATCCTCCGGCCTCACCTTCAGTTGATGATAACCGGTCCTCAAGTCAATCTTTGAAAAGTACTTCGCCCCCTTCAACTGATCAAACAAATCGTCGATCTTAGGCAATGGGTACTTGTTCTTAATGGTGACCTTGTCCAATTCTCGGTAGTCGATACAAAGTCTGAGCGATCCATCTTTCTTTTTCACGAATAAGACAGGTTCTCCCCATGGTGATACGCTCGATCGAATGTATCCCTTATCTAATAACTCTTGTAATTGAGCCATCAGTTCTTTCATCTCTACCGGTGCCATACGATACGGCGCTTTGTATACTGGTGCTATCCTTGGTGCCAAATCAATGAGAAACTCAATTTCTCTATCCGGTGGCAATCCCGGAATCTCGTCTGGGAAGACATCAACGAAATCCCTTACAATAGGTATCTGACCCAGTTCACCCTCGACTCGTCGAGTATCAACCACGTGAGCCAAATAACCTATACAACCCTTTCTAAGCAATCTCTGTGCTTTCATCATCGTCAGACAATGAGATTGTCTCAGCAATTTACTACCATAAAATACCACCTTCGACTTGTTCGGAGTCTTAAGGTGTAAGCACTTCTTCTTACAGTCGATAACTACTCCGTGAACAGATAACCAATCCATTCCAAGGATTACATCAAACTCCCCCAAACGAATTGGTATCAAATCCACTCTGAGCCTAAATCCTCGCAATTCGGTATAACAGTTCCTATAAATGTATTTTACGGGAATAATTTCCTTGTTTGTTACTTCTACGTTCATAGGGTGTTCTAATCATTCACGGGGTAAGTATAATCGTTTAGCAAATTCTTCGAAAACAAAAGAGCAGGTAGCACCCGAATCAAATGACACATATGCATCAATATCATTGATCGGGATGATACCTGACACCACGTCCTTAGACTCCACCGCATCCTGAACGGTCATGTTGAACGTGCGTGCCGTTGGTCTGTTGGCTTGACTGGCTGGTCCTCCGATGCTCAGTCCATTGTTGTTGTTGTTGCGATTGCCACTAGCTACATCGCCCTTTCTCTTCGGGCAGTCCTTAATTTGATGGTCTAGGGCTCCACTCGAAAAACACCCTCCTTTCTGCTTATTCGGACACTGAGGAGCCATGTGCCCCGGTTGTCCACAACGATAACAAGCGCTCTTTCCCTTCAAACATTCCCCGAAGTGGTTCCTTCCACAGTTGTTGCACTTTACACTTTTCTTGGCCTCTCCCCCGGACTTGTTACTTCCAGAGGATTGGCTCTCCGTCCATTTACGCTTGTTGGGGTTGCTGCCTCTGCTGCTTCCCCCTTTCTGTCCCTCCTGACCGGTTTTCTTTTCTTGCTTGAATCGAGTAATGGCTTCATTGCCTCCTTCTGCAATGATATCCCTTTCCAGTAGATCAAAGAATGTCTTAATCTTTAATACTGCGACTGCTTTCTGCACCCAAGGTTTCAGTCCTAATTCGAACCTTCTTGCCTTCCTAGCCTCCGTGTCCACTTGATGTGAAGTGAATAGGGCCAACTCATTAAATCTTTCCGCATACTCTGCGATAGATATACTACCTTATTTCAGTTCCAAAAACTTAACTTCCATATCCTGTTGCGTATTCTCCGAGAAGTAATTCTCGAGAAATAGCTCCTTAAATTTATCCCAAGGAATAACTCCTTCGCCTGCCCGTCCCTTATTGGCCTTCCACCAATAGTTAGCTTCGCCCTTCGTCATGAAAGTGGCAAAACTCGTCTTCTGTGCTTCGGCCACTCGTGCGACCTCAAACACTTTCTCTATCTCTTCTATCCAGGTTTGGGCTTCGATTGGGTCCAAGGTTCCCTGGAACTCTGGTGGTCCTACCAATTTAAAATCTTTGAAACTAGACAAGTGATGTCCTGGCTGCCCTGCTGCTGGCTGGGGTTTATTCCGCATTGCCTCAGTTAACAAGTTAATGAAGTTTTGCATAGGGTCGATATTTTCCCCTCCGCCATTATTAACGGATCCTTCCTCCCTCTGGTTCCGCGGTAGTCTCCTAGGCAGCATAATCCTGAGGAAAGGAAGAAAACATTAGGCTTTACGTGATATGCTATTAATGTTAGCATTAAGAAGTTTAAGATGTCTATCAATCATATGTGATTCAAATAAACAACTTCAGTATCATAATAAAACTCGATGGATCTCCTCAACCCATTACTTACATACTCTATTTGAGTTTCTACTAAGGTTATAACCTAGGTTTCGCATTCCTAATGTTTATAACCTAAGGCTCTGATACCAACCTGTGACACCCCCGAATTCGGGTCCTCTGACCCCGGTCCGGTTGTCACGATACAATACAAACATCCACCTCTAAACAACATACGATAACTAAATGCGGAAAATAATAAACGTACGTCGTTCATTCAAAAGGTGTTACTAGTCCCAAGATTCGATAACCTTAAATACAAAACATACAAACATACCCTAGAATAGTTATTAGGGTTCATATTACATAATAATAATTAATTAAACATAAAGATAAAGTCTGCTCCTTGCAAACTAATCTTACATCTTCCCTTTACCCTTGTCCTTCCCTGAAGTCTCGGGCTTAACTGCAATATAAGTCATGATATAGCAAGAATGAGCAACAAGTTTGCTCAGCAAGTTGAAATACAACAATAAAGGATATATTATGATGAATAGAAAATATTTGACAATGAATTCAACAATATGAATATCGAAAGCAGAATAATAATTGCTTTTAGAATAGCTGATAGTCAAGTAGACTTTTGAACTATAAAACTCCAACGGAATCAATAGCTGATTGACCCTTTGGTTACTGGCTATAGAATAAGTACTTAAGGGAATCAGCCTCGCGTACGCTATGTATATGCATAACATTCAACTCTGCTATTTGTATCTTTATACTAGATACCTGGGTTACTCCCCTATATATATAAGGGGTGTTCTTTCAGTCTAAGAATCCTTACCATCAATTGGTTTGGATAGCTTTTATAAAATTTCATATACTTGTCTGACCGAACAAAGGTTCAGACTCTATCTAACACAGCTCAAGAATTATTGAACTTTACAAAATGTACAAGTCCAAGACTGTACGAACTCAAATGCACTAGGTGCTAATATCAATAATATCGAAGTGGAATAATTGTAAAGTAATTAAACCACCTAATAGCATGCTTGGAAATAAAGTTCAAGCTTTAAATAATTAACCGTCAATACGATAATAACCTACTCAATACAATATGAGAAGGATAGGAACTTGCACAATAAAGAGTGTAAGGGAACTTGCATTCAAATCAAGTGAAGTTTAAGAAACTTGCTTACAACGTTCCTTGAGTAAAATAAACACAAGGATAGGATACTTGCTCAAGTAAAGGAGTAAGACTTAAAAGACTTGCCTGATTGCACAGCTACAATTTAAGTTCTAGCTTTAATTAACTTAAGTCGAAACGACCTAACATTAATAAGTCGGCCTTTCAATTAGCATGTGTAAACTAATACGAGTCTACACTAACAAGAATCTAATTATCATATAATTCTAGCACATAGTTCACGTAAGTCCATCTACTCATGTCTTAAATTTAATAACTTTAGATTATCTAGTTACTATGCATCACTATAGCAGTTCAAGTTATAAATCAACACACATGCTTATAAGTTTTATAAACTCGAGTTCGAAACTAGCATGCTTATCCTAATCTAATTCAAATTCATGTTTTTATGCCAGTAATTCACATACTTTAACTAATACAAGTTCATGTTATGAGGGTTAGCTACATAGTCATATTACCACATCACGGTCTAACCATACTTAGTAAGCATGATTGTGCGTATATTACTCATATATACTTAAATTACATAGGTTATGCCTTATAAATTTATTTTTTATGAATATGCGTGCACATGCAAAATACATGTATAAACAAATGAGGTCCATGTTAATATATCTATAGGCATAATGAACTCTAATATACATGCTTGCATGATCAATACGTAATCCACATAGTGATCGATGATATAATCTTTCACGTTTTAAGCTTTTCGTTAAAAAGTACACTAAGTCAACTTAGTATATACAAGGCATCTCGACATATAGTTTATATGCATTTGAAACACATAACAACGCCATATAAACATATTCAAATGGTCAGAATCTACAAGATAAAAGTCTTGGTCAAGTTCACTTCAAAAAGTCTTTAGTTTCTCATTTTGAAAACCTTTAAATCTTGCAATCACGTATGCTAGTGTGTGAACACACTTTAAACATGCATTTCATGTCAATATAAACCATACGATCATGTTTAGAATATCAGAATATATACATGCCCCGTATGTGTCTAAATTCATAATTAAATCTATAAGTTTCATTATAAATCACAAGTTTTCCTTTCATGGAGTACATACTAACATGGTTAACATTATACATGTAGTATCAAGAAACATGGTTATAGAAGTGATACTAATTTTCATGCTTGCCTTAAACCATAGCAACAAGTTATCACATAGCAGGCCTTAACAGGAAGCAGGAAACAAAAACTGGCAACAGGGACCTGCGCAGCTGCGCAGGCACCAGGTATAAACCCGGCGCATCTGCGCCGTTGTCCGGCCAGTGCTTGAGCTGGCTGTTTTCGGCAGAAACTTAGCCCAACTCAGAAAATAATTATGAAATTTGTTTCTATCATAACATATTGCAATTCTAACATATTAAGAAGTTTGTATAACACTTAGCAACATATCCCCAAATCAAATATCAACTAATATATGATTGATTCAAAGAATCAATAACTTAACATTTTATCAGAAAATGAAGAACATGAAGGTAAATGTTATACCTCTGTAACTATGAGCTTGCTGCTATATTAATTCTTCCTTAACTCAAATGGGAACTCAGTATACTAACTCTACTAGATAATATCTCAGCAAAAGAAACTACAAGGAGGAGAGCTTACTCTTATAAGCATTTGAAAATACAGGCAAAACATTTACTCACCAAATCAAACCAAAGGATTGCAAGTATGTTTAATAGATAAGAAAGAGTTGGTCAGGGTTGGTGATTCCACTCATGAATCCCACTCACCATCTCATGATTATGGCTATGTTTGTGGAATTTGAGAGAAAGAGATAGAGTAGCTAGCTTATTGTTTGTTCACGTGTGGGAGAAGTGAAGAGGAAATGGCTCTTATTATGGGACAATGTAAACTTAGAAATCTTGCAAATGGGTGTATATCATATATGTCCCATACTTGTTACATAATAATATACTAGATAGTATAATATATATACACATAGTATATAATAATGTTACTTCTAATGAGCAAATGTTGATATAATATATCAAGTAGTATACATTCATATAATCCATGTACATTTTCTATTAACACTAAAGATAATTCAATCATGTATTGTCCATTCTTCCATTACCATAACTATTATTATTATAATTATAATAACTTATTAAAAATCATTATCAAATAACAATAGTTTAAAATGATATTAATATAAAGTGATAGGGTATCATATTAATGTCTATTCATACATAACATGTAACTCACATAATGTCATTAGTCATACTATATAGTCTACATATATAATATATAAACGTATTAATGTGTCACCTTGTACTATATATAATATATAGTTAACTACCATATATTGCAAGGTTTACTTATCACATGCTTGTATAAAATGATTAACCAGGTAAATATAATATTATTATATTCATTAATCCCTTACTCGTTAATTAATATTCATTCATAATAATTAGTAATCAACACATTATCAATTTATTACTCATAATTGCAATTAACCAATAGGTTCAAATCTTGCCACTCTATTCAAATAAATTGAATATTTAATTATTAATAATCTCATACATTCTTTGATATTAAATCCTTAATGTTAGTCCACTAATTTAAATAACTCATTATTGAATTCCTTTAATCATTTCACAAATTCACATAACCACATAAGGTTTAAAAAAACTCACAAAACTAACTCGTTAAAATTAAATCACATATTTAATAAATAAGTAGTTTAAAATTCATGGTCGTTACAGAAATTGATGGAGATTCAGAAGTGCACTTGCAACTGGACAAGCATAAGGCAATGGATATAGAGGAGATGTTTGGGGACGTGGAAATATATGGACCAACCGTGACAATACCCCAAGAGCCTTCTTAGCCTAAGTGGAATAAGCCAGTGAAGTTTGCACACCCTTGCCCCCTTGGTAGCCGCATTACAGATACGAATCTCGAGGATATGAGAGAGTCCGCATTTTTGAAGCCATGGTGGTCAGAAGAAGAGAGAATAAAAGAAGAGATCGTTGTGTTGGTAGAAGCTCAATGCCCCATTCATTTCACAAGCACAACGGAACCATTGCCTAGCTCCCCAACCTTTAACATGGGGAATCCTTATACACATCCTATGCTAGGTAGTTTAATTTCGAGTCCTCTCAAAATGGGAAGCCTCCAAGCTTACACGGCAATTCTAATAGATGGAGGGTTTCTCAAATATTGTCGGGGGATCGGATAGTCGTCTCAGACACAGTCCAGCTAGCAGACTATAAATCAAGCGCTCGATGGGAGGCACCCCATCAATTCTCTCTCTCCCTACCTGTTTAATTCTCCATTACATGCTTTCTATCATAATTCCCTCCCCCTTGTTTAATTCTTATTAGTTATTATTTAGTTTAAAATTATTAAATGCTCGTAGATTTAGGAGTTCATTGCCTACATTTTTGGACTTAGGCCTTGATGTATCTATTTTTGGGACTTAAACGATTATTACATATTTTTGAATCACGAGCATGTTACATATACACACTTAAAGAATTTTTTTTGGAATTTGAATGCATATATCTTTCCTTGTTTAATTCTCTTGATGTAAATAGTTAATATACTTTTGTTAGTATAAGAGGGCTTAATAACATTATATGCTTTTCTCAGGGTCATTCCATGCAGCATGAAGCAAAGTTCGAATGTCACAGCAGCTTCATGAAACAAATTTTGTAGAAAACCAAATCTGGCATTACGCGCGGCCGTTCCTGATAAAGCTTGTTTGGGCGCGCGGCTGTGCCGCTCACAGACTATGCCTGGCTTAATTAATTTTTAGCCCATACTTCCATTGCATTATCAAACGAGCTTGCCACAAATTTCCCCCATCACAAGCCCTAATTTCAATTAAAAACAAAACCTCTTGTCTCCTAATCACAATCGACTAACCCACCCATCACTCCCATCTTCTCAACCTAATCAATTGAGACAGTGTGTGGGGGTTTGATAGCATAGCAAGATTTCTGAATTGGTTGGGTTAGTTAAGTTTAGTATTGGATTGCATCGTCTATTCTCATTTCATATGGCATCCACGAGGAGTAGGAGGGAGTCTACATCCATGGGCAGCGATTCTGAGCACTGGGGCGATGGCATCGACTATAATGCAGTCCGAGTCCTCCCACACTGTATATATGAGCATATTGATAGGATGGAGAGGCGACGACGAGGCTGACTAGGGGAGTTTCTTTCTACCTTTACCTTCAATGAAGACATTGAGCATTTTAAGTTTGGGGGTATTGGTTTTGTTTTTGCATGTAGTTAGTTCATTTCATGTTGTGTTAGTTCATTTAGTGCATGTAAGTTGTAAATAGTTAAAATTTGTCAAAATTTTAAAATTTTTGCATTTTATTTTGCATTCTGTGTTAGGACATTGTGCATGAATCCAGTTTCAGTTGGTGAGTTATGTATTTAGCCTATGAAGAAATTGAATTCACTTGATTTTCTAACTAATTTGAGACTTAAGCTTGATTTGAAAGTCATATATGTAAATCCTTATCTATCAGATACTGTGTAATCAGTTAGCATAATAGAGTAACCATCATGACATGCTCAGTTTAAATTTTCACATACTTGTCTTCTAGTGGGAAATCTATGTTTTAATGAAAGAGTTTCGGTTCTCATATGATAATAAGTAGACTGCAAAAAGCTTAAGTTTGGGGGAAATAGGGGTGTTGCATGCTATGTGGGGAGATTGAGCGTAAGACGCACTCCCCTATGAAAAAGAAATGAAAAAGAAAAGAAAACAAAAGAAAAGAAAATGATTTAGAAAAAGAAAAAAATATAATAAACACTTCGGTTACGTCGAGTTCTGTGGCCTTTGATATTCGAGCAAGTAAGCCCTCGGGGTGTTTCTACACCCAGCGCCCTAAGGCTGTCTGGTCTGGGAGTTGTTGGTCGAAAGCTCGCTACACGGGTACCATTGAAAAGCCTAAGAGGACTAGGCATTGCATAGTCGAATGTGTACACGAGAAAGTGCGAATACGCCCTCGTGAGTAATAAAAGCTTAATGAAATCCCCCGTTGACTCTTAACTTTAGTAATGCATGGTCTTGGTTATAAATTATATGATTTACTGCTTTTCTTGAGTTGAACCTTGTTTTTCCCCTAAGAAGCGTAGTAAGTGATTTATTTGTTCCAAAGTATGTTTAATGGTTGCTAGGCACACAACGCACAATACTTCAGTGCTAGCAGTTTTGGATTCGCAAGGATATGCCTTATGATCTTGTTTTCGGTATCTCTCTGTTTGATTATCTTGTGGTTTTCTGAGGCATTGCTTAGAAAGTTCAATATTGACTGAGACATGGATTCGCATTCATAGTAGTATAGCTTGCATACATTGTAGATATTGCATTGCATCTTGTGTTTAGTTTTGTTTGGGTTGCTTGAGGGCAAGCAACGTTTAAGTTTGGGGGTATTTGATAAGTGGTCTTTATGACCATTTATTCGGATAGTATCCAGCTTGTTCTGCTGTCGAAACTCAAGGACTTTTGTGCTTTTCATGTGTTTTTCCTTTGTTTTGTGATTTTCAGGTTCAGGAACTCTCTTGGCGCATATTGAACTTAAAAGGACAAAATGAAAATAAAAGGAGCAAGAATGGAATGATGGCATGGCAATGGGAAGGAAATGCAATCCGGACATCGTTTGGGTGGTTCACGTTCATTTTATGTTCTTGGATTGGAACTTGGTTCATATTGTAGACCATCTTATAAGCTTTCCAGAACATCTTGAATCATCCAAATCGGAGTTCGGAGGTTAGAGTTATGCCCTGTATACCAACGGACGTCAAACTTCACAGTTTTGGGTTTTCATTGTACAACTGTCACTTGAAGCTCATTTTCAGCCTTCATCCATCCATTATTTCTTAATGTTCAAAGTATGAAAGTTGTAGATCTCTTCGATAGCTTCTATTTGACAGGTGGTAGGCCTCGTAACTCCTCCCAGATAAAATGTTATGGCCATTCTACCAGAGGACTCTGTAGTAAAAAAATCCATGGCGCGGGCGCGCGGATTTCTAGTGCATTTTGGGCGCGGCCGCGCCATCAAAAAATGCTGCCAGACTTGAATTTTCAGGTGCACGAAACTTGGCTAGAGATTGGGATATAAGGCAGCTCGGTTTTGGCAAGAAAGACATCACATTTTAGGCCTTAAGCCCTAGCCCTAGCTCTCCTCCTTTTCCTTTACATTTCTTGTATAGCTTAGGAGTAGATTAGTGTTAGATTAGTTGTTAGTAGTTAGTTTTATAGGGTTAGATTAGACTTGTTGGTTGAAACAATTGGAGGACATCAAAGATCCAAGCTTGGAGAAGGAACACAGATTTGCACTCTCTTACTTTAACTCTCCTTGTTATTCATTTGTATTCGGATGATGTGTATTCCTTTTGTGGATGATATACTTAAGTCATTCATGACTTAGGTTTTTTTTTGAGATTCCAATGGAACCTTTTGAGTAATTGATATTGATTTGCTTTCGTGTTGGTTATTGTTAATTGCTATGTGATTGTCTATTGCGATTCATGCCTTCATTGCTTAATTGCTTAGCTAACAATTACTGTGATAACCTATGTGGACTTGAAAGATGAAATGTAGGTTTAGATCAAACCGTAATAGCTGGCGATTGTGTGTTTACATGGCGTTAGACCTATGATTTGTGCTTAGGATAGACATATATCGAAGCGCCGCTCGTAGTCAAAAAAGAACTTGACCTTAATCCCTAATTATTTGTAAACACCATAGACATAGAGGGGTTTAGATAATATGGGTGTCCACGTGCGTTCTATCATCTGTGGATTGCACGTGGTGTGGAGTAGGTGCATCGAAAGATGGCCTTCTCTCACTTTTGTGTTCTCAGCTATCAACCTTGACGGTTAACTTGACCTAATTGGGAGTTTATTGATTTAGATGAATCATTAGGGGAAATTTGGATCTCATACCTTCATTATCTGATTTTACTCTAGGATTAATTAGTTTAAGCTTGATTCCTTGTCTAGTTTTAATTTAGTTTTTAATTAAAACAATTTGCCACGCATTTAAATAAGACCGAAATGATTATACACTACTGACTTGGCGACCTTTTATCTGTTAATTCCTCGTGGGAACGATATCTGTACTTTCACTTTATTACTTGTTGACCGTGTATACTTGCACGCTTATATTGATCGGTAAAACGACTAACACTAACCACGTACGACTTCGTATTATCATAAGATATGGTTGTGAGCATCCACTTGTTGATTATACTATGAGCACTACCTATATAATCTTGGAGTATAGTTGGAATATAATCCTCAGTTGGAGATAATGGAGATAATTATATGGCAAGAGAATACCTACCATTAGAATGAACAGGATAGTAATCTTCTCGTTCTTCTTTGGGGTCTATTGGGTCAACCAAGGTTAATTCTCAAGTCCTATGATATCTATTATAACTTAGATGCATGGCCTCCCATATACGAAGGTTTCCTTGAGCATTTTCCAAAAATTTTAATTCCTAAAATAGTTATTAACTTTAATTTTATGTAAAATGTTATTGGTTTGGAGTGTGAGTACTGTTGTTATAATATTTGTATTGAAACTCACAGTTTATGTGTGGTCGTATTTTGCACGACAGAGTAATAGTTGTAAATAGTAAGTTTGTATTTGAATTCTGTAGTGTGTATTTTGGAGACTCAGAATGAGTTGTGTGGACCTATTTTAGGGGCGTCACAGTTTGTATCAAAGCTTAAGGATATGGTCTCTGGCAGAGATGTGAGACTAGAACTAAGAGGGGAGAGACGAGTATTATCCTTCACTAGTGTGTGTCCTACCTAAGTTGAATTTTCTTACTTAATAAGTTGACAAATTGTGATATGTCAATTAACCTTTATTTTGAAGCTTTATTCTGGAATGATATTTAAATCCAAGAGATGAGCAATGGATAAATCATGATATAGAGGAAATAACCGGGAAGATATAATCTAAAATGAAAGCAAGGTATCCTCACCTCTTCGAACAACCAGGTACGTAAATTTCGGGGACGGAATTTCATAAGAAGGGGAGATTGTAAGACCTCGAATTTTATGAAATGAAAGTATTCAATTTTTTTATATTTCTATTCAGTAAATGGCTAAATTGATAAAATGTTATAGTTATGGGTTATATGTGCAAATTTTACAAAGTAAGCAAGTTGTCATAAAATATTCGTTGTGTTGGGAATATTCGTTTGGTCGGGGAATATTCTTTTTTGTCTGAGAATATTCGTACGACGACACAATCATTGGTGGACCCCCACAACAGAATAATTGTCTAAAATAGAAAGCGACAAAAATAACCTTTTTATAAAAATAACGGCAACACTTTTACTGTTAAACTGTTGAAATACCAAGTGATAAAAGTACATTAATACGCGTTGTTGCACAGTAGCACACGATATTGCACAATATCTTTGATTATTGATGCTTACGTAAGAAGTCGCTCAGTTTCATTCAATAATTGTCACAGTAGTTGCTGCATAGTATCTCATATTATTGATTCAATTATTGTCACAATATCATCTGCACAATACTTTATATTATTAAATCAATAGTTGACACGACACACTTACTCATATTATTATTAGCATTATTGACAATGTCTAAAAAGTTCTATCGAGGAAAGGGGTTAGGTTATTTACTTGGGCTCCAATAAAAAAAATCCTTATCGGAAAGCCCCCTCTTTCATGGGAACGATCTGGTTGTCAATATTGTGAGTTATAATATTAATGATGAATTATTGGTAAAAATATTTCCATTGTTTTGGGAATATTAATGTTAGTGGAAATCGACATTTATTTCAATAATAGTTGATTTCTGGATGTTAAATTGATCAAACGGGCAATTAATCGAATAAATGAGCAATTAATTACTATTGGTTCACATGCAAAGAACTATTGGTTCACATGCAAGTACTATTAAGGGATGCTATGCAAGATTGATAATACTTGAGGGACTAAATTAAAATTGGAGGCAAAGATGAAGGTACTAAAGTATAATAAGCCTAGCCCCTAAAGTGCAATTAGTGAAACTATGTTTTTCTATAAATATAAACTCATTTCTTTCTTCTTTCTCACCAATTCACCAAAGCTATAGAGAGAGAAACTATAGAGAGAGAATAAGAAAGAAAGAAGAAGAGTATTCTGCTACTACACTATTGTAGTCTCCAATCTCCTACTAAGGTAAGGGGTATTATTTCTTTCGTATTTGTAAATGATATTATTTTCTTTCAATACTCATAAGAGTTGTCATTCTATTCCTTATTAAGCTATGGGAATAACCTGTCTACACGAATTACCTCATGCATGGTGAATAACCCTTCGTATTCCTTCTTTATTAAGCTGTGGGAATAACCTGTCTACGCGGACTACCGCATGCCTAGTGAATAACCTTTCGTATTCATTCTCTATTAAATTGTGGAAATGATCTGTTTACGCGGATTATCGCATGATGGGTGAAAATCTATTTGCAGTTTCTTATATTATTTTTTTTCATATTCCTAAATCTAAACTTACTATTGCTTCTATAATTTTTGAAATGATTAGAAATTCCTTGCGGTTTGCGTTTCATCTAATATCATTTCACTGGAATATTGGTCTGAATTTTTATTATGAAAATTTTAATCTTTTCATGTCGGGGTACTATTCATACGGTACTAATCATTTTACTGGAATATTGGTTTGAACTTTCTTATGTAAATTTTAATGTTTTCATGTCGGGGTACTATTTATGGATACTATTCATACAGTACTATTTATGGGTACTATTCATATGGTACTATTCATGGTTACTATTTATACGGTACTATTTATGAGTACTATTCGCAACGGAATTTAATTTCCTTTTCTTTGTCCAAATTATCTTTTTTGAATCTTATTCTGAAGTTGAATACATGTTTTTATCTTTATTTTGGACATTATTGAACTCTGGATAAATTAAATTATAAATCTCTAATATTTGTCCTTGATCTCACTTGATTCATTTCTTATATCATTGTCATAATCCTCAGACTTAAATTATGGTTGAAATTATCTTTGGCCCGTAGTGCAAAGATGAACTGTTGATTGATGAATATCTTTGGCCTTTGTGCAAAGATGAAATGTTGATTAGTATAATCAAGATAATTAATTTTATAATTGTATGTCTTTGGGCCGTAATGCAAATATGGACTGTTGATTGGCATGACCATTGATTTTATAGTTGTATGTCTTTGGTCCGTAGTGCAAAGATGAACTGTTATTTGGCATGATCATGACCATTGATATTACAGTTGAATATCTTTGGCCTGTAGTGCAAAATAGACAATTGATTGGTATGATCATGACCATTGATGTTACATTTGAAGGTCTTTGGAGTAGGGTGTTAAGCCTTTGTGGCAAGAAAAAACTGTTGATTTACATGATTATGAACATGAATTGTGAATTTAACTATAATCTTTGATGTTACAGGAATAGACAGGTGGTGAAAGTTCTCTTTGTCTTGAGTACAACGAAGAACTGTTGATTGGTGTTACATGAATAAAATATCGATGATGGACTTTTAATTTGGGGAAGATAGTAGACATTATGTTCTACTTGACTCTTCTAATGTATTGGTTGTTTCGTTGCAACTATGGTTGAAAACTTTTATCATCTACCATATGTTCTAAATATCTAATTTATTACTGATGAAGGCTATTGATAATTTAATTATCTTAATTCATGATATTCTTTAATGGGTTATTCGTGCTCACCCTATTGCTTCACAATTCTTTTCAGATAATAAGAATGTAGATGGGTCGAGCGAGGATAACTAGGGAATAGAACGATGGTCTATAACTGTTGAAGTTTCCCATAAAATAGTATGGGAATAATTGTATTGAGGATTTAAAATGTGTGTCATAATATACGTCATTTAATAATTAATTTTGGTGAACAACAATAGGGTGATGAGAACCCGACTTTGTAAGGGTGTGTTGCCACTATCATACAAGATGTCTAACCACATACGACTTCGTGTTATCATAAGACATGGTTGTGTGCATCCACTTGTTGATTATATCTATGAGCACTACCTATATAATCTTGTAGTATGGTTGGAATATAATCCTCAGTTTGAGACAATAGAGATAATTATATGGCAAGAGAATACCCACCATTGGAACGAATAGGATAGTAATCTTCTCGTTCTTCTTTTGGTTTTATTGGGTCAACCATTGTTAATTTTCAAGTCCTATGATATCTATTATAACTTAGATACATGGCCTCTCATGTACGAAGGTTTCCTTGAGCATTTTTCAAAGATTTTAATTCTTAAAATAGTTACTGACTGTACTTTATGTAAAATGTTATTAGTTTGGAGTGTGAGTACTGTTGTTATAATATTTGTATTAAAACTCACAGTTTATGTGTGGTCGTATTTTGCACGACAGAGTAATAGTTGTAAATAGGAAGTTTGTATTTGAATTCTGTAGTGTGTATTTTGGCTCCTCAGAATGGGTTGTGTGGACCTATTGTGGGGGCGTCACAGATAATATACCGTGAAAAGTGATATTATCCAAAAAAAAAATTCTTAAAAAATGTGCATTAATAAGACGAAATAGGAAAAAGACGAAAAATATTTTTATCTGCTTTTCGATCGTTTAACTATTTTTTGGAAAAATGTCGTCGAAAATACTATTCACCAAAAACGCTTTTCGCGTTTTTCAATTTTTGGAGAATGAGTAAAAGTTAATCTGTAGAGGAATGACGGAATATAAAATTTAGAAATGGAGAGCCGCAGTTTTTCAATTGTTGGACAAATTTTGAATTAAATCGGTGTCGACGCCGGGAAATTTTGATTCCTAATTTTGTTTCTTCTACCCTTTATATTTCGCTATGTGATTTAAGTTATCTTGCTTAAAGGGTGAGATTTTAGGAAAAGACCAACATATATATCGACGATTTTGAAAAGATTGATTTTTTATGATTGGGTCGAATTAGACAGTCGCTGTGACGCCCCCGAATTCGGACCGCCACTGGTCTCTCGAATTCGATTCGTTACGTTCTAACAATAATAACTAAAGTCATACATTCACAACGGATAATCTATAATAATATACAATGATTTATTATATTTATTCCCCCAAGTCTCGCAACCTACAGTACTTAATAGATTATATAATAATATCAAATAAAAATTTATTACATAATCTAACTTGAGCTTTAATATAGTTCAGGATCAATCTTAATACATCATCTTAATAGACATAATACAACACCAGGATATTTAGAACATAAAAGGGGCTAGCTAGTCGGTAGCCTTGCCCTTGTCCTTGTCGACTCCCGAAGGTCCACCCTGCTCTGCCTTAACTGAAAATATTTTTAGGAAAAGCAAGAATGAGCAACAAGTTTTCTCAGCAAGTAATATAACAATAAGGGTGAGTAATACGGTTCTCGAATCCCAAACGTGTATAACAAGATATGATAGCTCAAGGAGAGCAAGAAATATCAACAATTCTCAATAACAGTCGCTAAGGACAGAATAATATCAGTATGATTCAACGCTAAATCAATTTAAGATTTCAAGATAATTAAATACTGAGCAGTCACTAAGGACCATGAACTTCTACTAAAATTAACATAAATATACTGATAATTCAATAAAAACAAGTACAACAGGTGATCATCCTAAAGTACCCTATATTATGCATAACATTCAATCGTACTTAAGTGTGCACGTCGGTCTCTCGACAAATTATATTTTCCCTTCAAAGAAGGTTGTTCATCTCAGTTAATATAAGACTCCGCACCAATCAATTGGTTTGGATAGCTTTCTAATCATGATATAAGTCTAGCCGAATCAAATAGCATAGACCACTCTTTATAAGTTCAATACTTGACATTAAAGTTTGAAGAATATAATCGACTTTATCGTAACTATGGCGCAATAAGTCATAATTTGAATAACTCACTTGCACAACAATAAACTTAATACGTATTCAATAAGAATAGAGTTCAAGTACTTGCTTACAATATCCGTTGAATAAAGTAATGCAAGGGTTTAGGATACTTGCCTTATGCGTAGTCTATCCACATAAAGCTAATCAACAGTTTCGAATCCTATTATAATATATTTACATGTATAGGATATTCATTAACTAAGCACATTCGGTATTCAAGCTTGATATGAAAGTTAGACATACACATAGGGTTCTTCTTTAGTTATATAATCCTTATACGTATGTCATTACGTACTTGTACATTCGTAGTACGAACTCAGTTTATGCAATCAAGTAATATAGTTATATCACAGTATGGCATTATAGCAATTTATAACACTAAATCGATTATATCTTTCTTCTTCATGGAGTTCCGTTTATAAATTAAACATTATTATGCTATAATGTCATCTTATATAAACATATAACAGTAGAGGTCAAACCTTGTTCTAGCAGCTTTAAGTAACATTATGTGCTTAACTAACAGAATCAGAAACATGCAGACTTCATCATTTCTGTTTCCAGACTGGCGCAACTGCGCCCTGGTTAAGCCTAGGGGCGGCGCAGCTGCGCTGCCCCTTGGCCAGACCAGGGTTGGGCTGCTGCCTTATAGGCTCTGTCCGACTCATCATCATACAATGCCACATAGTATATAAACATGTTAAGGGTCCTTTTATGCTTGTCAAGTCCATCTAAGTTCAATCTCTCATGATATGGTTCTAAGTTAACACCTTTAACAACTTAAGGCCATTCAAGGTCATAAAATCACATAAGCTAGAATGCTTGTCATTTAAACACATAAGGTAGTCATATATTTTGTTGGTAAGCATGCTCACGTGTTTCTATGTCATACATGCATAACTAGTATCATTATTGGTTTCGAAAACATGTTTAAACTCATACGTGGTTAACTTGCATTATATCTAACAAGTATATGTATATATATGATATCTTAGTGAGGTTAAGAGCACTCTCATGCATGTCCAAAATATCAGAACACTATGGCTTTGATTCATGCATCTCTAGTTTCCAAAACTTTCAAGTTTAGCTTTAGAAATCACTTTAAACTCAAACCATGTATGCTAGTGTATACTTAACACTTTAGACTAACATTTCATGTCTGACTAAACCATATAATCATGCTCGAGAGATCAGAACGTTAATATGATATATACATGCCAAGGTTCACTTTCAAAACTTATATTTTCGTTAGTAAATATTCACTAATGAGGTCCGACATGTCCAAGCTACATCATGAAACATATGCATACATGTTAACGTGTTTTTCATGCATTTCTAGATCATACGATCATGCTCGAAAAGTCGGAATATCAACATGGCATGTACATATCAAAGTTCATTTATGAAACTTTAAGTTCATTTCAAAACTATAAGTTTTCATTAATAATGTATACTAACACAGTAAAACATATTCACGTTAGGTCTAGGTATACTACCACACATGTTAAACCAGTCATCATGCTTGTTTAAACTATTTAAACATGTTATTGCTTAGCAGATTAGCAGCAGAACCAGAAAACTAAAACCAAGGACTGGCGCAGCTGCACCGGGTCTCGGCTAGCACTGAACAGGTTCTGCTTCGGCAGAAGTTAGGCCAATTTCCAAATTTCCTTCACGAAAATAGTTTTAGACAGCCACATTGTACTTCTATCATACTTATAAGTTTGTATAGCAGCTAAGAAACATGTTCTAATCCAATTTAGCATGAATTGCAACTATAATCAAGAATTAGAACTTTGACAGAAAATAAGAAATGAAGAACATGGAATGTGATATACCTCTATTGATATGAATTGGACTTGCTGCTAACTGAAATCTCTAAAATTCTCAGAATGTTATCACTAATGTATATATTAGCTCTCAACTCAACACTTAAGAAAATCTCAGCAAATGAAAAGAGAGGAGAAGAGCTTCCATTTATAGAATTTCAATTACACAGACAATGAGATCCTCCATTAAATCAAACTAATGGATTGGGGAATTATATGGTGGTTAAAGAGAAGTTGGTAGTTGGTGTGACACCCCAGAATTCGGGTCCTCTGACCCCGGTCCGGTCGCCACGAAACAATACTAACATCCACCTTTAAGTAACATACAATAACTAAAATGCGGAATATAATAAACGTACGTCGTTCAATTCAAAAGGTGTTACTAGTCCCAAGATTCGATAACCTTAATACATCAATACAAATATACCCTAGAATAAATATTAGGGTTCATATTACATTAACAGTAATTAAACAAATCATAAAGACAAAGTCTGTTCCTTGCAAACCATCCTATATCTTTCCTTTACCCTTGTCCTTCCCAGAGGGCTCGGGCTTAACTGCAATATAAGTCATGATATAGCAAGAATGAGAAACAAGTTTACTCAACATGTTTAAATACAACAATAAAGGATATATCATGATGAATGGAAAAATATCTGACAATGAATTCAACAATATGAATATCTTAAGGATTCAACAATATGAATATTAGAACGATTCAATAATATGAATATCTGAACGATTCAACAATATGAATATTAGAACGATTCAATAATATAAATAATAGAACGATTCAATAATATGAATATTAGATAGATTCAACGATATGAACATCTGAACAATTTAACAATATGAATATTAAAAGCAAAGATAATAATTGCCTTTAGAATGACTGATAGTCGAGTAGACTCTGAACTATAACTTTCCAATGAGTTCAATAGCTAATTGACCCTTTGGATTACTGGCTACTGACTACAGAAACTTAGTACCTCGAGGAGATCAGCCTCGGGTACAACGTGAATATGCATAACACTTATATATGCTTACTCGTATCATATATATTAGATACCTGGGCACACTCCTATATATGAGGGGTGTTCTGTTCCATCTAAGAATCCTTACCATCAATTGGTTTGGATAGCTTTAAAGAAAACTTCATACACTAGTCTGACCGGGCAAGGGTTCAGACTCTTACTGACATAGTTCAAGAAATTTAGAACCTTGAATAATGTACAAGTCCAAGATTGTACGAGCTCAAATGCACTAGGTGCAGACATCAATAATATCAATGTGGAATAATTGATAAGTAATTAAACCACTAAATAACATGCTTGGAAATAAAGTTCAAGCAATTAAGTAAACAACTTTCGATTCGACAATAACCTACTCAATACAATATGAGAAGGATAGAGAACTTGCACAAAGTGAAGTTTAGAATTTGCGCAATATATGAATTTATGTAAGTTCGGGGAACTTGCACAATACTCAACGTGTGAAGTTCGGGGAACTTGCATAATAATAGATTCCTTGCATAAAATAAATGCATAGGCTTAGACACTTACAACATCAAAGAGTGAAATTCGGGGAATTTTACCATAATAGATCCCTTGCATAAAGTAAATGCATAGGTTAGGACATTTGCTTACAATGTTCTTTGAGTAAAGTAAACACAAAGATAAGATACTTGCACAATATACGAGTTTGTATAAGTTTAGAGAACTTGCAAAAGAAAGAAATGAAGTTCGAGAACTTGCAAAATAACCAAAGTGTGAAGTTCGGGGAACTTTCACAATACTCAAAATGTGAAGTTCGGGAAACTTTCACAATACTCAAAATGTGAAGTTCGGGGAACTTTCACAATACTCAAAATGTGAAGTTCGGGGAACTTTCACAATACTCAAAATGTGAAGTTCGGGAAACTTTTATAATAACGAAAGTGTGAAGTTCGGGGAACTTTCACAATACAATAATAACCTGCTTAATACAATATGAGCAGGATAGGAAACTTTCACCAAAAATAAGTGAAGTTTAGAAACTCGCTTACACGGTTCATTGAATAAGGTAGTACAAGAATTTAGCATACTTGCATAATAGGGTTCGGATACTTGTACAATAAATAAGTATAAGTCAAGAAAAACTTGCTCAAATAAAAGAGTAAGAATTAAAGAACTTGCACAAATAAGGAGTGTAAGTCAGGGAACTTGCCTGATTGCTCAGCTACAATTAATTCTAGCTTTAATAAAACTGTGTTGGAACGACCTAACATTAACAAGTCAGCCTTTTAATTAGCATGTATAAACTAATATAAGTCTACATTTACAAGAATTTGATCATTATATAATTCTATCACATAGTTCACGTAAGTCAATCTAATCCTATCTTAGATTTAATAACTTTTAGATTGTCTCGTTCATAAGCATCAACATAGGCTGGAACACATAGTATTCCAATTTAATCAGGCAATGTAGTTTAAGATACACATATTGCAAGATTCTGTTCATAATTCTAAGTTATAAGGTTCAATGCTGGTAAACCTTAAGTTAATCAAGTCCATGCCCCAAGGTCAACTATTAAAGTCATAATACCACATAACAAGGCTAATAACACTTAGTAAACATGCTTGTGCGAATACTACTCTTGCATACTTGAACCACATAGTTCATGCCTTAGAAATCCACTTTCTATAAATATGCGTACATATATGAAATCTGTATATAATGCTCGTGTTAACATATCTATAGGCATAATGAAATCTTAATACTCATGCTCGCAGAATCATAATGTAATTCACATGGTAATCAATGCTATTTAGCTTCCACATTCTAAGTTTCCATTTGCAAAGTACATTAAGTCAGAAAGACAACACGGTACAAATAAAGCATTTCGTAACCGTTATTCACATGTATTAGAACGCATACATAAATCACATACATGTATTTAAGTGGTCCCAATGTAAAAGACACAAGTCTTGGTTATGATTACTTTGAAAGTCCTTAAGTTTCGCTTGAAAAACCTCTTGAAGCTTTCAATCAAGTATGCTAGTATGTTCTACCACATTATACTTAGTGCTCACGTCCATTTGGACCATACTAACATGCTTGCCCAATTAGAATGCATTTACAATACTTTCATACTAACGTTTACTTTTGAAGCTTATATGTTTGTTAGAAATGTTCAATAGTGAGGTCAATATGCTAGCGCTTCATTATGAATCATATAAACACAAGTTAATAGGTTGTTCATGCACTTCTTAACCACACTACTACGCTCGTAGAAATCAGAATAGCAACATGGCATAGCATGTCATGGTTTGTGTTTCAAAACTTACATTATTGCTAGGAACGTGCATTAGTACGGTTCATATGATCACATTTCATTATGGAACCTATATACGCTAGTTAGCATGCTTCTCATACATTTTTAAATCATACTAATATGCTTACAAAGTCAGAACACTAACATGCTTCATATATATTAACATTTGTTCATGAAATCTTAAGTTTTATTTCAAAACCATAAGTGATATGTCAACCATGTGTATCATCATTGTTATGCATGTTCAATTACTTGTATATATTCATATAAGTGTATTAAGTTAATCCACATGCCTGCTCTAAGGGATAGTACATGATAGCATAATAGGTTCTGCAATAGAAATCAAAAAACTCAGAACAGGCACTGGAGCAGCTGTGCCGCTGGCCAGTGCAATACTGGCGCAGCTGCGCAGGCTGGCGGCCAGGCTAGGAGCTTGCAGTTTTGGCAGATTCCTTCAGCTCAACTCAGAAAAAGATTACGAATTCGATTCTATTTTAGCCATGAAATAATTCTAGTAAGCTTATATCATCATATAGAACTTAATAACTATACTCCACAATTTAATTACCCAAACCATGAACAATTCAAGATTTCAACAATTTTAGAAAATTAACAGAGAATAAGGAACTTGAATGTAAGTAATTATACCTCTGTAATATGGCTTGTTGCTATCTCTTACTCTCTCAATGCTACTTCACTGATATGTATTACTCTTACTCCAACACTCAAGCAATTCTCAGTAATAGAATTTATGAAGAGGATGAGCTATATATATAGGCAAATCAATATCCATACAATGCAATTTCCCACTAGTTTAAACCAATGGATTGCACAAGATCATGGTGGTTAACAAGAAGTGGTTGAGGAGTTGGTATTTCAAATCATGAAACCCACTCCCCCAAACTCAGTAGCTCTATACTTGGTGAAGAAAATGAGGAGAAGTAGAGTGGTGTAGCCATGTGGGAGTTTATATATGAAGAATGAAGAGAAGAGGGGCTCTCATATTAACTCAGCAACTTGCATTCCATGTACCAATGTTATATATATTTATACATATAGTATATACTTAAGCTACATGTATCCATTCCATATACATTTAAATGGGAGCCACAATGTTATTTCTAATGAACAAATAATGATATAATGCATCAAGTAAGGTATATACATATAATCCATGTACATTTTCTATTAACACCGAATATAAAGCAATTGGGTTTTATTATTACTCATTATCCCATAATGTTTATCATTTCAATTAAGAACTTATTGACATCATTTACCAACTAGCAATTGTTTATTACTATATGTCACTAGGGCATACATTAATGTCTACCACCCATATTATGTTACATAAGTCATAATATAATGTAACTCACATAAAGTAATTAAATTTATTATTTAGTCTATATACATATTATATAGCCATATCAAATATGTTACCCTGCACCTTATACAATATATAAAGGTAACTACTATATATTAAAGGTTCACTTATCACATGCTTATATAAAAATAATAAATCAGTTAACCAAATAAATATAATATTATTATATTTATTAATCTCTTACTCATTAATTATTAATTATTCATAATAATAATTAATCATCACATTATCAATTAATTACTCCCAATTCATTAATTATTATTTATTCATAATAATTATAAATTAACAACAATAATAATTTCATACGTTATCAATTAATTACTCAAATATAAATAATTAATCACGATTAACTCTCTACACTATATTCAAGAAATTTGAATATATAATTTACTAACACTTTTTATCAATACTCTGATATAAAAGTCTTAGGGTTAATCTACTAATTTAAATAACCATTAGTGATTCCCTTTAATAAAAATCCTAGCATTTATTCTCATAGGTTAAATTCACATAAGCACATAACCACATAGGGTTTAAATAAGTTTGAAAAATTAACTCTCAAAAATTTTAAATCACATATCAAATTAATAAGGAGCTTAAAATTCATGGTCGTTACGATTGGTTGTTGATTTATACTATTGAGGCCACTCCCCTTGTAATGATTTCCATCTAAGTTGCTGAGTTTGAGAATATAGGGAGTAGGCTAGCCTTGGAGTATTCACGTGAGGAAGAAATGTGACTCTCATATTGGGACAATGAATATAACTCAGCATTCTAGCAAGTGTTGTACAACACAATGTTGTAACATATATGCCTACCATATATTATATACACTTAGGTATTAAGTTAGAGTCACAATGTAAGTTTAATAAATAAATAATATGTCAACGTAGTAAATTTACTTTGCACATATATAATCCATGTACATTCTATCATGCTGGTATAATTTAATCGGGTATTATCATATTACATTATATCATCTATTATTCAATTATATATTGGAGTAATCATCAATTAATCAATATATTCATGAGATACTAATTTAATGTCCACACACTCACATATTGTCACGTAAGCATTATCCATGTAACCTTCACAACTTAATAATTCTTACTATATAGTTTATGTATATTGTATAGTCACACTCAAGTGTTGCACTACACTTTATATAATATGTGTGTAACTATTATATATTATACTTTTAATTATCGCATGCTTGCACATAACAATTAACCGAGTAAATATAATCTTATTATATTTATAAATTATTTATTCGTTAATATTCTATTTATTCACAATAACAATTAAACAATATTAATTAATTACTTATTAATATTATATTGCTCACGATAACAAATAATCAACACGTTATCGATTAATTATTCATTGATAGTTATTTCTCATAATATAAATTAATTAATAAGATAATATTATTTAATAAATTACTTATCCATTCATCCTTTAAAACAAATCATCGTTGTTTCGATTCTCATGCTACACAAGGCATTCAACGAGTTTATCATAAACTCCACATTTTCCTTAGTTATTATATATTCAATTTGTATTCATTTGAATTAATCTCAACTCATAACACAAAATCATTTATATTCGAATAAATATTCATTTCCATTAATATATTTATTAAAAATATATAGAAATTCTTGGGTATTACAGTCGCCAGTTGGTATAAGTTCAAAAGGATGTACCAACTCATCCGGGTTTTGAAGGTTTTTTGCAATATGGCCCAATATGTGACTCCGTTTAATTGGTCTGGAACCCGAGATTCATAGGGTTCGGGGGCTTGCTTAAGCGAGGAGAAGGTGTTAGGCACCCCCCGACTTTCGTGAATCACAATTATCGCCACTTTCATTCTTTATGCATTAAGTGTGTGTGTGTGTGTGTGTGTGTGGATATGCAAAAGTGCTTTATTTTGAAAGTAGTATTGTGCCTCTTTGGACCTATGTACAAAGGGTTTGATTTACATAAAAGTTTATTTTTTATCAGGTAAAGCATATGAAAGTGATATTTTTTGGAAAGCTGGTTTTCAAACCCTTCGCCCAAATAGGAATCGAGGTCATTTGATACTTCCAGTTTTTATTCTATTAGCTGCTTGATTTGATTTTAGTCGAGATGCGACGCATCTTTAGAAGCTAAATCGAAACTATTTGCAAGGGTCGGGCTCCTTGTTGGCATAGAAACCATCGAAGTAAGCCCGAAAACCACATATATAATTTTCCATTATTTTAGGGCCTTAAATTCGGGTACCGTTTTAAGGCACAAGATTTACATGTACAATGGATTGCAAGCTTGCAATACAACTTAAACAAGTCCATCATGGGAACCGGATCTAAATCAATTGATTGAATCTTCGACCTTATTGTTCTTATGCTCACATGACATCATTTAAAAGCTTGCACGATGAATATATTGAAACAAAGTATATACTTCCTAACCTCGTCAAACAAGTGATTTATCGGTTAAATCCTTGTATGCGAGTACATGACCTTCCCGCTTCCTCTAGATACCAATCTAGCGTCACGTGGTTGCCACATATTTACAAACCTAAAAAGTAAACTAGATCTATCTAGATCATAGCCAATCTAGCTTAATGGTTAAAGTTTTACAACTTTTGAACCGGTTAAAAGCTAGATCATGCTAGATCTAGGATAGATCCAGTTAATACACTTTAAATATTGACTATTTACATGAAATGAACCGTTAAACGTTAGATCTAACCCCAACCAAGCAAGATCTATATATATACAACACTTCTATATATATTAAAGTAGTAAATGAGCACAGATCTGAGAAGATCTTACAGCATAGCTCGAGATCTGCAACGAACGGCTAAAAAGCTTTCAAAACTTGATTTTAACCGGTGCAAACGTGATATATCAAAGTTTATATGTATATGAGTGTTTATAACAGAGATTTACAGAGTTTGAGATGAAGAATCGCTCCCTTTCTCTCTCTAGCTCTCGAATTTTTCTCTCTAGAAAGCTAACAAATGAGTTCTCTGTGACACCCCCAAATCCGGGTACTTCGTTCACTTTCTAACTATAACAAACATCTACCCAATATATCTTAAAATAAATTACAACCTTTATTCAACTATTAATAAAATCTTCCTTAAAACAAGGGTTACAACCTTCTCCATATCAATCCCAGGGTTACTCTAACCTTGAAATGAATACAATAAAGTGCGGAAATAAAACATAACATTCAATTATTACAATCATTCTCAATTAAATAAAAACAAGTCTTCACTTGCTTTGCTTTCCCTTGCCCTTACTCGTAGACGGAGCATCAGCGTTATCAACCTTAACTGAAATTGTTATTTAATGCAAGAGTGAGCAAACCACAGCTCACTGGAGTTTAACAATAATATATACATGAAAGGAATTCTAAAAAAAGAATCTGAATAACTTAGCTTACTTCAACAATAAATAATTGAATAATAATTCTCTATCAACATTAAAATTCGAATGTAGAATTTATCTGAGTGTCATAAGACCTTTGAACTCTTGTCCTAGGTTATAAATATTTCTATTTAAACCTTTAACAGTCAATAAGACTATGGACCTTAACTCGTACTTAGGGGGATCAGCCCTTCGTACCATGTATTGTGCACAAACATCTTAACGCTATGCGTAGTAACCTCCCCTAGTAAATAGGGTTGGTCAACTCAGTAATTTGAATTCAAGTCCGCACCAAAGAAAGTTTGGTTTGGATAAGCTTACAAGGGTAATTTAGAATTCACGTTCATCAACTAAGGATTAGTTGAATCGACTTCCAATAATTCATAAATAAAGAATTATGAATTAGCATATGCTTTAGAATCAACTTAAAGCATTTAAAATAATAACTGGATCTTACCTGAACAATAAGTTAAGATCATTTTAATTAAATAAACAATTGTCTAATACAGAAATAGAAAAGGACATTCTTAACAAGAATATATGAACACAAGAAATTATACAAGATTAGGATTTAGAAAACTTGCATAAAATTAACGAGTTTAAGGTTTAGAAGACTTGCCTCAAGCGCAAGCTACTTAACACAATTCACGTACTTTAATACTTCCTATACATATATATTCAATCACAATAACCTAAATTAGTTAACACGTAACTAATTCACATAAGTGGTTAACCCTCATGGTTAACTCACTCTAATAATAATAATCAACTATCACATAGTTAATTAAATCAATTATGTATTTAGCTAAATTATAATTAAACAATTATAATTCAAACACTTAATCAAATTATAATTATAAACAAATTATAATAATTATAATCAATTAAACCACATCATGCATTTAATTACACAAATTATAATTAATCATGAAATTATCAATTTATAATCCATAATTAAACATGCATTTATTAAATTATAATTACATAAATTATAATTTAAATTAACATCTAATTGATTAAAATAAATCAACTTCTATACATTATAATTTCACAAAAATTAAAATTAAAATTAAACATTTACTCTTAATTATAATTAATAAATTATAATTAAGTAACTTATTGTACAATTAAACAATTATAGTTTATAATTTAAATACCATATTAGTTTTTTCAAAACTTTCTTTTTCTCGAATTATGAAATTATCAACTTCATGTTAACACATGTTATAGCAGCTAGATACATGCTCATTATCTTAGCAATAATGTAATGGAAACATAACAACACACTGCACACTTGACTAAAACTCACTGCCACTGCACTGTGCACGGCGCAGCTGCGCAGCCACAGGCCTTGGCACCGGTGCAGCTGCGCAGGGTAAGGATCTGGGAAGGACAAGAGGCGCAGCTGCGCTGCTCCTGGCCTTGCTGCCGGCGCAGCTGCGCAGCAACTCGGCCAGACGCAGACAGCCACGTTACTCTGCTTCACCGATTAACCCATACAAGCCAACAAATGGATATTTACAGTAACTTAAACATTGTAAATCATACCTATGCAATTATACATATATATAACATGCTTCCACAACACAAAACCATTTAAACAATGATAATCACAAGTTTTAAAAATCCAATTTGGCCATTTTCATGAAAACTCATATATTTTCCAAAATAAGTCACTGTAATCAAATTCTTAAGCAATTCAACTTATAACACATGCTTTATTCTCATGATTCAAGGTAGTATCATAGAAAATTTTTAAACAACATACTAACATATACCAATTTCTCAATGTAAAATCACCCATAATATATAAACTCATGAAATTCCATATGAACTCATATAAACATGAATTTTCTGTTAAAATATATTTCTACAGTAATTTAATTTCTGAAAATCATTGATAACCATATAATTCTCCATGAACAACACCACCTATATATATATACCATCCATGTTTATGCTATTACATGAAAACTCAGTTTACACAGAGAATAAAATATGAAACTTAAATCGAGTTTTGAAAATATGAAAGTAGAGATTATGGATTAACTTTCGGTGATAGGAGAAGAAAACAAAGATTCACTCTAGCCTTCACAAGCTTCTTCTTCCTTCTCTTCTTCTCCAACTCTTCTCTACTTTCTCTTTTTCCTCTACTCTTTTTTTTTCTTCTTTGCTCTTAGTTTAGACTTAGGATTAATCTAACGTAGTATAGAACTAACGTAATATAATATAATACGCGTACTAACTAATACTAATTAGCCTAATTAATTTAGCAGTTACATAAGTTTCAAAATTCAAAAAGCCTTAAGGCTTTGTTTGGCCAAAACAACATTATTTTAAAAAAAATAGGTTATTATTACTAAGGTCATGTTTGGTAGAATAGATTTAAAACAAATGCAAAGCCTTGTTTGGTAAAAATCATTTAAAATCCTTTTTCTTTTATTTTAACAAATTATTTAATACATACTTTAATGTCACATTTTAATTAATTAAATATCAATCATCTAATTTAATCAATTAAAATCTAACATCAATTAATCACATAAAATTGCCACATAATTATAATTACTTGCTAATTATAATTCATGTAACACTTCATCACATAATTCATCTAATTCAATTATCTCAATTAAATTAGAACTATAGTATAACATTAATATTAATTAAATAAATATTACACATTCATTTAATTAGTATATAACACTTAATTAAATCACTCCATAAATCACATAATTTATTTATTTAACTCAATAAATAAATCACATAAAATATTTATTTATCTCAATAAATATTAAAATTAATTATAAAATCTCAATCGTTACATTCTCTCTCTTTAAAATCTGGGGGGTCTGCTATTTAAAGACCAGGCCAGCCGCAGGTAGAACTATGTCTGGGCCTGGTGGGCCCTATTGCCTCTAAGTTCGTTCCCTCGGTTAGGGCACATGCTGCTAAAATGTCCTTATAATACAATCCGGGAATCTCATGCAGATGTGCCATCCCATTCCGGAAAGCTCTTTTCGAGAGAGCTACGCAATGACATAGGGCTTGACCTTTTTTGAATCCGGGAAGATGGGCTCATGACCAGGATAATATCTTCAAGTCTCCGTAGGTAGTCCGTCGAGCTGTCTTATGCAGTTTGCAACAGGGATTGCTGCGGTGGTTCTTTGTGAACCTTTCCTCAGCTGGACGATTGTTGTCTATATTGTGTTGTCAACATTCCATTTTTCCCTCCCGGGATTATCTTCGGGGTTGAAGTGGCTGAGGCTGTCCCTCGGGGTTGTCTCCAGGGTTGAAATTACAATGTTGTCTTTCCTCGGGGTTATCTCCGAGATGTAAAAGATGTTTTTGCCCTCCTTCTTGGTTAGTAATAGGAAAAAAAAAATTGAGTGTCTACAGATACCCCTCTTTGTCATGTTTATGCAATGCAATGAAATGAACATGACAAAGATTACTAGACACTTGAAATATAACAAGATATACAATGATGCAATGTTATGCAACAAATGATATGATGTAATGGATGCTTTTGTTGGAATTAGTTCCAACGGCTTTCACCATCGACCTTTCCCGATGTTTGCAATAAAATATTCCAAGGTTCATATCATCAGCCGCTCCTGACGCTTCTGTTGGGGTAAAGTTTTTCAATGGCAGATGCCATCGGGCATTCCCTATGCCTATGTTGGGGCTGACACCAACGGTTTCCACCACCGGCCCTTCACGATGTTTTCACTAAACATAGTATATAAAGGCTTACACTATCAGATATTCTTGATGCCTGTACTGGGACTGGCATCAACGGTTTACCATACTAGACATCCCAATATCTTCGTTTATGGTTTTCAACGACTTACACTACCAGATCTTTCCCGATACATTCGTTGAAGATAATCTCAACTGCTGGCACCACCAGATCTTTCCCGATGCCTTCGTTGAAGCTAATTCTCAATGGGTTACACCACCAGATCTTTCCTGATGCCTTCGTTGAAGATAATTATCAACGGTTTACACCACCAGATATTTCCTGATGCCTTCGTTGAATATAATTCTCAACGGTTTACACCACCGAATCTTTCCCAATACCTTCATTGAAGATAATTTTCAACGGATTACAACACCGGATCTTTCCCGATGCCTTCGTTGAAGATAATTCTCAACGACTTACACCATCGGATCTTTCCCGATGCCTTCGTTGAAGATAATTCTCAACAGTTTACACCACCGGATCTTTCCCGATGCTTTCGTTGGAGATAATTTTCAATGGTTTATATTACCAGATCTTTCCCATTGCCTTCGTTGAAGATAATTTTCAATAACTTACACCATCAGATCTTTCCTGATGCCTACCCTGATGGTAGTTTTTAATGGCTTTCATCACCGGACCATACCGTTGCCTACCCTGGCGGTAGTATTCAATGGCTTAAATCATCAGATAATCTCGATGCCTACCCTGAAGGTAGTTTTTAATAGTTTACATCATCGAACCATCCCGATGCCTACCTTGATGGTAGTTTTCAATAGCTTACATCACCGGACCATCTCGATGCCTACCTTGACGGTAGTTTTCAATAACTTACATCACCGGACCATCCCGATGCCTACCCTAACGGTAGTTTTCACCAACTTTCATGGGGATTTACAGGCTTCAAAAATTTGATACCTTATTTCAGGGTTTCAGGTACTTTTATCTCAATCGCGTAGAACCTTTTTTGCTAATTTAACTTTTTGGCTTCTTGGGAACCTGTCGGGCCTTAAACTTGATCGTATCAGAGGGGGTGAGACCCACCCCAGCCTACGGGTGGATTTAACCCCTCTAACTTCTTTCTTTTTCATTTCAAGTCGCTTTCAAACTTTTCCTTCTTAAAAAATTCAAACCTTCTAGCTCAGATTTACTCATTTAGGAATGCTTTTCATAAAATTTGTCACCGTACAAACGTTTTGCACATCCCAAGTAACGTTTACATCCTTTTCTTTCTTGTTTTGACTGTTAAATTGCTGGATGTCATGTTTAATGAGTTTACATGCAACGTATCAAATATGTATGCATAGATGACTTAAAAAAAATGAACAGGCTTAGTAAATGTTTATATTTTACCATGCTGAATATTCTGATGTGAAATTTTTTTATTTTTTCATAAATAATTTTCACCGCATTTTGGCTAATTAACTATCCTATTTTAGGACAAATGAGCATGATGTCATCATGAATGTATTTTAAATTACCCTGGGTAATTTGGATACCATTGTGGGCTTAGTTTAAAGTTAAGATTTATGTATTTATCTTGGGTTGGTGTGCTACTGAATGGCCACCTAGTCATGCCTATATGCATGTGGATAGTCCATTTTATAGAGGAGACTCTGGCAAAAAAAATTCACAAGTGAGGCATTTAATGTGCATGAATATTTAACTCCACTAGAGATGTATGTTAACATAACACAAGTTTACATGTGTAGACCATGCATGATGTGATGATCTAAATTTATCCTTAGGAGTCTGTTGTCTTAGGTTGATGCAAATGTAGATTTAATTAACTAGATGTAGAAATATACCTCACCAATTCTGAGGCAATTTGGAGTTTCTTTTCAAGCATGGATTCTGACAAGCCTAGCAGCTCCAGCTCCCACAGGGCTTCTTCTGGCGTTCGTAGGGAAGCTTTGTACGTTCCTTGCCTCTCCCTGCCTGACAAGTGCTTTGGTTGATAAAGTCTATGATTCGTCCTATAGTTGTTGATATGACAGATCTTCTAGATGAGGAGGAGGATTTTCCTGCTGCTGCTCTAGCTCCATCTTCCTTTACCCAGCGCTGAGATCTTCCCGGCATTCACATGACTATCCCGAACCTTTTAGGTGATTTGAGCCGTCGTCCGTCAGTTTATTTACACGAGAATGAGGTATCGGGGCTTTTCATATTGAATTGCCTTCTTTCCAATTTTGGCAATGGTTGAACCTTGATTTGAATGTAATACAGGTCCCGTGGTTTACCTAGCCAAGAGGGAACTAGTTCAGTATTCATTCTTTATATCGGACCCTTCATCAGGATTACCAGGCTCAAGTGAATGTCTAGAGCTTTGAGGATTTCTTTTCTATTACACCCCGTCGATGCCCATGGAGATATTTGAGGGCTTTGTCTGAGAGATGGTTTCATCAGACTCAGTCTCTCCATCTTTTGGATTGTGAGGTGGTGATGACATCGATGGATTGGTGATACATCACCGGCCTAAAGTTTACCAAAGAGAGGGTGCCTTTGGTGGCTAATATTCCCATGTTGCTGTCTGCTCACTCCTCGAAGTACCTCTTTCGGCCCTTAAGGGTCGGACCGTCCGTTCAGGTATTTTGAGCATTGATGCTGCCAATGGGGCTTTATCAGAGCCCATCCCTACTAATCCGAGGGAGAGAGATCGCATGTTGCGGTGATTATTTCTGACTATCATCAGGGGTTGTTTCATTACAGATAATTCCTCGACTGTCTCTTTTGCCTTAGTCAGTGTTTTTCGCGAGGTGGACCGCATAGGTGATTTTGACTGGGGATCCTTCACCTTTGCATATTTCCTTCGTGGGATGCGGATGCGCTTTGAGGGCATTATAGATGCTTGGTTGGGTTTTTTCTCATTTTTATTGGTAAGTAACTTGAATTATCTTTCAATTTCCCACGTTCGGGTTGATATTTCACGACTGATATAGTTTACTTCTGAATTTTTTAGTTTTGGACTTATGAGCGGCTTCCTTGCCTTCGCCCTGTCGCCATTTTAGGCTTGGAGACTTATCCGCGGGGACATCGATGGTACCATTCTACCTTGGCGGAGTCCCAGTGGCAGAGGGTTTTACTCACAGTTGCCTATAGCTGGAGCTGTTGACTACAGATGATGTGACATGGATTCCTTACACCCCAGATCATCTTACAGTGGGCTTTGAGGACGGTTTCCCTATAAGAGTGGAGTATGATTTGTCTACTTGTCGGATTTGCTTTCTGATAGAGGGAGGTTGGGAGCTCTATTTGGGAGAGCGAGCTATCAAATGCATCACAGGGGAGATTTATATTCCATATTTTCTTCCTGCCCGGCGGTACTTGCATTTGCCTTAAACCATTACAAATATTCCCTTGATGGGTTTGGATGGTTTCATGTTGTCTGACGGCCCTAGCACTCATAACGTTTTTTATCGGGGGTGGGCTCCCCGCACTATTGGGTCTAAGACCCGTGCTACCCAGTTCCTGGGTGACATGGTGCCCAGATCTGTTATGATAAAGAATTGGATTACATATGTTAGAAAGCTGACTCATCTGGCGCAAATAGCGAGTTTGACACAATAAGTGGAGCAGATATCCCTTTTTATACGTCATTTGGGCAGGGATCACGCTAAGGCTGCTGCTTTTTATCCTTTTGGATCTGGATATGGTGTTGGTGTGACGCTCCCAAATCCACGTTCCTTCGAAACCTCAGATTCGGTGCAGTCACGATACTACTAACGCCAAACTATTATATCTTTTATTCATTACTAAAAGAATACATCTTTACTTATTACAATTTAGAATATAAATTCTATTTATATCCAAGATCTCATCTTTACATCATGTTCGATGTTACTAAAATGCGGAATAATTTAAACTTTTTCAATCCTCCTTGAATAAAATCTTTTATTGATTTCATAACTTGAATCAATTACAACCCTTGAATCAATTATAAAATATGATTCATTATATTTGAGTTATCGTATAACGTTTACAACTCGACTTGATATCCTCTATGTATTAACTAATACATCTTTACAACACAACCTGTATTAAATAGTGTAAACAACTATCAAGTAATACTTCTAGAATCTAAACGGGGTTCAAGCAATAATCTAAATAGTACTTCTTCAATTCGATACTATCTATCTTTATCAATTAAGAAGCACGAAGTCTTTATCGTAAGTCCTTAACCTGCAAAAGTGGTTATTTGCAAGAGTGAGCTCGACAGCTCAGCAATTCTAACAGTTTTCATGCTTCACATAACATACAACATTATACTCAGTTCATGCATTTATAGACAATTTATATTTACTACGCATGTTACTTTTCACATAACAAGTATATCATCAAAGATCAACTTTCAATCTCATTTATATCTCATATACAATTCATATATAAGTTCACATTATCACAGCATAATATAATTCAACTAACAGTTATTGAATTCATATATCAAGTAGGAACTGAAAGACTTGCCTGATTCGTAGTTTAACAACTACGACTTAACTACTTAAAGCTTATCTGCACTTCGTGTATCCTACACAGTTATATTAACCATAGAGATCACACTCATTAGTTATATGTATCCACACATTCTCAATGTGATAGTAAAGGTTACATTGTTGTCTAACTTGGTTCTTAGAACCTTTGTCTTACTTTCTTATCGTACTCTTAGAATAACTATATACGTATACGTCTACTTTAACCATACGTACTTACTATCATCCTTTAAATACACAAGCTCACATACATTCTATCTATTTACATATAGTTAGTATAGTTCGTCTTCAAAACTTACTTCAAAACATGCTCGTACAGTGCATAATACGGTTAACTAGCGGGGTGCGCGTATCAATCATGACAAGAGGCCTACAAGTTCTATCTTGCTTGCACATAAAGTTAGAATGCAAGTGACTCAATGTTGTCCATCTTACTTTTAAACTTTTTAAGTTTTATTTCCACAATCCTTATCATGCTTAACTAATCATGAAAGGCTACTCTTTTCATGCAAGGTGTCATAATAATGTTAATGCACATGCTTACAAATATCTTCATCATATACGCATGACTAGCATCTTTTCTTGCTTTAAAATATGTCTAATTCATGCTTAACTAACTTTCATAGTGTCTAACAAGGTGTGTGCACATATATGCCATCTAAGTGATGTTAAAACACTAGCATGTAGGCTCAAAAATATAAGAATCTAGATATACCATGTTCAAGCAACTTAGTTTACAAAATTGTCATAGTTCTCCTTTGAAATCGTTTTAAACTAAGTCAAAGTAGTTTAGCACATGCAATACAATCTTGAATCATTCTTTATGTTTATATACACTCATGACTTCAACAATACGCCTGTGTTAAATATCAGAATTTAATATCACAAGTTTCATCAACTTCATTATTAATGTTTCCTACTTCCTTTAGAAAATATATATTATGTAACTAAAGCAAGTCATGATTTGCAAAAAGGGACTCTCAACTATATGTTAAACTCATGTTCAAGCATATTTAAGTCAAACTCTCACGCCTAGATTTTAACATAAGGCACCAACTATAACTGTCACACGGCCTCAAAGTTCATGTTCGAAACCATAAGTTTATTTTACAAAACATGGGGTTTCCTTTTCTAATATGTGCTAGCATGCTCACCAATGTGTACGTTGTATTAAAGAACTCATACACCCTAAGTAAATCGGTATTCAAGCCTGCCCAAAGTGATATCATATGCTAGCATGGACAAAAATCACAACAAAACACAAAGCTGCTGGTGCAGTCCCTGCGCAGCTAATATGCATAAACCCGGCGCAGCTGCACCGGGGTCTGACCAAAAACAGAACCTAGGACCCTGCGCAGGTTCCAGGTATAAACCCGGCGCAGCTGCGCCGGTGTCCGGCCAAACCAGTGAATGCTCTGCTTCGGTAGAAACCAGTCCAACTCAGAATGTTCACAGCAAATTCGATTCTAAGCAACTATATAACAATTCTATCATGCTTATAACTTCATATAACACTTAACAACTTATTCTTACTCAACAATTAATCCATCCATGCTCAATTTCAAGAATTGGAACTTGACAGTAAACTTAAAATGAAGAACAAGAAAAGTATATTATACCTTTGCAATTAGCTTGCTAATTCACACTTCCTCTACTGATGTGTATATAATTACTCACTCTATATATGCTCTCAATTTCATACTTAATCAATTCTCAGCAATGGAAAAATGGAGAAGGAGAGTCCATATTTATAGAGCAATTAATGTCCAGATATTGCTCTTGTTCTTCAAATTAAACCAACGTAAATTAGGATTGTATGTTGGTTATGAAAGGGTAGGTAATGGGTGGTTGAATCCCATCATAACACCCACTCCCCATGCATGATGAGCTATGAAGCTAGGGAGTTTGCTGAGTTTGAGGAAGAAATAGGGAGTTAGCTTCACAGTGTATTCACGTGGGAGGGAAATGTGACTAATAATAAGGGACAAGGCACAATACTCAGCATTTGCAATGTAGTTCCACACTTGGGTTATACACCTCTACATATAATATATACACTTAGGTAATATAAATTATGTATACATTTAATCCCATATAACTTAAGTTATAAATTAATGTGTCACAATGTAGTCCCAATAATACTATCGTATAGTAAATTTTAACTTGCACATATATAAATTCATGTACATTTCATCCTACCGGATATAATTTTATCGGGTATTACTCATTATAACGGTTATTAATACAGTTATAATATCCTATAGAAACCATTATCAATTTAAGAATTGCTATATGTTAATAGGGTATTCCTTAAGGTCTACCCACACATATCATGTTACATAAGCAATAATATTATGTAACTCTCTTAATGCAACCAATCATACTATATAATATAGCTATATTAAAGCGTCACACTGCATTATATACACATCTCATGTAACTCTATCACCTTACTATATACCTTATATAGTCACGTCGCACTTTACACTTCGTACAACATATAGTTAACTATCATACGTTATATATTTTAATATCGCATGCTTGCACATTAATAAATTATTTATTTTATTAATTAATCTATTTCTCATTAATCAATGGAATTATAATTTCCATAACAATTAATTAACATTTATATAGTTAATTATCACGATAAATAAATATAAATCTTATTATATTTATAACAAATATACTTATTATCATGCTATCACTCGCAATAATAATAATTCAACATATTATTATAATAACAATTAATATAGATTAATTGTTTAATTAATAATTCTTTCATCTTCGAATTAATCAATTCATTACCGAATCTATTATCGTGCCACACAAGGCATTTCTCACAAGCTTAATCTCAAGCTTATTATTATTCCCATCACTTACTACTTATAACATGTTCAATATAATTAGAACTATTAAATCACAAGGTTCACATATATAAATATATCGTGAATGGAAATATTCAAATATTCTATATAACCTTTACGGTAATATAATAACTCAAGCTATTAAAATGCTAAACTACCTCAATTAATTATACTTATAATAAGTATAACTTTTACGCTTATAATAATTAATATATATACTCTATTAATTATTCAAATAATAATATTCACGATCAAATAATAACTTAAGTTATTTAATATATTAAAATAACTTAGTTTCCTTTCATTAATTAAACTCCCTTGAAAATACATTAGAAATTATGTATTTAGCCATAACATAAAATATTATGTTTTCTCCAAATAAAGACATTTTTTATTAGAAAATAATTTACTTATTGTCTCAAGACAATATTCTTAATATAATAAATAACTATATGTACGACACCTGTACATTATATATAGAAAATAGGTAATAAATTTATTTTCTATAATTTGTTTCCATCAATTTATTTATATATAGCAAATATGTTTTAATGTATTTACCATATTAATTAATCACACTTATTACATCATACTAAAACATATAAGGTAATATTATTATTCAAAAATAACATTCCCTCTTTTATTAAAATAATTCAACATTAGAAACTATTTTAATATCCTTTATTAGAAAAATCATATCTCTTTCTTTTCTATAAATTGTCCCCAACACAATTTCTTCAAATATTAAATATTCATTTAAAGATATAATGATTTTCATCTCCCTTTAATAACGTATATATACATATTTAATGTTATTCGTACATTAGACTTTTTCACATATTACTATTCTAAGTAATATATATAAAAGTATCAACTATAATTACATATTCAACACACTTATTAATTCACTCATTTACTTAAGTAAATTAAACACTGCACCATATCATTAAGGTTCAATATTAACATTATATTACCCCATAATATAACTCTCAACTATGAATTAATCAATATTTATTCTTATTAGTTAATTTCTTAACTAACTCATGCTTCACTATCCAAACCTATTCACGGATAGCTTAAGTGCTATTAATAACTTATATTATAAAATACTAGTTATTAATACACATACTCAAGAATATGGTGATTATACATTAAGGATATTTAATGTCACCAACTTACTATGATAAAATAATTCTATAAATTATTTAATATCGATAGGAATTTATCCACTTCCTTTATCTCAACTGAATCGTCTCTACGCTAAGTAACAAATATATATTAATAATATATTTATAAATCACAAAAACACATATTACATAGTCCATATTACCCTATGTAATATAATACCACATACCTCATATCACATATATATATTTTTATTCGAACCCATCTCACGGTTTAAGAATTTTATTTATTAAATCCTTATTTAATAATTTCTGAAAATCTGGGTTCTTACAGTTGGTCCCTCTGGGGGTCCAGACACTGATGGTTTTGGTAGAGGAGATCCTCCTTTGTATTGTCCAAATATTCCCTTTAGCGGAGATACCGTGACTCAAGAGGAGTTAGCTCAGATTAACCGGCTTGACGACGTAGATGTTAGGGATTTCTTTCTGTAGGCTTTTGTTAGTTGTTGGGCGACTTTGCCCCATTTCCCTGTACTTTTTATTTTCACTTGTAGATCAGAGATGCTTACAATTTTATGATGTATCTAATGTTTTTCATTTATTGCACATATTGTTATTTATTATGATGCATGCATTATATGTCATGGATTTGCATTTATAAATTATGAGTTAGAATTGACCCCTATGTGGTCTTATGATACTATTTTACAAACGACGTCATCTTTAGTAGCTCGTATTGATCACAGCCCACCGACGCGGATTACCTCTTGTTTGAGGTTATGGTACGCCAACTTTCTAGCTTTAGATTGTATCTCAGTGGATCGCATAATGGGGCATTCTATGTCTTACCTGTCATTTCGAGTTCCTGATGGATTTGTAGAGGGTATGCTGGCATATTGGATACCAGTGAGACATATTTTTAGATTTGGGTCGAAGGAGTTGACTCCGACTTTAGATGAGTATCAGAGGATCTCTGGTTTACCGATTGACGAGCCCTGTGCCAGGATGGCAGTTAGTCAGTTACACCGACAGTTTATGACTGTAACCGGGTTTCAAAGGTTAGTTATTTTGGATAAAATTACATCAGGGCATGTGGTGTCCTTGGATTTTATAATCGATCACTTTGGATTTGAGGAGAGATTTTATTCACAGTAGGCAGATTTTACTATCCTAGAGGATCGATGGAGGTTAGCTCGAGTGGATGCTTTATTGATATGTATCACGACATAATTGTATATGCCGCTTTATATGGATCACTTTGATATTGGCTTGGTTACGGTTGTTCGAGCTTTGCAAGAGGATCTCACTATTCTTCCCATGATTTTAGTAAAGACTTATATTTCAGCTTCTTACTTCTACGCCCATGAGGATAGGTATTTCCACGGGAGTTCGATGCTGTTATATGTTTGGTTTATGATGCACTTGAGTCCTATAGGTAATGCTGACGATTCAAACAAAATGGCAGTCAAGTAAAGAGCTGAATGGATAGATAATGAAAAAAAGATGGTGCAACTCGATAAAAGGGCTAAGAACATTCTGTTCGTGGCACTAAAAGATGAGCCATTCAAGAATATAGTTAACTGCATAACAACTAAAGAGGTTTGAGAACCTCTGTTGATCATGCATGAAGGAATAGAAGAAGTCAAAGAGAATAAACAGTCTCTTCTGAATCAACAGTATGAAATATTTTATCATACTCCAGGAGAGAACATAACTTTCACCTATGAAAGATTTAATATACTGCTCAACTCCTTGAAAGCTTATGGAAGAAATATCCAACTAAGGATCTTAACATCAAGTTTATGAGAGCACTTCCTAGAAAGTGGGAAGCCAAAACCATTGTTATTCGTGAATCAAAGAATCTTCATAAGATGACTGTGTAAAAGCTCTATGGTAATATCCTTACCTATGAGCTAGAGATGAATCAGCGAGTAGAAACTACAACAGAGAGCAAGAGATAAGATAAAGGAGTTGCCCTCAAAATTTTAGAAGCAACAATCTCTTAAGCTCTAGTAAGAGAAGATTCTGATGATGAAGAATATGATGAAGACTTAGCCTTGCTTGCAAGAAGGCTGAAAAAGTTCATGCGAAAGAGCATTAACTGAAAACCAAGGAAAAGCTACAACAAAGGCAGTAGTAGCAAAGATTAAGAAAAATATCTATGTTATAATTGCAAGAAACCTAATCATTATATCGTAGAATGCAACAAGCCTCTGCGAGAAGAATTGAAGAAAGACAAGAAGAAGTCTTACCCAAAGAAAGAGTTCAAAGGCTATAAGAAGTATTATAAGAAGGAGAAATTCTTGGTAGCTGAGGGATTGTGGGGTGATTCAGAGAATGATTCAAGCTCTAAGTCCAGTGATGATGAAGCACCTCATAAAGCCAATCTCTGTGTAATGGCCATTGAAGCAAATGTAGAAGAAGCGACTGATCATTGAGAAATTGACATCAGTGAAGTATTTGATTTTAACTCTTCTTATATTGATATTGATGATCTAAGAACTGAATTACTTAATATAACTATGAGTCTGCATCAATATATGAAATGGTTTAGGATTCTATCAAAGGACCATTCTCTTCTTTAAGAGGAAAAAGGAAAAGCTCTCGTAAAGTTGGATATTGCTCTACGAAGTGTTGTCTCTTCTGCTAATCTTGAGGCTAAGAATTCTAATTTGAGAAATATTACTTAACTAAATGCACAGAGAAAGTTAACTATAACCTCTAAGATAAAGGATCTAAAGAAGATAACCTCAATGTGGAATCATTATTCTGCATCTATGGACTCTCTGATTGTAAGTCAGAGATCAACCTCTAATAGGTCAAGATTAGGATTTGGAGATTCTTCTTCAATTTTAAGTGTGGAAAATGTAATGGGTATTAGCAATAATGTTGCTTCTTGTTCCAATAGAAGTATTGTATTTGTGAAATCCATAGAGGTAGCTAAGCCTATTTTCAAAGCCAAATAATCTCTGTAGATCATATTGTTGTTCCCCAAAACAACAGATCACACACTAGACTTGGTTTTGTGAAAAAGAAGAGTAAGCCAAGGTTTATGATCAAGCCTCGAAAGATCGTAGAGTCAAGTAAAATTAACTTTATGAATCATCCAAGCATAAATCGTATAGCAGTGTGGAAGTATAGGGAGTACAAGCTAAGAAGAAAAGTTAAAAATAGGTAACCTCTACATAAGTTTCAAATGAAGAGATCTACATACATACTCACACATACATAATATCAAATGTTATACATGTTATGCGTATGGTCATATAGCTACCATGTGTTATAATGATTATCATCCAACATATTATAGACCCAAAGTCAAACAAGTTTTGGTCCCTAACGACACTAATAAGGCAGGACCCAAGCTAGTCTGGGTACTAAAATAAAGTATGACTTCATATGCAGGTATCAAGCTCCACTAAATCTAGATGGTATCTTAATAGTGGATGCTCAAGGCATATAATTGGCAACAAGGCTCTTATGTCAAGTTTCAAAGAGAAAGATGGTCTGGCAGTTGTCTTTGGAGATAACAACTCTAGGAAAACCAGATGTTATGGTTCAATTGGGAATGGAGACGTATCTTTTAGCAAAGTTGCTTATGTTGATGGATTGAAGCACAACCTACTGAGCATTAGTCAACGGTGTGACAAAGGATATCAAGTCATCTTCCTCAACAACCAGTTTAAGTTCGAGACTTGGAAACCATCTCTATAAAGCTTATTAGATCAAGAGAAGGAAATGTGTATGTTGTTAATCTCTCTAAGCTCAGTTCTACAAAAATAACTTACTTCTTTGCCAAAGCATCAGAAGATGTAAGCTGGTTATGGCAAAGAAGATATATCATCTCAACTTTAAAAGCATGTCAAAGTTTGTATCCAAAGATATAGTTAAAGGTTTCCCTAAGCTAAGTTTTATCAAAGAAAGACCATGAAAGGCCTGTCAGCTTGGAAAGCAAACAAGAAACTCATTCAAAAGAAAAATAGTAAATTCAAGTGTGAGGCCACTACAGTTGCTGCACATGGATCTATTTGGGTCAATACCAACTACTAGTCTTGGAGGCAAAAGATACTCACTGGTAGTAGTGGATGACTACACCAGGTAAACTTGGGTATTCTTTCTAGGCTTAAGGACGAGACCAACACTCAACTGATCAAATTTTTCAAGCTAGTTATAAATGAGAAGGGTGAGAATATAAAAGTAATAAGGAGTAATCATGTCAGAGAGTTTGATTATTCTAAGATAGATCTATTTTGTGGAGATAATGGAATTAATCATAACTACTCAGCTCCAAGAACTGCATAACAAAATAGAGTAACTGAGAGGAAGAACAAAAAATTGATAAATACAGGAAGAACTCTACTTGCTACAACTCATCTTCCTGAAAGATATCTCATAAAATTCCAACCCAAGACAGACGAAGGAATATTTCTTGGATACTCTATGGAAAGCAAAGCCTATAGAGTGTTCAACAAGAAATCATTGAGCGTTGAAGTCTCCATACATATAACCTTCGATGAATCTGACTTAGGAGATCTAAAGAAAGCTGTATCTTTTGATAAGGTCGTAGAGCTGAACTCAACAATCAAATAGAAGAATAACTACATGGTTGCAGAAGCTGAAGTCGTAGAGCCAGACCCAACGATCATAGTGTTAGCCCAAGAGATTTTAGAGCAACTAGTTCCAAACATGAACATTCTACGAATCAATGAAGTCGTTAATCCAAAACCTGATCTTGAAGAATTCAGACAAGAAGGCACGAGGACAGATGTTCCACCTAGAAGAAGATGGGAAAGAGATCACTCCTAAGGTCTGATCATTGGGGATCCCAATGCAAGAGTCAGAGCAAGATCAGCCTCACATAATGAATGCTTCTACCTAAGCTTTCTCTCTTAGATGGAGCTTAAGAAGATTGAAGAAACTATGGAAGGTTTAAGCTGGATTGAAGCTATGCAAGAGGAGCTGAACCAGTTTAAAAGAAGTAGAGTTTGGAGGCTAGTTCCAAGATAAAAAGATCTTCCAGTTATTCGTACCAAATAGGTTTTCAAAAACAAGATGGATGAAGATGGTGTGATCACTAAAAACAAAGCAAGGATGGTGGCCAAATGGTATTTTTTGGAAGAAGGGATCGACTATGATGAAACCTATGCTCCTGCTACCAGATTGGAAGCCATCAAAATGTTTCTAGCTTATGCAGCTCACATGAAGTTTAAAGTCTTCCAAATGGATGTCAACAGTGCTTTCCTGAATCAAACCAATTTAAATTATGTCTACAGATTAGATAAAGCCCTCTACGATTTAAAGCAAACACCTAGGGCATGGTATGAAAACCTCACTACTTTTGTAATTGAAAATGGATTCATTAGAGGTATAGTAGACACAACACTATTCCTTAAGAAGCACAAAGATAAAATTTAATTAGTAAAAATCTATGTAGATGATATCATTTTTGGTTCTACTGACGAAAAATTATGTGAAAGATTTGCCAAGCTAATGTAGAGCAAATTTGAGATGAGCATGATGGGTGAGGTGAACTTCTATTTTAGACTTCAAGTGAAGCAGACTGATGAATGAATCTTCATTAACCAATTAATCCAAGTACATTAAAGATCTACTTAAGAAGTATGACATGGATTCAACTACTCCCATGAAGAATTTTAGGGCCTTTGCAATAAATCTTGATAAAGATGAAACTGGTAAAAGTATTGATATAACTCAATATAGAGGTATGATAGGATCTCTCCTGTACTTAACTGCTAGTAGACTAGATATTATTTTTTGTACCTAGGTTTCAAGTTAATCCTAAGGAATCTCATTTATTTGTTGTTAAAAGGATTTTCAGATATCTCAAGGATACTCTATATTTGGGAATGTGGTATCCCAAGGAGTCTCCATTTGATTTTCATATGCTAATTTTATAGGATGCAAGATTGACAGAAAAAGCACTAGTAGTACATGTCAACTATTAGGAAATAGGCTTGTCTCATGGTTCAGCAAGAAGCAGAAATCAGTATCATCTTCAACTATTGAATCTGAGTACATTACTGCTGGAAGTTGCTGTGCTCAAATTTTGAGGATGAAGAATCAGCTGGTTGACTATGGGTTTAATTATAAGTTTATCTCTATATTCTGTTACAATACTAATGCTATATCAATCACTCATAACCCCGTCATGCATTCTACAACTAACATATAGAAATCAGGTACCATTTTATTAGAGATCATATACAAAATGGGAATATTACATTACATTTTGTTTCAACTAAAAATCAACTTGCTAATGTGTTTACTAAACCATTACACAAATCTAGGTTTAATAAGTTAATTAGTGAGTTAGGAATGTTAAATTTACATCCTTAGTATTATGTTGTTGGAAGTTTTGAACTGTGCAGGTGAAGATCATAGAGTGACTATTCAAAAGGGCTCGTTGAGTGAAGAACCATAGTAGAGTGAATGACCATCGTAGAGTGGTTCATAGAGCAAAGGACACACGTAGAGTGAAAAGTCTTTTAACTTAACTCTACACAGTGGTGAAATAGTTACCTTAATTACAAGTGGCGTTCACGCTCGAGCAAAGCACGTGATAGATAGAAGTTACTACTTTATAGCTTTAACTGGCATAAATGAAGCGACAATCAACTTATTAGTCGTGCACACGTGTCCCACTCATCTAAATTCTAGGGAAGTATTATAAAGTCTTTTCATATTTTTAATTTGAGCTTTACTTTTTATTTTTGCAATCTGAGTTTTCAAACTTTCAAACTCTTAAGCTCCTGAACCCTAGTTTTTTAAAGCTCAAAATTTTAAACACTTTCGTTTCACTCTCAGATTAACTCAATCAAAATCAAATGGTAAGCTTCCAAGTTATATCTGGAAACTAACTATGCTTCAAAAACTTTGGAGAAGTAGAAAAGCAGTTCAAGAAGATTTTGGCCTGTTGAAGAATTCTGGGTTTTTCAAAGCCTTGAACACCAGAACCAGACTCTATTTAAGCCTGGTGGGTGAATTCTACCAGAATGGAGATCATGTTGATGGTGTTCTGTCCACTAAGTTTAAGAGAAAGTCTCTCTAACTGACTATAGTGGAAGTGAATCAACTTATGGTGTTCTCATCTGAAGGTATCTCATGGCTCGATAACATCAATGTTCAGTATGAGTTAGAGCTGATGCGATATAAGAAAAACCCAAATCTTAGAGGGATGAAGAAAAGGAATTCCCTCAGAATTACTAATTCATGTCAGATATTATAGGGAAGTGCATTCTCTACAAGGAAACTGCTCATGACTTAGTCAACGACATTCAGCTAAGAGTCATAACGGTTATTATGCTGAAAATTAAGATGAATTTTGGATTCATTTTGTTTGGGTGGATATAAAGGAGGATGTTTGATGCTGGCAAGAGAGAAGCATCAAGAAAGCAAAATCCAAATATGTTCTATGGGATATATATTAGTATTCTTTTGAAGAAGCCGCTGAAGGACTCAATTGGGGGAGAAGCTTGCAGTGTTAACAACAAAATAACCCCAAGTTATTTGAAAATTAGAAGAAATGTCATGTTGAGATCCTTCGACCAAGACAATCCGAGGACAGCGAGAGAACGCAGAGTGAGGTGCAGAAGCCCTCAAGGAAGGGGAAGGAAATTATGTCCGATGAAGAGTCTAATGAAAAAGAAGAGTAAACTAAACTCATGAGGAAGAACAACGGTAAGAGAAAGGTTGAAGGTCACTTCTCAATGTTCTGCTGAGAGGGAGGAAGAAACATCCCAAGTCTCTGCTTCCCTACCTATTTAAGGTACTCTGTCCTCCACAGCAGACAAGCCCCTAATGTTAAAGAAGAAGAAGACAAAGATGAAAAAGAGAAAGTTAATGAGAGTTCTATAATCTCTCAACTAATTAAGAAGAAAGAAATAAGGAGCAAGCGCTCCAGGAAGACCTCACTGTCTCTGATCGTAGAGAGACCAAACACTCTAATCACAGAGTCAATAATGAGAGCAGACATTAATGAAATGGCTAGGACAACTGTTCCGCTAGAGCCGACAGTTGAAGAAATTGAATTGGCTGGGATATGTCGGAGCCTCAAGAAGAAATTGAAGAAATTATTATGAAGGAACAAACTCTTGAGCCAAAGAAGAAAAGAAGAAGTTTATTCACTTGGTGAAGAAGAAGAAGAAAAGGTCATCTGACCTCTAGAAGAGAAAGAAGTTGGTTCTTAGGGGGAGCAGTCAATTACATATTCCAAGCTCACCAAATGATTCTATGGTTCAATCAAGGATCATCGAATTAGTCATTACAGACAGTAAGATTGAGCATAGTCCTCTTCCTTCTGAGCAAGCAAATGCACAAGTTGAGGGGGGAATAACTAGAAGAAATTCATGAAGTCCTTTTAAATCCTCAAGATTCAGAAGCAGAACAGCCAGATGTGGTATTTATTGGTGAAGTTTAGCAGGGGTAGGGCATATGTACAATGGTCAGAACTTTAATTTCTTATAGTGATCAAGAAAACCATTTGTACTTCTTTCTAACTCTCATGCCATTTCTTCGAGATCTTCTTTCAAGAAATCTGAGCTTTATCACTTGGACTTTCAAGTCATATCCCAATAAAAAAGTGATGGCTAAGAATTTTCCAAGGGTTCTTCATTATGCAAAGAAGACAATCTATAATGAACTCTTTTATTCGTTCTATATATATGATAGAATCTCTACGCTACTTAAATTCTTCTTTAATTCTTCTAAATTTATTCTTCCATTCTTTGTTTGAAATGACGAGATTGTAGAGACACCATCTACGATCTTTGAGCAACCTTCATCTCCAAATTCTCCTTGTATAACTCCATTCGTGGAGTTCCAACACTCTATAGATGATGTAAATAACACTTAATCTCCGATCTTAGAGTCCCAAAACCCTACAATCGATGTACATAATAATAGTTCTCCCATACACATTCATATACAAATATACCCAAACTTTTTATCATCTATAAACTTTTTCAATATTCTTTCTATATCTGTAAATTCTCCACTACTTCCTTTATCACATATACAATATGTACAACCTGTAGATCATATACAATCTGTTGAACCAAAAATATGTCCTCTAACCCGTGTGTCGACGCCGAGAAAAATAATGTGAATAAAAGTTTGTTTGTTTTCCTTTTTCTAACCCTTTTATCGTTTGATATGTTGATTGATTCATCTGAAGGTGAATTTGTAAGGAAAAGAACGACATTAGTCGACTTATTTTACACAGTTTTAATTTTATTGATTAATTTTGATGATTGGACCGAATGAGACAGAGCCGCCAGTTAGTATGATTTAAATGGATGTACCGACTCATCCGAATTTTGAAGGTTTTCGCAATATGGTACAATATGTGACTCCGTACCATTGGTCTAAAACTGAGATTCTTAGAATTCGGGGGCTAGCTTAAGCGAGAGAAAGGTGTTAGGCACCCCCCGACTTCCATGAAAACACGGTTACCGAATCTTATTGATTTCCTATGCATAAAGTGTGTGTATGTGTGTGAGTGTGTGTGTGTGTGTTTTATTTTGAAAGTTTTATTCTAAACCTCATTGTGAGTTATTTGGAAGTAGTGTCGTTCCTCTTTTGCACCTATGTACGAAGGGTTTGATTTAACAAAAGTTCATTTTTAGACAAAATATACATTTTATATGATATTTTAGAAAACACAAGGTTTCAAACCCTTCGCCCGAATAGTAATTGAGGACTTTTGATACTTACATTATTAATTCTTAAGTCTATGAAATTATTACAAAAGTAGTGTTGTACCTCTTTAAACCTATGCACAAAGGATTTGATTTATATAAAGGTTCATTTTTAGAACACAATATATCAATGATGTTTTGAAAATAGAATTTTCAAATCCTTCGTTAAATAGGAATCGATGTCCTTTGATACTTCCATTTATGATCTAATGTCTACCCCGAAATTGCCTTATTGTTATTATGAAAGCTCTTTGCTGTTTTGATTTGGAAATCGTTTAGGTGAAAATGTATGCTAAAAGTGCCAAAAAGGGTTGGACCATCATAGGGCATGTAAGCCATCTCGATGAATTCGAACACCCAAAATTAAAGTTTTCATTATTACGGGATCTTGAATCCGACTTCTAAGGACTAGCCCCTCGAATCCTTCTTCAAGATCCAAACATTACATATACAATGATTTTACGTTATTTAAACATTACATTGAAAATAAAATGTCCGTCGTGGGAATCAAGTCAAGATCCGATCATTAGATCTCGACATCGGGATTCCTAGGCCCACATTATCAAACATAAATATGTATATACAACATATCCTAGATCCGATAATAGATGATTTCATCAGTTGAAATCTCCATTATGAGCTACTAGGAAACCCTCACCTCTAGATACAGATATAGGGCTCTACGGAGGGACCGGGACTGACCAAAAGCAGTAAACACATAGACCTACCATGGATCTAAACCGATCTAGCATACGGGTTAAAGCTTCACGCTTAATAACCACTCAAAATGCTAGATCCGACTTAGATCTAGGTAGATCTAGCATCCACACTTGATTTACAATAATATATGAGATAAATAACCGATGAGATCTATAGATCTACCACCTACACCATAATATATGAATAAAACACAAGATCTAGCTAGAATCAAGCAATATATAACATAAATCTAGTATATTGAATAATATTTACAAAGAAAGTGGCTAAAATGAGCATTTATCACCTTGTGTGACGCGTGAACAAGATTTTTTTAACTTGGGATCAACTTATGTTGCTCTAGACACGCAAAGTATGCTAGATCTAAGCTTAAACAACACAAATATGATTAAATATAGCAATATCCGAGCCTTTCTCTCTATAAAAACTGCTTCTCTCTCTAACTTCTTCTCTCTTTTTCTCTTATTTACTATATTCATGTTGCTGAAATAGACTGTCTATGGCAGTCACAGGTGTACCTGTGGCTGGAGCAGGTACAACTGAGGCTGGTGCCCATGTTTTTGATTACCTCAAAATGCGTGCCTTAGGTCTCAGTTTGGTGAAAGTTAAGATCGGTACTCAAAAATCCCAAAACGTCCTTGCAGAAGGCTATAAAATGAGGTCGATTCTGACGAAATCGGATTTCAAGAAGATGATGCAGTAAGATGAAAGGTATCTTCCGGTTCACAGGGGTCATCATTTAGTTCGTCTTGATAGTACACAGTTCAATGATTGCTGCGGTGACTTCTTATAGCCACTTTCTCAGCTTTGCATCCTCATTCGGTCCGCGTCATATCAAAGCATTGTTGGCACTTTGATTCTGCTCGGGGATGTCTTCTGGGTGAAAATATGAATTTGCCCTACATCGGGGTTGTCGCCAAAGTGAAATCACGATTTTACCGTTCTGAAAGGTTAGTCCAAGGAAAACAAAATTTTGAGTGTCTACAGGTGCCCCTCTTTGTCATGTTTATGCAATGAAATGGAATGAACACGACAAAGACTACTAGACACAAGGATACATGACAAGGTATATCTAATGATGCAATGTCATGTGTAAAGTATGCAATAAAATGTATGATTTAGATATAAAAAAGGTTATTCCCACCTGCTTAGGGGGAAAAGAAGGATTGTGAGAATATTATCGGGCAATACCGACACCTTCATTGGGTTGTCACCAATGGATTCTACTTTAGGGTCAAGTCGACGCCTTCATTGGGTTGTTGCCAATGGATTCTACATCGGTGTCAAGTCGATGCCTTCATTTGGTTGTCGCCAACGGATTCTACATCGGGGTCCAGCCGACGTCTTCATTGGGTTGTCGCTAACGGATTCTACATCGGGGTCAGCCGACGTCTTCATTGGATTGTTGCCAACAGATTCTATATCAAGGTTGAGTCGATACCTTCACCGAGGTTAATACCGATAGATTCTATACCAGGGTTGAGTTGATACCTTCACCTGGGTTAATGCCGATGGATTCTATACCAGGGTTTAGCCAATATCTTCATGAATCATATTTTGAATCGTTATTAATTTGCTTCGCACATCGCATACTAACTCGTTGTCAAATAGCATTGCGTACTAACTTATTGTCAAATCACATCGCATACTGACTCATTATCAAATCGCATCGCATACTGACTCATTGTCAAATTGCATTGCCATTATCGGGTACTTCCTAGGTCTTCGTTGGGTTATTGCCAACGGATTCTACACCAGGGTTAAACCGACGTCTTCATTAGGTTGTTGCCAATGGATTCAAAGAGAATTTATTGATAAAGTGATTTTGATTGACTTTCTGGTCTTCTGTAGTTCCACGACAGGGTTCTTGATTCTCCCTAGTTTCTGCCCCATTTCAGAGGTTTTTCAGGGTTTTTGAGGCTTAAAAATGACCTGGAATGGCACCTTTCTTTGTGACTACTTCATTTTAGACCTAGAAGAATGCATTTCGGATGATATTTTACCAAATGGGAAGTCGCGGGGCCCACTTAGGGCAGCCTCAAATACACCTGCGGATGGAGCAGGTGTGTTTGAGGCTAAACGAGATTTACTTTATACCCCTGAACAGGCTCATATTCGCTCATTTGATTTGAGTTTTCCCTTCTTCACATATCTACTTAAATCGGGCTTGATTTCGGGTATTCTGCTACCGTACATTCGTTCTACGTACTATAGGTCGCGTATACATCTAACTTTTATATGTTTTAACTGGTGTTTTATCGTACTTTCTTTATTAAAAGCAATATAGTGAACATGTATGTACAAATAGTACTATAGACATGTTATGATGCAATACATGTTTATGTATCATCATATGGACCGTATGGATGCAGTACATTTCGCTCTGATAGTTAGTCTAACCATGTATTCAGACAATGTACTAGAAGAACTATTTAGATTGCTATTTAACTGCTTGGCTGTGATGATGTACCCTCATAGGGTGGTTTAATGTGTGCCTATGTGCACGGGGATAGTCTATATTATACAGGAAACTTTGGCGAAATTTTTTCATAATTTAAATGACAGGATCCTATATACATGCTTAGCTGTGCTAGGATATTTATATCAAAACGATGCACGCAACTATTTGAGAAACGTGTAGGACATGCATGAGGCTATGATCAAAATTAAATCCCTAGGAGTCTAACGTCTCTAGGTTATCACAATTGCATATTAAGATAAATTGAAGATAGTGACTCACCTTGCCTTATTCTGATTCCTATGAACTCATTATCCAGATATGGCATCAGACGAACCTTGCAACTCTGGTTTCCGTAGATCTTCATTAGGGGTTAGCCCTTGGAGGGCAGCTTCGGAGATTCCTACTCCGCGGATTGCTCGGCAAGTTAATAGATTGATGGAGTCCGTACATTGTCCTCTTAATGAGGATAGGGGTGAGATGCCAGAGGGGGTTAATGTCCCTGATCATGAGTCCTGTCCTTCGGCGGTTCCTAGATTCCTTCCTGGTTTCCAGGTCACTATTACTGATTTGTTGGGCACTGGTTTGAGATGTCATCTGTCTGTCTACTTGTAGGCAAATGAGGTACTAAAATTTTCTATATTGATCTACTTTAATCCTCCATTCTTGACAACAATTGGGTTTTAACCTTGATGTTATGCAGGTGCCAGATATTACCCAGCCTAGGGGTAATTGGTTCAGCATCTTCACTTTGTATCAGTTGCTTCACCCTGAGTATCAGGCTCGGGTGGATTGCTGGGGTTTTCAGGCCTTCTTCACCATTGCCCCGTGCTATTGCCCTTGGGGCTATTTTCGAGCTCTGTCAGAGTGATGGTTCCACCAGAGTCAATCCCTCCATCTGTTGGATTATCAGGTTATGATGACACATATGGATTGGAGATATATTACCAGCTTGGAGTTTATTGGAGAGCAGGTGCCTTTGGAGGTTCACATCACTGCCACTACCGTTTGAACCCTTCTCGGTTTTTCTCCTCGGGAGCAAGCCTTCAAGGCACGTAGTATCCGATCAGGGTCCCTGAGCGTGGACGCGGCTCAGGTTACTCTGCAGGAGCCATTGCCTGATGATTTGGTGGCGAGGGATTGCATCTTGCGGCGTCTATTCCTAACCATTATGAGGGGTTGTTTCATTGCGAACAACTCCTCTACTGTTCCCTTTAGCTTGGTAGGGGCTGTCCGGGATGTAGACAGCATTGCGGACTACAATTGGGGATATTTCACATTTTTTATCTTCCTTCATTGGATGAGACTGCGCTCAGAGGGAGTGACTGATGCTTGGCTCAGCTTTTACCCGTTTCTTTTGGTGAGTCATCTTGACCGATTTATGATTCTTTGAATCTTGATTTGCTTTTTCAGGACTAATATCGGGTTCTTTAAATTGACAGTTTTGGGCTTATAAGAGACTCCCTTGCCTCTGACCTCTCACTGTTCTAGGTTTTAATACCTACCCTCGTGTTCACAGATGGCATCAGTCCACATTATCAGAGGTTTTGGTTTCGGTGGATTTCACCCATGCCCGCCTCCAGCTAGAGTTTTTGTCTACATCTAACATAGTGTGGGTCCTTTATACTACCGAGCGCCTGGCTAAGGGATTTGAGGATGGTGTACAGACCGGGCCAGAGTATTATCTTTCTACTCGTCGAATTCCTCTTTTGTTTGATGGTGGATGGGAGCTTTACCTTGGAGAGCGTACCTTTCGATGTATCACTGGGGAGGTTCATTTTCCCTTCCTACCTTCGCATCAGCAGTTTGGGACTTTGGCGCTGCCTGTTTTAGAGATTCCTATGGCGGGGTATGAGGGGTTTCACCTATCAGACGGCCCCATTACCTCGAAGGATTTCTCTACCTGGTAGCGCCCCCGCCCTATTGGAGCTCATACCAGGGCTGCCCAATTTTTGGGAGATATGGTTCCAGGGTTGATCACGATGATCGAGTGGATGGCTTATTTTTGAGAGCCTTCTCATCAGTCCCAGATCGCAGCTTTGACTCATGAGGTGGAGAGGTTGTCTATGTATTGTCGCCATATGGGCGGGGATCCGTCATTAGTTGACACCTTGGATTCCCAAGGGCATGAGACTGGACCATCTGGTACTAGTGGCTTTATGGATGAAAAGGGCCCTTATGATTATCGCCCGAGTATGCAGGAAATGTTTTATCGCTCTGATACACAGGATACACCTTACCTCCCAGACACGCGAGATATGCCTACTCAAGATGACTTGGCTTAGGTTGATCATTTTGATGACACCATCACTTTTGTGGATGACGAGGTGATCTCTTCATAGGATCTATGTTAGATATTGGGCGTATGTGCCCCTTAATCATGTACTTTTTATTTTTAGTTTTCACATGTATCATAGGTATGACATTGATGTATATATAAAACTGATGTATTTCATTTTGATGTATATGATGTTGTCTTTTTCATTTATTCATTTCATATGATGTATTATTGCTCATTACGATGCATGCTTTATATTTAAATGCTTGGATGGAGATTGACCCATATATGGTATTTTTGACATTATTTTTACAGATGGATTCCTCTTCCGTTGCTCGCTTGGATCACCTTTTGCTTAGTCGGACGGCTACCAGTTTGAGGGTTTGGCATGACAGTCTGCTGGATTCTAATCGCATTGAAGTTGGTCGCATGCTGGGCCACTCCCTATCTCTGTTATCCATCCAGGTTCTAGAGGGATTTGTTAATGGGATGCTTACTCACTGGATTCCAGAGCGCCATATTTTCAGGTTTGGCTCTGATGAGTTGACTCCTACTTTGGAGGAGTCCGGTCGCATCTCTGATTTGTGGATAGATGGGCCCTGTGCCAGAGTGGCAGTGGGACATATGCATCATTAGTTCATGATTGTTACCGGTTTGAGGAAGAAAGTCATCTTAGCCGAGGTTGGTGGTAGCCACATCATCTCAATTAACTTTATAATAGACTATTTTGCCTCTACTGATAGATTCATTGTCCACCAGGTAGATTTTTCTATTTTTGAGGATCGATGGCAGACGTCACAGGTAGATGCCTTGATTATATGCATCTTGTCTTACTTGTGCGTGCCCTTTTATGCCGATCATATGGACGTAAGAATGTCGATGGCCGTCAAGGCTCTCAGAGATGACTTTACCATCCTTCCCATTATCTTAGCAGAGACTATCATATCGGCATCATTCTGCTGGACTGTTGGTGATCAAGAGTTTCATGGTAGCTCCGTCCTTTTGTATATCTGGTTCATGACTCACTTGAGACCTATTGGTAGGCTCCGTCGTCATGTATTCTATTTCAGCTAGGGCATGTCTTTGACCTACTCTTTCCACCCATCTTTATCTGTGGATGTGACGTTTGGGACTGCATTTCTGGATGTTATAGAGGAGCCATTTGAGATTATCATGTACTCTGGCTATTGCTCCTTTATGAGTTTCATCACTATGTGACTGAACTAGACTTTCTCCCGTTGGCCAGTTTGAGGGGTGCGACCACATATCATCTTTTGGCGATGATGGGACAGTTTGATCAGCATCAGGAGGTTCATTCGTTCGAGGGTGTTGAGGATTATTGCTTTCCTATCTGCGCAACAATCGAGGCAGATTTGTTTTGAGTTTACGGGTTTTGGTCCCATCAGCAGACTGCAGAGTTTAGAGACAACCATCCGGGCCGATTGGCAGAGTACTCAGCTTAGCTAGAGTCAGATATAGCTCTGGTCGTAGTGGATCAGGTTGAGGTAGGGGATTGGACGACTGATGACGAGGAGCCGATGGAGGACCCCGTATCTCCTACTGAGGAGGATTTATTTGCCGGTTTGACAGCAGCTTTAGTTAGCATAGCTCTGAGTTTTGCTTCATCCTCTAGGGAGGAATTAGATTGCCATGTGCGTCTCATGACTTTTAAGCTGGATCGGGCTCGGGCACTGATGTTGACCGCTGTGGCAGGTTGGGATGCAACTATTGCTAAGAGAGATGCCACCCTTATTGCTCGAGATGAGGCTATAGCCGATAGAGATACAATCCGATCTTTGGCGGATGGGCTCACTGATCATGCTCGAGAGGTTATCCAGAGTCAGGAGGGTATTTATAGGTCAACGGTAGAGATGTTGAGACAGGTTGATATGCTGAAGTAGGAGATCAAGGCTGGTCCTGTGACTGCAAATACAGCAGTATACTTGGAGATGTTGTCTCGCTTGACCGCCGATTTATAGTCCTATTTTATTTTCCTGCACAGACTATGTTATTATCTTTTGTTGCATATTAGAACAGATTTTGTATTCTAAACAGTTGCATATATAAAAAGTAACAAGTTTAGCTTCCTTCGTTTGAGTATGTCTAGACCTGTATGCTGATTATCATTTCTGCTACATAATTTATTATTTTGATACAGAGCGGCTCTTGTCATCCTTGTGGAAAATCGAATAGAGAGATGCCGAGATACCGGAAGAGTCTTTCAGTTTGGGCCATCTACTTTAAGGGTTTTATCTGGCTGTGTTTGGTTTTTTTTAAATAAGGTTTGAGGTTTGGGTTTGATATGAGGTAAAAGGGTTTGATATGAAGTAAAAGGGCCGAAATTTTTATTTTTTTTAGTTTTTTTGAGGGTTAGACCGCACCATAAGTGGCTACATATGTACTTCTGTGGATTAGGGGAGATCAGGTCTTTCGTATTTCAGGCTTGGCCTGAAATCTCAACTTGATATATATATATATATATATATATATATATATATCAAGACAAAGTATTCCAGTTTGAATGAAAAGGGTCTCAGACATAATACCATTTCACAAAATCGAAATTGATCAGTTGCGGGAATTCTTCACCGTCCATCTCTTCCAACCTTATGACTCCGCCTGACAAGATTGCTTTAACAACGAAAGGTCCTTCCCAATTCGTGAAAAACTTTCCTCTGGCTGCATCCTGGCCTGGAATGATTTTTTTAGTACCAAATCATGCTCTTTAAATGCCCAGGGTCTTACTTTCTTGTTACAGGACCGGGACATTCGTTGTTAGTATAGTTGACTGTGAAAGACAGTTGCGGCTCTCTTTTCATCTATAAGGGATAGCTGATCATATCGATCTTGTATTCATTGACCCTCCTCTATCTGGGAGTCTAGAATTACTCTTTGCCATTCTAGTTCAACTTCTACGGGGATTTTCGCCTTCATGCCATAGACCAATGAGTAGGGTGATACCCCTTTCGAGGTTCGAGTTGACGTTCGGTATGCGAGAAAGGTTAAAGGCAACAAATTCGACCATCCCTTGTGGTTTGTTGACATCTTCATCATTATCTTCGTGACATTCTTATTGGCAGCTTCCACCGCGCCATTCATCTTTGGGCTATAAATCACGGAGTTGAGGTGCTTAATATTGAACTTACTGCACAGTTCCCTCCTCATCTCATTATTTAGATTCTTGGCATTGTCTGACACGATAACCTCAGGTTGTCCGTATCGACAGATGACGTTTCTAATGGAACCAACAATGACCTCCTTGGTAACTTTGGGGAAAAAGGCTGCTTCCACCCACTTGGTAAAGTATTCAATTATAGTGAAGATGAATCTATGACCATTATTGGCTTTAGGCTCAACGGGTCCGATCACGTCCATTCCGCACATGGAAAATGGCTATAGTGATGTCATGCAATGGATCTGGTTAGACGGTGCATAGATCATGTTAGCATGGATTTGACATTGATAGCAGCGCCTGACGTGATCCTCACAATCAACTTTGAGGGACAACCAAAAATGACCCGTCCTTAATATCTTCTTAGCAAGCAAGGGCCCACTCATATGTGCTCCACATACTCCACCGTGTACTTTATCCATAAGTCTTTGAGCTTGATCCTTGTCAAGGCATCTTAGAAGGCCTACGCCCGGATCTCTTTTATAGAGGGCATCTCCACTTAGGTAGAACTTCATTGCCATCCTCCGTATTCGCTTCTTTTCTGCTTGGGTTATTCCCTCGGGGATGGATCCATCTCATAAATATTCTTTAATATCTCGATACCAAGGTAGTCCTCTAGGAGATAATTCATTGGATATTTCCCCAATGTTGTTCCCATAAGCTGGTGCATCTTGCGCCATGAGGGTGATAACAGGAGGGCCTTTTCTCGACCACATATTGATCAATGAGGCTAATGTGGCCAATGCATCGGCGAAGTCATTCTTATTTTGAGGGATATGCATAAAGGCGATATCTTCAAATTCTCTTGCCAACTTGACAATATAACAGTGGTATGGAAATAGATGTGATTCCTTGGTACTGTAGGCTCTTGTGGACTGCCTGATGACTAGTTCTGAATCTCTAAATACTGCCAATCTTTTAACATCCATGGATTGAGCCAATCTTAACTTCAGGAGGCATCCTTCATATTCTGTTTTATTGTTGGAGTTGTTGAATCACAGCTTGGTTGCCACGAGGTATTTCTCCCCTGTGATAGATACCAGAACTGCCCCTGCCCCGGCTGCTTCTGCATTAGCGGCGCTGTCAAAGCACAACTTCCAGAATTATCCCATATCTTCCTTATGGGCTTGCACGATTTCCATGACCTCATCATCAGGGAAGTATGTCTCAAGAGGCTCATAACCTCCTGTCTGTTCTGCCGATAGATGGTCTGCAATTCCCTGTCCCTTAATGGACTTTTGGGCCACGTAAACGATATCAAACTGCTGAAGGATTAGCTGCCATTTGGATAATCGATAGTTCAATATCGGTTTGCTAAAAATATACCTCAAAGGATCTATGCGGGATATGAGATGGGTGGTATGACCATGCATGTAATGTTGTAACCTCATGGCGGCCCAAGCCAATGCTCAACAGGTCCTTTCTATCAACGTGTACTTCTGCTCTCCACTGCTGAATCGCTTGCTGAGATAATAAATGGCTCTTTCTTTGCCCATATCATCCTTCTGACCCAGTAAACAGCCCATGGCATTGCAGTTAACGGATATGTATATGAACAAAGGGACTCCCTCCCTTGGGGATACCAGAATGGGTGCTTCAATCAACCACTTCTGGATGATGTGAAAAGCTTTCTGACAGTCTTCGTTTCATTTCCCATAGGAGTTCTTTCTCAACAACTTGATAATTGGTTCACATGTGGCTGTCAACTATGAGATGAATCGGCTAGTAAAGTTTATCTTTCCAAGGAAACCTCGAATTTCCTTCTCGGTTCTCGGCTCAGGCATCTCAATGATGGCTTTTATCTTGGATGGGTCCAATTCGATGCCTCGATTACTTACAAGGAATCCCAGGAGTTTACCAGATTTTACACCAAAGGCACACTTTGCTGGGTTCAGCTTCAAATCATATTTACAAAGTCGCTTGAACACTTCCGAAGATGGGTACAATGGTTATCTACCTCCTTGGACTTTATGATGATACCATCCACATATACTTCTATCTCTTTGTGCATCATATCATGGAATAACACTATCATAGCCCTATAATATGACCAGCGTTAGTGAGGCCAAAAGCTAATCTTCTATAGCAGAAAGTGCCACAGGGGGTGATGAAGGCGGTCTTCTCCCGGTCCTCTTCGGCAACCATAAGCTGGTGGTATCCGGCGAAGCAATCGGGAAAGGAGTACATCTTGTACTGTGCCATATTATCTATCAATAGATGGATTAATGGTACTGGGAAGTCATCTTTAAGGCTGACCTTGTTTAGATCTCGATAATCTACACAGACTCGCAACTTTCCCCCAGACTTTGGCACTGAGACCACATTAGATAACCATTCCGGGCTGGTCGATACTATAATGATACCTGCATTAAATTGTTTGATAATTTCTTTTTTGACCTTCAGGCTCTATTCTGGTTTCAACCGTCTTCGTTTCTGCTTAACTGGTTTGAATCCCTCTTTAACTAGTAACCGATGGACGACTATGTCGATTGATAAACCTATCATATCTTCATGAGACCAGGCAAAAACATCTTATAATTGGGTTATGAGGTTAATTAAGTCTTTTTCTTGGCTAGAGGGAAGGTTGGTTCCAATCTGTAGCTCTTTAGGGTGGTCAGGGTTTTCGATGTTTATGGTGGTGGTCTGCTTAAGGTTGGGTTTGGGTCTGTCTTCGACCAATCCTTTAATTTCCTCAAGCACCTCATCATCATCTACTGCTTCTTGCTCAATCCCCATCAAGTTAAAGTCCAAATTCTATATCAAAATCGTTGTCACTACTCGAATTTGACAAGTCAGGGACAGTGCTAGAAATACTAAAAATTTGAAACTTGAGAAGAAAACTTGATTGCTTAATATATATAAAACAATTGTCAATTACAAAAGGATTCAGCAGCTAATATGACAAAAGGCAATAACAAGTTGTAGATATAATAAAATAGACTGAAATATAAAGGATAGTCTCCCCGCTAACAGATCACTTTCTGTTTTTACCATTTTCAAACGATCTGAGGAGTGATTGTCCAATTACTGGTAGTCAGATCTTCAGGGACGGCTAAGATGGAGGTGTCACCGTGGTCACTGATGTCTCTGAGGATGACCATGACTGATTCTTAACTAGACTCAGGATCCTCATTTGGGATGTCAACACTCCTCCAGTTAATGACCCAAAAATCAGGATGATCGTCTACTGGTCCATTACCTGATGAATCCTTAGGAGCACCTTCGGCGAGGCTAAAATTTCATAGAAATCGCAGCTGGATCTCCTCTATAAACTTCTTATTTTTGGCATTTCTAGCCTTTCTGGCCTCCATAGCCTCATCTTCAAGAGATCCTTCCTTATAGGATTTCTCATCTCCACTCTGATTGACTTGGGGTATCAAGAGATTCGAGCACTGAGGGGAATCTTCTTCAATAGTTCCTTGCTTCTACTCTGATTGACCTTAGGTATCGAGAAGTTTGAGATATCAGTGGGGACTTTCCTTAATGGCTCTTTGAATCCTGCTTAAGAGAGGTTCGACTTGAGGGAAATCATCATGTGGATAGGCATATGCTTGTGAGGATTATGCTGTTTGGAACCACCGAGATAGCCCAGTCCAACTATGCCCAACTGTGTTGGTATATGAATAGGAGTCTTGATCCCCTGACCATTACGCCCTAGCCCTTGGCCTAGTCGATGTCCTTTGGAAAGCATTTCTTGATCAACTGCCATCACTTCGGGTGATATCCGAGGTTTAAATGCTGGCGAGCCCAAAGATTGGTATTGGGGTGTGCTCACTTCAAAGGCTTGGAAACTTGCAAGTTCAACATCTAGGTTTAGACTGATCACGGGCATATCTTCCAGAGTATGAATTGGATATTCATATTCGACACTGACGGTGACCAAGTTATCGTTGATGATATATTTCAATTGCTGGTGAAGAGTGGACAGAACGACTCCAGCCATATGAATCCATGGTCACCCCAGTAATAGGTTATACCAGTAGTGATATTCAATATTTGGAAAGATATGTTAAAAGTAAATGGACCGATCTCCATGGGAAATTTAATTTCCCCCACCGTATTCCTCCGTGATCCATCGAAAGCTCGGATTACCATATGGCTATCTCAGATCCGATTTAGATTGATATTCATCCTCTCCAAGGTATTCTTAGGGTAGATATTCAAGGATGAGCCCCCATCAATAAGTACGCCTCCTATCGCAAACTCGGATGATATAACCGCAATATGCAGTGATCTGCGATATCCAGTACCTTCGGCTGGTATATCATTATCGGTGAAAGATATCACATTGCTTTCTAGCACGTGTCTAATTAGATGTTGGAACTTCTCAGTATCGATGTTTTTAGGCAAGTGAGCTTCCTCTAACACTTAGATTAGAATTTGATCGTGGTCCTCAGAGGCTAACACCAAGTCAAGGTTAGACGTTTGGGGTGGTGCCTCCTTCAGCTGCTTTACCGCTCATGCCTCATTATGTTCTACTTTGTTAACGAAATCCATAATCTTCTTTAATGGCACCTTCCCCATGGTTTTAGCTATTGGCTTCATTACACGCCCTGGAAGGTACAATGGGTTATCCCTTGGCAGGATCACAGTACATTCAGTCTCCGACCTTATATCCTTTCCATAGTTCCAAGGAACCTTTTTCAGACTAAAAACAAATATCTGCGGCCGAGGGGTCAACATCATCGGCATTGGTGCTGCTATTTCCAATGGAGATTTGTCTCCCCTATTGGACAATCCTAGGATAGTGAGGGGCAGGGTGGAAGTTTCTTTTATGCTAGTGATAACTGCCACCATTTCTTCTGAACCTCGCACCCTTTGATGATATATTATCTCTTCATCAGGGAAAATCTCAGCATCCCTTATCATCTCCAGCTCTCCTGATTTAATCAGATTCTGAATTAGATGGTGTAGGGCCCAACACTCCTCAGTGGCATATCCAGGGGCATTTGAATGATATAGGCAAGTTTTATTAGGATCGAAATATTTTGATCAAGGATCTGGGGGTGGCGAGAACTCGGTGATCTTTCCCTCATCGATCAACATTCGCATGATTTCTTCCCTAGACTGCCCCAGTCGGGTAAACTTTCACTTGGCTGCAAATTCCCGCCGAGAGTGAAATTTAGCATCCCTTGCTATTTTTTCCATCCATTGGCTATATGCTTGGAGACGAATCTGATCCCTCTTTGGAAATGGGACAACTTTAGGAAGTGGAATGTTGATCTGCCCTCGCAGGACTTGATCGATCAACTGGCGAGTCACCTGATGTTGGTATACAACTAGCTCCGCTAATTGGTCTACTTGCACTTTAATTGAGGTCAAGCTCTGCTCCATCGCACACTTTTCTTCAGGATAACCCCATATGGAAGGTTCAGTCATGGTGGGATCGTCTCCCAATTTCCACAAATACTTGTAATTCTCCCGACTTCCTGCGCTGATCATATTGACTCCTTCTACATCATGTTGAGTTAAGGGATTGTTATTAACATTGGGCTGCTTTGGCGCTTTTACCACAATTTACCTGCTGTTAATTATATTCTGAATCTTGTGCTTTAAGGTTCAACAGTTTTGAGTGTCATGCCCTGGTGCTCCAGAATGATAGGAACATTTCTTACTAGGATCAAACTGCTTTCCTTTTGGATCGGCAGGTGGAGCAAGTTCAGTAATCTTCTTCTGGGCAACAAACAGTGCCAATATATTCTCCAATTAATCCCTTAATGGAGTAAATATCCTTCTTTACCTATTCTCCCTGACCCTCGGTGCCGTAGGATTTAGGGCGTTTGCAGATGGCTGGAATGCAGGGTAATTGCCTTGCTTCTGTATAGGTGGACTACTGCTCTTTCTCGTTGATTTCCCTTACAATATTAAAGAAAAATCCTCCTCCTTCCTTTTAGGTACCCTCTTAGGAGTGCTCCAGTAATTGCCTAATTGTATATGCTCCGCTACTGCCTCCAAGGCTGTAAGGTCCTTGATTTTGCCAAATTTCAAACCCAGCTCTGCCATTTTCCCATGCTTTATCACTTTAGAAAATGGTTTGCCTATTCTTGCCATGACTCTCTTATAATATGGGGCTTCTTGGATGTTAATAAAAGCTATAACCATCTCACCATCATCCATTGGGGGGCTAACTTGGGCGGCTATTCGCCTCCATCTTTGTACATACTCCCTGAAGGATTTCTAGCTCAGTTTCTTGACTTCGGTTACTTGGTAACGGTCAAGTGCCATCTGAGATTGGAAGCTATACTAGTTGAGGAATGTATGGGATAAATCTTCCCAACCCTGGACTTTGGAGTTGTCAATCCGGGCGTACCAAGTCCGGGCTTCACCGGTAAGGCTCTTTTGGAATAGCTGCATTCGAAGGCTCTCATCCTCGGTATAAGATCCAATCTCACCTATGTAGACTTTCAAATGGGTGTAGGGATCGCCCAATCCATTGTACTTCTCGAATTCCATGACTTGGAACTTATCCGGGTATCTCACCTTTGGGAAAATACATAGATCCAAATAATTCATGCTCCCATGGGATCCTTGTCTCTTTCACAAACCAGATAGCGTCCTCCATTTGTCTAACTTTCTTCCTGATATCTCTAGTTTATCTATATTCTCGAAGGTCTACTATTTCTCGTGTCCTCTTTTATACCGGGGCCTCCTTGGCTACTTCGACATCGAGGGGAGAGATAGGTGTGGAAATTTGGGTATCACCGTCCTTTTTCGGTATTTTCATATCTCCTTGCATAGAGGGTTCAATCTGACTCTTATTCTTAGGTTCCTGAAATACTTTACACTGTTTTCTCAACAGGGTAGTCATCTCGACAATCTGCTTCTTATACTCCTCGAATTCGTCTCGAGATACAGGAATAAGTTTTGATGAACTTCCTTCAGCCATTTTGACTGGTGGTGAAAGTGCCTTTTTGGCTTAGAATCGAGTTCTAGAACTAATCTGCACAAAATTGGTATCTAGTTTAGTCTCGATATTGGTAGATTATATGAATACATGATATGTTATGCATCGGTTTATGGGTTTTTTAATTTTTTCATGCAAAAAAGGGGTTAGTCAACTTGATAACAGGATAAGAAGGATGCACAAATGACAGTTTAAGATGGATGACATTTGTAAATTTTGAAAGTAACAGGGCATGAAGAGCCAACCTGCGCGTTTGGTTTATCAGAAGCTGACCCATCTTAGGTTAGTCTCACGGGATTTTTGAAATTGGTTCCCAGATCTTTGCAATTTACTTGATGAAAACATTTATCTTTCAATTGGAGCGGATCTGAGTGGTGTCTTTCCTGAGCCTCACAAAAGAACACTCTTTAGAGTCTAGTAATAAACAGCAGACAGGTTTGCCTCCTAATGAAGGTATCACACAACATTCATTCATACATTCATCGTCCTCACCGGATGAAATATGATGACATTGTGTGAGGCACTAATATAAAGTACTTCAAAGATTAGAGACATTTATCACACACAAAGATCATTCACACATAAAGGCACATGCAGAATAGAAATCAAAAAGATTGAACGCGGCTTAAGCCCTCTATCGTCCCCAGCAGAGTCGCCACTTGTCACCACCGGGAAAAATAATGTCAACAAAAGTTTGTTTGTTTTGATTATTTCTTCCTTGTTTTCCTTTTTTCTACCCTTTATCTTTCGATATGTCAATTGATTCATCTAAAGGTGAATTTGTAAAGAAAAGAACGACATTAGTCAACTTATTTTGCCAAGTTTTGATTTTATTGATTAATTTTGATGATTGGACCTAATGAGATAGAGCCGCCAGTTGGTATGATTTAAATGGATGTACCAACTCATCCGAATTTTAAAGGTTTTCGCAATATGGTCCAATATGTGAATCCGTAGCATTGGTCTAAAACCGAGATTCTTAAAATTCAGGGGCTAGCTTAAGCGAGGGTAAGGTGTTAGGCACCCACCCGACTTTCGTGAAAACACGGTTACCACATCTTATTGATTTCATATGCATAAAGTGTGTATATGTGTGAGTCTGTGTGTGTGTGTGTGTTTTCTTTTGAAAGTTTTATTCTAAACCTCATTGTGAGTTATTTGGAAGCAATGATGTTCCTCTTTTGCACCTATGTACAAAGGGTTTGATTTGGCAAAAGTTCATTTTTAGACAAAATATATATTTCATATGATATTTTGGGAAACACACAAGGTTTCAAACCCTTCGCCCGAATAGTAATTGAGGACTTTTGATACTTTCGTTATTAATTCTTAAGTCTATGAAATTATTACAAAAGAAGTGTTATACCTCTTTAACCCTATGCACAGAAGATTTGATTTATATAAAGGTTCCTTTTTAGAACACAATATATATCAATGATGTTTTGAAAACAGAGTTTTCAAATCTTTTGTCAAATAGGAATCGAGGTCCTTTGATACTTCCATTTATGATCTAATGTCTACCCCCATATCGCCTAATTGTTAATATGAAAGAACTTTGTTGTTTTGATTTGAAAATTGTTTTGGTGAAAATGTATGCTAAAAGAGCAAAAAAGGGTCGGATCATCATCGGGCATATAAGCCATCTCGATGAATTCGAACACCCAAAATTAAAGTTTTCATTATCACGGGATCTTGAATTCGACTTCTCAGGACTATCCCCTCGAAACCGTCTTCAAGATCCAAACATTACATGTACAATGATTTTACGTTATTTAAACATTACATTGAAAATAAAACGTCTTTCGTGGGAATCAAGTCAAGATCCGATCATTAGATCTCGACATCGGGATTCCTAAGCTCACATTATTAAACATAAATATGTATGTACAACATATCCTAGACCGATAATAGATTATTCCATCAATTGAAATCTCCATTATGAGCTACTAGGACCCCCTCACCTCTAGATACAGATCTAGAGCTCTACGGAGGGACAGGGACTGACCAAAAGCAACAAACACATAGATCTACCATGGATCTAAACCGATCTAGCATACGGGTTAAAGTTTCACGCTTAATAACCACTCAAAAGGCAAGAATCGGCTTAGATCTAGGTAGATCTAGCCTTTAAACTTGATATACAACAATATATGAGATAAATAACCAATGGGATCTATAGATCTACCACCTACATCACAATATATGTATAAAACACAAGATCTTGCTAGATTCAAGAAATATATGACATAAATCTAGTTTACTGAATAATATTTACAAAGAAAGTGACTAAAATTAGCATTTTTCAACTTGGGTGACTCGTGAACAAGCTTCTTTTGGCTTGGGATCAACTTATGTTGCTCTAGACACTCAAAGTATGCTAGATATAAGCTTAAACAACACAAATATGATGAAATATACCAATATCCGAGCCTTTCTCTCTAGAAACTGCTTTTCTCTCTAACTTCTTCTCTCTTTTTCTCTTGTTTATGAGCTTCATGCTGCTGAAATAGACTGTCTATGGCAGCCACAGGTGTACATGCGGCTAAAGTAGGTACACCTGATGCTGGGGCCCACGTCTTTGATTATATTAAAATACGTGCCTTAGGTCTCAATTTGGTGAAAGCAGAGCTCGGTACTCAAAAATCCCAAAAAGTCCTTGCGGAAGGCTGCGAAATGAAGTCGATTCTGACAAAATTGGATTCTGATAAGATGATTTAATAAGTTGAAAGGTATCTTTCGGTTCCCGAGGGTCGTCAATAGATTCGTCTTGATAGCACGCAGTTCAATTATTTATGCGGTGAATTCTTATGGCACTTTCTCAGCTTTGCGATCCTTGTTCGATCCGCATCATGTCTGGGCTTTGTTGGCACTTTGATTCTCCTCAGGGTTGTCTCCAGGGTGAAAAGATGCCTTTTCTCTACCTCGAGGTTGTCGTCGAAGTCAAATCACACTTTTACCCTCTTGAAAGATTAGTCCAAGGAAAGCAAAATTTTGAGTGTCTACACATTGCTGACATACCCTCTTCTTCAAGACATGAATACTTTAACATTCCCCTTGCCATAACCAATATTTTTCAAAGAGATAAGGGTGATTCATAAGCCTTCTTAGGACAAATCTTACAGCGTGTCTCAGCGCTTTTTACCAATGACAAAGTATCTGATCTGATTGCTCATGTCACTGAGGACATTCTTAAGGAATTAGAAGGCAATTCAGTTGAACATCACCAGAAAATGAACAAAATAACTAAAGTAGCTACAAATGTCCCTGGGGAGATGGACAGGGAATTCAACAAATAAATGCAAGGTCTACTCAAGGACATTTCTAATAATCTTAAACAAAGGGATGCTCTCTACTTCAACGCCTTCAAGAACATAAAGAGGTTATTCTTACTCTTTGGGAAAGTAATTAAAACACAATATAATCTCTCACTGAGAAAGTCTTTGACATTAACACCTCCTTAAAGGAGTTTAAGAGCATGGTAATGTCATAGATAAAGCAAATAGAAAATGCTCTAAAATGAATAAACTTTGCAATGGCACTTGTATACCAGCAGCACGAACAATCAGATATAAGGATGCAAGAAATTCAAGATGATATCGCCTTCTCTCGCAATTAAATTTAATATATGATACAAAGTGTCAAAGAACTATCTGTTGAAGTCTACTTATTAAATTCTGACAAAAAGGGGGGAAAAGAGGTTCCTAGGTTAGGTGGAGAAGAGATCAAAACAAGTGAAAACTTCAATCCATCCTCCCGCCTTTAGCTCTCCTCAAGTTGTTATTCCTACTGATCATGGACATTTTCCTTCTTTATGACATGTTTCTAGTGTAGTGACACCTACTGGCACTTGGATCATCTCAGGTGATCCCACTTATGCCAATAGAAATCTTCAGGGGACTCACATTGTGGGATAAGAATGAACAAATTTAATTTATCTTTGTATAAGAAATTCAGCATAAGAAATATGGAGAAAGAAATTTGAAGACAGAGCCAAAACTGTGACAAGGATTGCCTCTGAGAATTATTGGTTAGATAAATAAAAGAGGCGGGGAAGATAATATGTTTATAGGTTAAAAAAATTTAGTATCTGTTGTATATTTTGTATCTGTTATAAAATTTTCAAAAATTGTACAAAAATCTTATACTTCAATAAAATTCATTCTTTCGATATAGAAATACAGTTTCTTACTGTATCATATGGCATGTTTAATATTTATGTACTTTGCATCTTAGAATTGATGGTTGTTCTGAAACTACTGGTTTTTGTCATCGTAAAATATGAAGAGATTATTAGGAATTGTTAAGATATACATGTTTAAATTTGATGATGTGAGTTTAATAATGTATAATTGTTTAGTAGTTTTGTAAAGTCCTTATCTAAGATATATTTTTACAATGACTTAAAATTAAATTGATCAAACTTTAGGTTGATCCTTTGAGTTGATTTAATGTATAAGTGATAGGATCAAATAGATCGTATATTATTGTTAAACGATCATAAAGTTACTCTGCCTATTCGTAGTGTTAATTCAGTTCGAAGAGTAATCTAGGTGTTTGTTGAGCATCATTCAGGTGTACGTAGAGCATCAGTTGGGTGATCGAAAAGCTGCAAAAAGATAACGAAGTCTTTAGACAGATTTCGTAGACCATGTCAGAACTGTCGTCAGAACAATCATAGGACTGACAAATGCAAAGCATTTCAGAAGTATTGCAGAGCAAAGATTTTATGATGTTTCTCACCATCTTCAAATTCAAATATGAAGCTCGGATAGTGGTATATTTAAACCACTAGATTAAAGATGTGATATCACTCACATATGGTAGGTGAGACTGTAGTCTGATGGGACTTGCAAGAGCCAAAAGTAATTTTAGTACATACCCTAAAGTTTAATATCAGAGAATATCTTGGTGATAAGTACAAGATATTCATTGATTTGTATTCCTTTAAGTTTAGGTTTAGTGCATGATTCATGTGTATATGAGCTTAATAAGGTGTTTATTGTTTTCAGTTGGATTTGAAGCTGAAAAGATGAAATCGAGATGAATTGGAGCTGTGGATATGAAAAATGAAGAGATTTCAAAAATTTGTTGAGCTCGCCCAGGCAAGCCCAAATGAACTGTAGGAGCTCACCCCAACGAATACCTCTCTGCCCAGAAAAAGATGAGCTCGCCCCGGCCAGCCCAACCAGTACAACGAGCTCACCTCGACGAGCTCCTCTCTGTCTAACTTCACCCCAACGCGTTCTGAATTTGCTCCGGCCCATTACTCTCTGACAAGCTTGCCCTGGTGAGCTTAGCAAGGCAAAATGAGTTCGCCCCGGCGAGCACATCGAGAAAATTCAGATTTTTGGAAACTTTCTAGAGCAGTTTTTGACTTATTCCTACTAGGTTTTCGATTTATATTTCTACTAGGTTTTGAACTTTGTTTAACATTATAAATACATGTAATTAGTTAGATAATTCATCATATACTGTAATCAGCTTCTACAATTGGATTCAAACCTTAGGTTTGGAGGATCAAAGGCATGTCAGACTAATTTCTTTATTTTAGTTCTCACGGATGTTGAACCTTATGCATAATTAACGGTTTGATCAAGATTGCTTTATTTATTCGTTCTTACATGAAATTCATTATGTTAATCTGTTTTAATTTATTTATGATATTCATCTGATTAATTTGATTTGGCCAGTTAGATTAATCTGATAAATATCATCTGCTAAATTAAGATACAATATTAAGAAAATGATATTATATCTGATTATAAGTAGCAATTACTGAAGCATGATTGTGGTTAAGCTTCTGTGTATTGCTTAGATTATCAGAAGGCAAGTTAAATAATCCATGATTGTGTGATTGTTACTTGAAATAACCTAATTCTCATTCTTCATGATACTGTTATATTAAATCTAGACTGCTAGTTCTACTTGTTGGATAGTTAAGGTCTATTAGGACGATTGTCACCTTAGATTTACAACGTAAGGAGAATTTCAGATAATTAGCGATTGCGGTTCTAGGTTTATTAATTTCATTGAAGATTAAATATTGCTTAACTTGATTACTCTATAATTGTGAAAATGAGATATTGAACTGTAGAACTGGAGTCTTTTACTCATTGGTTAATCATCTTAATTATTCTTTGTTTTCATAAGTTTAGTTAATCAAATTCAACAATCCCCATCTTTGTTGAAAATAATTGGATAGATATAAACACAACACTCTCTGTGGGATCGACCCTTTCTTATTGCTATACTCGTTCTTGTATTAGTATAGTAGGAGTAAGGTATTAATTTTGCAGTGTCAACGACAGCTCCCACCTGGAGCAGAACATTAAATGCACCAATGGGAACTCTCCAATGACAGGTTTTTCAGAAGTCTATAAAAGGAGTACGAGGATTCAAATCCACATATGAATTATTAAGAACAAAGTTGAAACTTTGGCAAAATTTATCAAGATCTACAAAACAAATATATTTGTTCAAGCTTCTAAGTACCAAAAAGGAGTCAAGTCTATTGCAAAGCTTTGAAGAACTTACAACATCATCATTTCATTGTGATTCGATTGTCTTAGTGACTTTCATCAAATTCTATGTGACTTGAAGAGGTCTAAGTGATATAGTCTATATGACCTTTCCTAGAATAAGTGGCTCGAAAGAATCTAAGTGATTTAGTTGTAATAGATCTTAGTGATCTAGTCTTTGTGACCATATCCTTAGTGGATTTCCTAATTGTTGAAATAAAAGAGTGGATTAGGAGTTATTTGTACTCCGAACCACTTAAACATCTTTTGTTATTTACTTTAACTCTTTTTATTTTGTCATTAAACTTTATATCTGATAATGACTAATATCCACAAGTGCTAAATTTATAATTGAGATTTCATTAAATCTTTAAGGGAATTTTAAACTAATATTCTGTTGTGCTAAATTAATTATCTAGTAACTGATCTTTAAATAAGCAAAATTTTAAATAATCTATTCAACACCCCCCCCCCCCCCCCCCCGCCCCTCTTAGATCTCTTTTGTGCCTCTGGAAAACAACAAGTTCCACATCGGATAAATAATGAAAGAGTGAAAGATTAATATACATGAATGGACCAAAGACTTAATGAATTAAGCTTTTGGGTCAAGTTGGATTCCAAACATATATGTTAGTATCTTGTGTACGTACACAGGCTTTCAGATTCTCTCTCTCTCTTTCTCTCTCTCTCTCTCTCTATATATATATATATGGAAAAAGGGAGCGTGTCTTAGAAACACACAACCTTACGTGTTTTAAGAAATTTTATTAATGATATTTTTGGGATTTCACCATTTTCATTACTGGTTGTTTTGACATTTTACCATTTTGTTAATCAATACTACGTCGTATTATGCGTAGAACACATACAAACTTACGTATGTTTAAGATACAAGCTCCATTTTTCTTATATATATATATATATATATATACACACACACACGTGTGTGTGCAAGGGTGCACAAAAAGCCCAAGACCTGTGACCTGGCCTTGGTCCAGCCCGAGCCTAGCCCAATCAAAGCCTGGCCTGAAGGGTGTAAAAAGATCGACATTTGGAAAAGAATATTCGGCCTAGACTGGCCTAGCTAAAAACCCAACTTGGATCAGCCTTTGACCTTGGTCTGGCCTAGGCTAAAACCTTAAGCATGGCCTATTTGCACTTGGTCATGTCTTAAGGATATTTCACTACAATAAAAGCCTTGTTCTCCTTGAAAGCCTATTACACTATGTTCGGATATAATCCACCGACCCCCACACAGGCTGAAGGCCTGGGCCGAGAAGGGTTCATCTAGCCCAATGGGCCGAAGCAGGACATGGAATAACAGTGTTAGGGATCGGGTATCCAAGCTCTTTGGGCCGAAACCCAGACCTAACTGATGATATGTGGATCGGGCATTCGAATCCTTTGGACCGGTGCTCAGGCCAGTATGATGGTGTTCGGGGTCGGACTACCGAGCCCTTCGAGTCGGAGTCAAGACCAGTTTATAAGGCCCATACCGAAGGCTGTTCCTCGGATGGAGTCCGGAGCAATAAGGAGTATAAATGATTAAGGACTAAAATCATAGTCATATCTAAATACCAACTCCTAAGGTAAGTGGTTGGATTGCAACCAACTTGCACTTTTAAAGGAGGTTGTGTTGGACCCCAACAATGGCAACTGCCATGTTTAGGATTCCTAATCTGATTGGGAAATGGACTCTAAGGCGGTGAGAATGGCTATAAATACAAGGCTTGACCTAGGTTGACAGGTAATACTCACTTGAGCACTAAAATAATACTGCCTCCATTGTAAAACCTTGTGACCGGCCTGTACTCATTCTCACATCGGAGCTATCACCCGGCGGCCCAAGCCGTCAAGCTTCGTGTGTGACTCGTTATTATGCAGGCTTAAGCGCGTGGATTCTGTGATTGGACGCGCCGGCAAAACCTGGCGTTAACATTGTCGCTAGAAGGAGGGCTTGTTAGTGCTTTTGCAATCACTGTCCACTTTTTCGGTTGAAAGTCATGACTAGTAAGGACGGTGGTGCTTCAAACGTGGAAAAGGCCAAAACTCACCTGACGACTCTGGTCAGAGCGTCAGTTAAAGACCGACTGGGACTAAGCCATCAGGAAGGAAACTCGGCACATGGCCGGTCTGTGACGCCCCCAAATTCAGACCGTCATTGATCTCGAATTTGGTTCATCACGTACTAATTCTAATAACAACTGAAATCTCAAACAATGGAATAACAGAAAAATTTACATTGATATAACATAAATATTCTCGTCCCAAGTCTCGAAACTATTACTAATACACTTCATAACTTAAACCAAACATATCTTAATACATAACATTAAATAATGTTGGGTTTGTACGAAATCGTGACGCAATCAAATTGCAAAAATTAGCAGAAGCATGGTATATCTGAGTTTAAAAAATTTCTACAAAACCATTACCCGGATCATCCTTTATGCAAATTATTAATTTAAAACGATAAATAAGAAGTTATGGAATCATACCCTTGTAGAACGAAGCTTCCATAGGTACTAGTTCAACTCCTAGTTCTTCGTGATCTCCTTGAATTTCCGGGTTAGATTTCTTCCTTTGATCAACGTTAGCCACCCAAGTGTTTGGCCTCTAGAGGTGATCCACCAAGGAAGAGGAATTATCAAGAAGGAGAGTGTTTGGCTAAACCTTAGTTTTCTATCCTCTATAGAAAAGGAGTACTCTCCAACAATTAGAATTGCAACAATCAATATCTATTATAAGACTCCTCTTATATAGATATTGGTCAACCCTTCTAATCCTATTAGACATGGGATTTCTTTTAATTAATTAAACTCCTTTAATTAATTTAGGCTTCCCACCACATGAGAATAATTAATTAAATTCATTTAATTAATTTGTCTCCTAATCTTATTAGGAATAAATGAGAGTACTAATATTAAATTAATTACTAAACTTCTTTAGAAATTAAAATAATAATAATTGTAATAATATTAATAAGACTCCTCTTATTAATTTATATTTAATATTTTCAAAATATTAAATAATAAACATTAAGCTATTTAATTTATTTTATCACTATAGATTAAATTAATTATACTGAATGCATTATTACGATTATGTCATTACCTTCTTAAATAATTATTCTTCCTTTTATGGTGTGACCCTTTAGGCTCTTTATATTAAACCGGTTGTGAATAAATCAATTAGAACAATTCTAATCTTATTTAAATAAATAAATGAAACTAATAATCTATTTAAATAAATAATATTTATTCTACAATAGGGATAAGCCTCCCTGGCGACCAACGACTTTCCAGATAATATAGATTTCAACATTAATCATAAAAGAACCTGTGAGTAAATAGTTACCATACAATTCAATCCTTCCACCATACAATGTCCCAATTAAATATAAGACATGAATTTACTATCAAGTCTTATTTTATTTAATTATATGTATTTCGATTAGAAAATGCACAACTCCGATTAATGCAAATTAGAAACCTTTTTCTAATTTCATTCCACCTTGGCCAAGGATTCCTGGGTTGTCATTTAACGAATCACATAGGACATATCTCCTCTTTTACTAGAGGTGGTAGATTCTTTATTGATCATTCATTATCTCCATATGTAACTCATTATACCCAAGCATACCCTATATATGCCTTAAAAGGTCTTAAGGAGTAAGTCAAAGTATAATTTGTTACATACAAGGTACTATGATGATCTCAAGTCCAAGGATCACTTGTACTACTTTCACATTAGGAATTCCTATTGACAGACGAGTAAAACTCCATTAGGTATTCCATTGCGAGTCACGTTCAGTGAACTTATTCTCAAATAAGCACCTACATACTTGCTTTGGTGTCTCCACACAAATGATCATGAGATCAATCATCCTCATCCAATGAGCAAGCAACATATGTATCAATCTATCCGAATTTACTAATCCCCTTTTTAGTAATCCCACGATTGGGAACTATTTTAGTTTTAGAGCTTTATAAGAATTTAGATCTCATTAGCATGATCATCATCGTGATTCTAAAAGTATTGCTTAAAACAATGGGTTATTTATATATTATAAAAATAGCACCATGTAGATAATTAAATGCATTTAATAAATGAATATTTTATTAATAAATAAATAAGATTGTTTACAAAGTATGTGCTTTATCATCATACATGATTGGCTTGTATGCACACTACTATCAATCTCCCACTTGCACTAAAGCCAATCGCCATAGTATCTCATACCCATCTTCTCTAAGTGACGATCAAACTGTTGTTGTGTTAAAGCTTTAGTAAATGGATCTGCAATGTTGTCTTGACAGTCTACACGCTCCAAGGTGACGTCTACTCTTTCAATGATCTCCCTGATCAAATGAAATCACCGCAACACGTGTTTAGATTTCTGATGAGACCTGAGTTCCTTAGCCTGTGCAACTGCTCCTGTGTTGTCACAGTAAACGGGAACTGCTTCTCCAATGCTAGGAACCCACACCAAGTTCAGTTATAAACTTCTTCATCCAAACAGCTTCCTTTGCAGCTTCACTTGCAGCTATATACTCTGCCTCTGTCACTGAATCAGCAACTGTTTGCTGCTTGAAACTCTTCCAACTCACTGCGCCTCCGTTCAAGGTAAACACATACCCTGAAATAGATTTACTATCATCTTGGTCTGTTTGAAAACTTGAGTCCGTGAATCCCCTGAGTTTTAATTCAGACCCACCGTAGACAAGAAAAATATCTTTAGTCCTTCTCAAGTACTTTAGGATATTCTTCACTGCCTTCCAGTGCTCTTCTCCAGGATTCGACTAGTATCTGCTCGTTACACTAAGTGCATGAGCAACATCCGGTCTAGTACATATCATACCGTAAATGATAGATCCTATTGCAGAAGCATAAGGGATCTTACTCATACGGTCTCTCTCCTCAGGTGTCTTTGGGGCCTGTTTCTTGGAGAGATGTATTCCATAGCTCATCGGCATGAGACCTCTTTTGGAATCTTCCATGCTAAACCTCTTTAGCATCGCATCAATGTACGTTCCTTCGGATAAACCAAGCATCCTTTTAGATCTATCTCTATAGATCTTTATCCCCAAAATATAGGATGCTTCTCCCAAGTCCTTCATAGAGAAGTGTTTAGATAACCAGATTTTAATCGATTATAGCACAGGAATGTCATTCCCTATCAGTAATATATCATCAATATATAATACAAGAAATGAAATTGTGCTCCCACTAACCTTCTTGTACACACATAGTTCATCGTCGTTTTTGATAAAATCAAACTCTTTGATTGTCTCATCAAAATAAATGTTCCATCTACGTGAAGCTTGCTTCAATCCATAAATGGATCGTTGCAGCTTACAGACTTGATTTGTTCCAACCTTTGAAACAAATACCTCTGGCTGTGTCATATACACATCCTCCTCAAGTTTCCCAATGAGGAAGGCCGTTTTCACGTCCATCTACCAGATCTCATAGTCGTTATAAGCTGCAATCGCAAGCAAAATTTGAATGGACTTGAGCATAGCTACTGGTGAGAAGGTTTCATCATCGTCAACTCCTTGTCTTTGTTTGAAACCTTTTGCAATCAGTCGGGCCTTATAGGTCTCTACCTTGTCGTCCGCTCCCGTCTTTCTTTTAAAGACCCATTTACACCCAATAGGCTTAATGCCTTCAGATGGTGAAGCCAAAGTCCATACTTTATTTTCATACATGGAGTCCATTTCGGATTTCATGGCTTCAAGCCATTTTCCTGAGTCTTTATTACTCATAGCCTGTTCGTAATTCAATGGATCATCATCATTCATGATGTGTACCTCATCGTCATCCTCTATAACGAATCCATACCTCTCAGGTATCTTCGGTACTCTTCCAGATTTACGAACAGGGTGTGGTATAGTAGGTTCTTCTACTTGGTCAGGTACCTGACTTTGATCCGTGGTAATTTGTGGTTCTTGAACTTCTTCAAGATATATCTTACTCCCACTGACCCCTTCATGGATAAACTCTTTTTCCAAGAAGGCAGCATATTTCGCAACAAACACCTTTTGATCAGTTGGATGATAGAAATAATACCCTAAAGTTTCTTTAGGGTATTCTACAAATATACACTTATCGGATTTAGTCTGTAGCTTATCATTTTCAAACTTTTGACATAAGCTGGGCAACCCCAAGTCTTAACATGCTTAAGATTTGGTTTCCTCCCCTTCCACATCTCATATGGAGTCTTTGGGGCGGATTTGGTAGGTACCTTGTTAAGTAGGTATGCAGCCGTTTCTAGGGCATATCCCCAGAAGGAAATTGGAAGGTCGGTAAAACTCATCATGGATCGAACCATGTCCAACAGTGTTCGATTTCTCCTTTCAGATACTCCATTTAACTGTGGTGTACCTGGAGGAGTCCATTGTGAGTTTATACCATTTTCTTTGAGACAATTGAGAAACTCACAGCTTAAGTATTCTCCACCTCGATCTGATCGAAGTATCTTTATAATCTTGCCCGTTTGTTTCTATACTTCACTTTTGAACTTTTTGAACTTTTCAAATGATTCTGACTTGTATTTCATTAAATACACATATCCAAATTTTGAGTGATCATCAATGAAAGTAATAAAATAAGAATACTCACCCCGTGCACTTGTTGTCATAGGTCCACAAACGTCTGTGTGAATCAATGCCAACAACTCTGTAACTCTTTCTCCTTTTCCACTAAAAGGAGATTTAGTCATTTTACCCATGAGACAAGATTCACAAGTTGGATATGATTCATAATCGGATAGCTCTAGGAACCCATCCTTATGCTACTTAGATAATCTTGTTTCATTGATATAACCGAGTCTACAGTGCCACATGTAGGTATAATTAATATTATCTCTTTTCCTTTTCTTAGTCTATTCAATTTGAAATATATTTTCTTGCAAGTCAAGTATATAAAGTCCATTTCTCAAATTTCCAATACCATATAAAACATCGTCTTTATAAATTGAAAAATTGTTGTTCTTTATAATAACGTCATATCCTTCCATATCCAATACAGAAATAGAAATAATGTTTCTAATAATATTCGGAATAAAATAACAATTATTTAGATAAATGAACTTGCCCCGAAGGCATTACTAAACAATAAGTTCCTACAGCTAATGCAGCAAACTTTGCTCCATTCCCCACTCGTAGGATGACCTCATCATTGCTCAGCTTTCTATTTCTGACCAGTCCCTTCACATTATTACATATGTGAGAACCACAGCAGGTATCCAATACCCAAGTAGAATTTTTACTTTCTGAAAAATTAATTTCAATCATGAACAAACCATGATTGGAAGTCGAAGCTTCTCCAAGCTTCTTCTTTGCCAGAAACTTCTTGCAGTTCCTCTTCCAATGACCCGGCTCGTTACAATGGAAGCACATTCCTTTTCTAGCTGGATCAGATTTCTTTTGTTCCTTTATGTTCACTTTGCCCTTGGTCATCCGAGATCGGAAGAGCTCCTTAGATATCTCATATCTAGCAGTCCTACTTTGTACACCATACAACTCCTTGAGGTGAATCAACATAGTAGGAGCATCCATGTATTCGTGCTGACGCTGAAGCTCGTTAATCATGGATGCGAGCATGATGCATTGAGCCACAGATGCATCATCTTGCCACTTTACAATAGTGGCAATCTCTTCCTCAGAGGCTGTTTCTGGAACAGTTTTAGGGACAGGTGAGTTTAGGACATAAGAAATCTTTTCAGCAGTGAGAACAATTCTTAGATTTCTTAGCCAACCCGTATAATTCGGCCCGGTAAGCTTATTAGCATCAAGTATGTTTCGCAGTGAAATTAGTAATTTTGACATTTTTAAAATTCTGCATGTGAAAAACAACATTTTAGCAAACATTCATTTTATTAATGTTGCATACCAAAATAAATTTAGGTCTTTATTTTAAATTGGTATCTCCCACTATTTTTATCAAACTATATTACCCTCACTTATATAGTTCGGCAACATCTAATTAAAGATTTGCTAGTGAGAATAAAGATCCCATTTCAAATGAATATAACCTTGTGGATAGCACAACAAGCGATATACAAATAAATAGGTAGACAACTCTTGTCAATTACATCACTATATAACTCCTTTTATTTTGCCTCTTAAATCATAATGGTCAAGTGTGTGCACATCCGAACTAAAATGATTTAAGTTAAGTCCAGCCTAGCACTTCCATAAATTCAAAAAAGAAAAATGTTCGTCCTTGTGGATAGCACAACAAGACTAGATCATTTAATTTTCTTGGTAAGCATCAAATGTGATTAATTAACATCTTAAATACGCAATACTCGCCTTGTGGATAGCACAACAAGCTCATATTAAATATTTAATACTCTATTAATTTATCATGCTAGAAGGCGACGTTCGATATTCCAAATATCATTTGAACGCTTCGGACTTAATATTATTTCTTTGAGGGGTTTGTTATTATTTGTCTCATCTTGTTTAGCGAGCATTCACACATATATATAAAATACGCGTCATTTTATTAAACATGCGAAGCATATTTGCATAAAATATAATATATATAATATTTAGCATGCAATATAGAATACTATATTCTACCCGGATTGATTATGGACTTTTATTCTAGTTTGGTTCACTAGAGCCACCAAGTGAACCAAAAGGTCAAACCTAGGAGTGCAAGAATTTAAATTTAAATATAACTATTACATTTAAACCCGGACTCCATACAAACGGGTCTTCACGCGCTCCTTGCTCCTTGGTCTCCAATTTCTTCAAGATAATTCTAACTATTTCTATTACATTAAACTATTTAATTTAAATAGAAACCTTGACCAGCAGTCAAGGGGAAGTACATAGGATGGAGATAGAATTTTACATCAAAAAAAATTTAGAGAAGACGAGGTACACAAACCCCATTTAATAAAAACCCATTCATTCAAGCATTCAACTAAAATAAAATCCAATCACATTGGTCAAATAGTCCATAATCAATCCCCATTTATTATCATACATATCACCATATATATCAATAAATAAATATTCATCTCATGAATTAAAACATTCCATATATATGAGTATCATTTAATGGACAATTTTAAATTGCATGAAATCCAATTTCAAGATTAAAATAAACTCTTTATTTTAATTATAAAATTATTTAGAATATAATATATCGTATGTATATATATATATATATATATATATATATATATATATTTGATATTACCGTATATATTATATATATTTATATAACGAATCGGGTTATATATATATATATATATATATATATATATATATATATATATATATATAATATAATATAAATTCACATTTATTTTTTAAAAGGAAGTCACCTTCTTTTATTAAAAGAGTCCTGCAGGTTTATTAAAAGAGTCCTTTCCTGATGGGTCTCCTTCTTTTTGGAGTAAGAAAGAGACAACACCTTTTCTTTGCAGAATTCAAGATTAGCACCCCAAAAAAAATTGTGATTCGTCCCAAAAAAAAACGTCATTTTTTTTTCTTAAAAAAAATAATTTTATACAATAAAATTATGTCCAATAAATTATTTTAAATACATACCCATATGTATATGAAATCAAAAATAAATTAATAATTGCATAAAGGTTTGGCTCTGATACCACTGTTGGGTTTGTACGAAATCGTGACGCAATTAAATTGCAAAAATTAGCGGAAGCATGACATATCAGAGTTTAAAAAATTTCTACAAAACTATTACCCGGATCATCCTTTATGCAAATTATTAATTTAAAACGATAAATAAGAAGTTATGGAATCATATCCTTGTAGAACGAAGCTTTCACAAGTACTAGTTCAACTCCTAGTTCTTCGTGATCTCCTTGAATTTTCGGGTTAGATTTCTTCCTTTGATCAACATTAGCCACCCAAGTGTTTGGCCTCTAGAGGTGATCCACCAAGGAAGAGGAATTATCAAGAAGGAGGGTGTTTGGCTAAACCTTAGTTTTCTATCCTCTATAAAAAAGGAGTACTCTCCAACAACTAGAATTGCATCAATCAATATCTATTATAAGACTCCTCTTATATAGATATTGGTCAACCCTTCTAATCCTATTAGACATGGGATTTCTTTTAATTAATTAAACTCCTTTAATTAATTTAGGCTTCCCACCACATGAGAATAATTAATTAAATTCATTTAATTAATTTGTCTCCTAATCTTATTAGGAATAAATGAGAGTACTAATATTAAATTAATTATTAAACTCCTTTAGAAATTAAAATAATAATAATTGTAATAATATTAATAAGACTCCTCTTATTAATTTATATTTAATATTTCTAAAATATTAAATAATAAACATTAAGCTATTTAATTTATTCTATCACTATAGATTAAATTAATTATACTTAATGCATTATTACGATTATGTCACTACCTTCTTAAATAATTATTCTTCCTTTTATGGTGTGACCCTTTAGGTTCTCTATATTAAACCGGTTATGAATAAATCAATTAGAACAATTCTAATCTTATTTAAATAAATAAATGAAACTAATAATCTATTTAAATAAATAATATTTATTCTACAATAGGGATAAGCCACCCTAGCGATCAACGACTTTCCAAATAATATAGATTTCAACATTAATCATAAAAGAACCTGTGAGTAAATAGTTACCATACAATTCAATCCTTCCACCATACAATGTCCCAATTAAATATAAGACATGAATTTACTGTCAGGTCTTATTTTATTTAATTATATGTATTTCGATTAGAAAATGCACAACTCCGATTAATGCAAATTAGAAACCTCTTTCTAATTTCATTCCACCTTGGCCAAGGATTCCTGGGTTGTCATTTAACGAATCACATAGGACATATCTCCTCTTTTACTAGATGTGGTAGATTCTTTATTGATCATTCATTATCTCCATATGTAACTCATTATACCCAAGCATACCCTATATATGCCTTAAAAGGTCTTAAGGAATAAGTCAAAGTATAATTTGTTACATACAAGATACTATGATGATCTTAAGTCCAAGGATCACTTGTACTACTTTCACATTAGGAATTCCTATTGACAGGCGAGTAAAACTCCATTAGGTATTCCATTGCGAGTCACGTTCAGTGAACTTATTCTCAAATAAGCACCTACATACTTGCTTTGGTGTCTCCACACAAATGATCATGAGATCAATCATCCTCATCCAATGAGCAAGCAACATATGTACCAATCTATCCGGATTTACTAATCCTCTTTTTAGTAATCCCACGATTGGGAACTATTTTAGTTTTAGAGCTTTATAAGAATTTAGATCTTATTAGCATGATCATCATCATGATTCTAAAAGTATTTCTTAAAATAATGGGTTATTTACATATTATAAAAACAGCACCATGTAGATAATTACATGCCTTTAATAAATGAATATTTTATTAATAAATAAATAAGATTGTTTACAAAGTATGTGCTTTATCATCATACATGATTGGCTTGTATGCACACTACTATCAAATAAGTCTTAATACAACATAACGGAAACATCCTAATATAGAAAGCACAGCTACTCCATAGCCTTGCCTTCGCATTTGTCCTGTCTTGGGGTTCCACCTTGCCCTTCCCTAACTGAAATGTTTATGGGAAGCAAGAGTGAGCAACAAATTTGCTCAGCAAGTAATATGCCAATAAATGTTAACAGGAATATATACAGTTCTAAATCTCAAGGGTAAAACGGTAATTAATCGCTCAAAATTTCAAATAAGAATGTTGTGAACAAAATAAATAGCAATGACTTCCAAATCTATTCTGTGAAGTTGAATAAGGATTACTATGGGTTGAGAAGTTATTAAAGGATTCAAAAGTGTTAACAATTTCAAATGAATGAATAGATATCATCACTAAGTGTCGCTGTGGACCAAGGATTTATAAAAGAATCCAAAGAATTCAAAGTTTCAAGTAAATAAATACTGGATACTGAGTGGTCGCTAAAAATCATGAACTTCTACTAGAATCACCAAAAATATTTCTGGTAACCCAAACAAGTACAATTAAGGGATCGGCCTATCGTACCTGGAGTTATGCATAACCTACCACACCACTGTCGGCACCCCGACTATATAGTTCCCCTTTTTACAAGGGTTGTTCAACTCAGTTAATTTATAAGAGTCCGCACCAAGGCAATTGGTGTGGATCGCTTTCTAATTCATGATATTGGTCTAGCCGAATTAAATGGCGTAGACAATTTCAACAATGTATATAAGAACAATTTATGAGTTCAATACTCGCAACAATAATTCGAAGAATATAATCGTGATTTAAATCAAACTACGAAACATAAGTGTGTAAGGTAAGAATTATTCTAGCACCTATTTACTCGTACGACCAAAGTTAGTACAAGCTAGAATATGTGTTCAATAAAGAGTATGAATCAAATACTTGCTCAATAAAAGAGTAGTCAGATACTTGAAATTAATATACAAGAACGGTTTCAAGAAAACTTGCACAATGAAAGAGTATAAGTTAGGGAACTTGCTTACGACGTTCCTCGAATAAGTAACCACAAGGATAGGATACTTGCAACACAATAAAAGTAGGGTTCAGATACTTGCACTATAAATAAGTGTAAGTCAAGAAACTTGCCTTATGCGTAGTTTATTCTCGTTTAAATAAATCAACACTTTCGAATCCCTATATTTATATGTATAGGATATTCATTAGTCATATAGTATAACATCATATCTTATCTTGGATATACAATCAACATACAAGCTAAGTCTTAGCCTAGCTACCCAATTATATCATATATAGTATCATATTTAATTCACAAGTCTCAACTAATATACTTTTATCCTTAACGTTCCTCGTTTTGAGTTTAAACATATTCTCATATCATTAACATCTCATAATCAATACTAAATATATTTTATTTTAGTAAGTTATGGACATTTCTATAAGTTAACCGTCAAAATCGGATTCAAGTGTCAACATATGATATCATATATCATGTATTCATATTAAAGGATACTTTCATGCTCGTTCAACCTTTTCACATTCGATTTATATGATATAGTTCTAATTCATGGTTCCTAACGACCTAGGGTCATACAATGCCATGAATTCACATAAGTTATCATGCTTGTCATTTAAACCTATACGGTAGTCATATAACCCAAGCTAGGCATGCTCACGAGTATTCACATCACATATATATAACTAGCATCGTTATTGGTTTGAAAACTTAATCAACCTCATACCCGATTAACTCGCATTATTTTTAACAAGTATGTGTACATACATGATATATTAGCAATGTTATTACACTATGATCATGCAACTTAGTTTGCAAAAAGTCCGAACTTTGCTTTTGAAATCGTTACGACTAATCATGTATGCTAGCATAAACTCAACACCTTATATTCACATTGCATAGGTAGTTAAATCAAATTTACATGCTCACAAGGTTAGAACATCTCTCATATGGTATTCATAGATATCAGTTTCAAATATATCAAGTTTCCTTTGAAAACCCATTTAGTTTATAGTTAAACAATTGGACACGAGCAAGGAAACTATGTATTACAAATCATGCTAGCTTATGGTCATAATTAGTCATATAAGTATATTATCATGCTCATATGATCAAAATATGAATATCATACTTATATGTCAATGTCCATTCTCAACGTATACTTTTCTTTAGTTAAATATTCGCTATTAAGGTCCACATGCTTAAGTTATAATATGACACCTATATACACAAGGTAATACATCTTTCATGCATCTCTACATTATATTAACATGCTCACAAAAATCAAATTACATATATGATACCTTCATGCCAATGTTCACCTTTAAAACTTAAATTTTCGTTTGAAATGTTCACTAACGAGGTTTGACATGCTCATGTTATACTATGAGACATATATATGTAAGTTAACACGCTTTTCTTGCATTCTTAAATCATATAATCACGCTTGAAAAATCAGAATGTCGACATGGTTCGTATAACTCAATTTCGTTTACAAAACTTTACGTTTACTTTGGAAACTATAACCATCCATTAATCATGGATATAATCATAGTAGTTCATGCTCATATTAGGTCTACATACTTATATATATATGCTACTCATGCTCGCATGCTCATCTTAGTTATACAATTACACAATCACTTAACAGAATTTAAAGCAGAAATCAAAACTGAACACAGAGGCCGGCGCAGCTGCGCTGCGCCCCAGTGTTATACCGGCGCAGCTGCGCCGAGTCTGGTTCGTGCCAGACTGCAGTCTGCTTCGACAGTTTCCAGCCCAACACAGAAATTACTTCCCGAAATCAGTTTTAATCAACCATATTTCAGTTTTAACATGTTTCTAAGGGCTATATATCAATCAAATAAACATTATCAAATCATCAATTCATGAATTTCCAACTCAAACCAAGAATTTAAGATCTATAGAAATTTCAGAATACCAACAGAAAATGGAAATAAAGGACATGGAAGTTATGTAGTAATTCCATCATGTATGTATATCCATATTACAACAATAGAAGGGTTCTACAATCCAAACACAATCTAATTTGGCAAAATTAAGAAATGAGATTTTTGACAGAAAATGAAAATGACGAACATGAGAGGTATACCATACCTCTGTTATGTATAATGAACTTGCTGCTACAATCTCATTAAATTCTCAGACTCTGCACTATAATGCTATGCTACCTCTCAATCCTCACTTAATCAGTAAATTCCCAGCAAAAGGAATGAAGAAGGAGAGGAGCTTATTTAAAGAAAATCCATTATCCAATCCATTGTTTTGCTCTCCATTTTAACTTACGGAAGAATGAATTGTATGCTAGATAAGAGGGAGTTAGTAACTTAGTTGGTGAATGAAATCATGAAAACCACTCCCCATTGATGATTGCTATGAAGCTATCCTAGTTTGCTGAGTTTGAGAGGAATGGTAGGCTTTAGCCTTTCACGTGTGTAGGAGAGTTGTGACTCTTATTATGGGACAAGGCATACTAAGTCAGCATTTGTAACACACAACACTTGAATTATTATACACACATATCATATACTTAGTTTATAATTTTAGTCATAATGTACTTTAATTTAGACAATAAGGTAGGTAGTAAAAATAATTTACACATATAAAATCCATGTACACTTGGGTCCTCATAAAATAATATTGCAAGGTAATAAGTTGGAATACATATAATCCATGTACATTTTGTTAATACCGGATATAATTTACTCAGATATTATCACATTACATTGTCTCCTTTATTATTAAATTCTACTATCCAACAATTATTTACAATATATCCATGATGTATTATTTTAATGTCCACATACTCACATTGTCACATAGGCATTATTCAAGTAGCTTATATAATTTAATCAATTTTTTAATATATGGTTTCTATAAATAATATAGTCACCTTCAAGGCCGCATTACACTATATGATATAGCTATAGCTACGATATTTGATTATCGCATGCTTGGCATATAGCAATAACACGATTATATATTATTATTCTTATTGGTAATTACTTATCTTATTAATTAATTAATAATAATATTAATTAATCCCTTCCTCATCAATCAATGTAATTATTAATCTCCATAATAATTCATTATCATTTATAGGATTAATTACCACATTCAATAAATACAAATCTTATTATACTTATAACCAAGTCACTTATTATTATTATATTACTTGCAATAATAATAATAATCACATATTATTAATAATTGATCACCACTAATATTCTATTATAATTAAATAACAATTAATTGTTCACATAGTAATTTCTTCATTAATTTACCCTTATCAATAATCACATTCCTCAATACAAATCTTATTATATTTATAAATAAGTTACTTATTATTATACTATTACTTGCAATAATAGTAAATCAACAGACTATCATTATTTTTCTTATAATAACAATTAACAATTAATATAGATTAATTATTCACTTAATAATTCATTTACTCTTTAACTGATTATTATTCATAATAACACTTAATAAGGTTATTGTATGATTAACTATCACATGTTTACACTCAACAAATAATCAATTAAATATAACTCTTATTATATTCATCAATTACTTATTCGTAAATGTTTTGTTATTCTCAATAACATACTATTAATAATTACTCATTAATAAGAACAATTAATTAACAATGTAATATTAATTAATCCTTCGCTTATTGATTTCCCTCTTGAATTAATTAAATCATCATCATTTCCATTCTCATGCCACACAAGGCATTCTACAAGTTCGTTGAATTCCTCCATATTTCCTTCTAAATTCAATTTAATATAATCGAATTACTTTTCTCATAACTCGTAAACATTATGTTCCAATAAGTATTCATTTTCTTATTATATCAAAAAAAAATTATTCATGAAATTCACGGTTCTTACACGGTCGGTACAACGACAACTGTTTGTGCCCAGTTAGCATACTCCGATCCCCCAGCATACCCACGTCGAGGACAACCAGTCCCAAGTACATGAACGACGAGAGAAGGATCGGGTGGAGAACAGTAGGGACCAGTGTTGACAAAGATACAGCAGAACAAGGACGCCATGCTGGCCCTGCGTCTCCAGCAAGAGGAACTAGAATTGTAGATGGCCAAGGTGGCTGGGGAACAGGAGGCCTCTTCGAAGTGGCGTAGACATCAGAGTCGATCCAGATCACCACGTCAGGATGAAGCTGGAAAGAACAGGAGCTGATATATGATTCATTCTCGGGAAAGGAAGAGCCGAAGAAAGAGTCATTCCCATGAACGAAAAATCTGATTGCCCGGGCCGATAGGGATAGAGGATGAGGATCGGATCTCCCAAATACGAGAGGGACAGGCGCAGGCCATCCCCCCGTAAAGAGGAGACCGACCCCCTTGCTCGACGAGTTGCGGAGTTAGAAAAGCTTCTGGCAGCGAAGAGTCCAATGGGAACACCCTCGAGCTGCCACTGTTCGCCCTTCTCGCCCGAAAACAATCAGGTCACTGCTAACGCGAAGAAGAAGATGCCCCCAATGGAGACATATGATGGATTGGGGGACCCTTATGATCATTCGGATAGATATGACAGGCTGATAACATATTACGGGCATTCAGATGCTGGGAAGTGTCACATATTTGCAACCACCCTGAAAAAGAGTGCTAGGGAATGGATAGGGACTTTGGCATCTGGAACAATCAGTTCGTGGAATGATCTTCGAGAAAAGTTTCATGCTCGGTTCGACAGAAATAGGAGAAGAGGGAAGATTACTGCTTCTCTCATGCAGGTGAGGCAGCGCTCGAATGAAAGCCTCGGTACATATATCAAGAGGTGTCGAGAAGCTGTGCGATCGGTGGCAGAGTTGAATTCACCAAAGGCGTTGGGGTTTTTCACAACAGGTCTTGATATAGGAAGATCGAAGAAGCTGATGAAGGACCTGGTGATCAATCCACCCTCGGACCTGACTGAAGCTTTTGATCAGGCCGAGAGGTTCATTTCCATCGAAGAAGCCATGGGAAATTTCAGGCCCCACTCACAGTCTCACGATAAGTCCAAGGACAGAGACAAGCAGACCCACCAATGGTCGGACAATAATCAGGGGAGGTCGGATAATCAAGGGAGAAAGAACTACAATAGTGGGGGATCGGGCAGTGGCCTACCACCCTTCCCAAGTAGAAGCGTCAATAGGGTTTACGCCCCCTTAATACAGATCGAGCCAAGATATTGGAGGATATCAGGAACAAGCCCTTTTATGAGCCCTGCTCGACGCGGCCGAAGCCTGGGAAGCTGAGTAAGGATAAGTTTTGTTAGTACCATCAGAATTTGGGCCATACGATAGAGGAGTGCCATGACTTGGGTGATCTGATAGAGAAGAACATACAGAACGGGAAGCTGATTTAGTATGTGGATGGTAGGGAAAGTATCGAGACTCAGCCGAGGGAGGAAGATAGAGTTCAGGCCTGAGACACACAGCCAAAATAGAACTAGCCAACTCGAGGAGTGATTGATGTTATTTTGGGCGGTTCGGTAGGGTGTGTGACCGGGAAGAAAAGAAGCGAGCACCTAGATGCAGTCCTATCCATCGCTGGGTCTTCAGCAAAGAAGAACAGAGCCTTCCCGGGGACAGTTATCTCCTTTTCAGATGAAGATTACCCCACAAATCCCGTAGAATCACATGACGGGGCACTACTGATAACAGCTCAGGTCGGACCAGTAGACATGAGACGAATGATGATCGATAACGGGTCTTCGGTCAACATACTGTATACACATGCTTACTAGAGGATGGATCTAGAGGGGAAAAAGATGGAACTAGGGGGAAGGACCCTTGTATGGATTCAGTGGCAACCCGGTGCATGTATCGGGCACCATCGAGTTGCCAATTTGGTTCGGTATAGCCCCTCAGCAGGTGGAGGTTATGGTCAGGTTCTTCGTGGTCCAGGTGGATTGGGCTTATAATTCCATCTTGGGAAGACCGACCCTGGCAGCCTTGCAAGAAGTCATATCCATTCCTCACTTCAAAATCAAGTTTCCAACACCAAACGGGATCGGGGAGGTAAAAGGTGATCTTGACATTGCCCGAAGGTGTTATCGAAATACATTAATCTCTTCGGGGGTCGGGGTAAGCAAGCAGAAGCAGACAATGGCTATCAAAATAGAACCATTCACTGAAGGCAGTACAGAACCGCTAGCCCTGCCAGCCGAGGAGACGGAGGACGTACAGTTGATCCCGGGGAACGAGGAGAAACTGATAAAGATAGGTTCGGGACTGACAGAACCCTTCTGGACCGGATTGATAGATCTACTTCGAGTGTATACGGATATCTATGCATGGGTGCCTAGTGATATGCCCGGGGTTGACAGGTCAATAGAAGTGCACAGGTTGGAGGTGGATCCTAGTAAGAAGCCAATCATACAGAAGAGGAGGATTTTCACCCCAGAGAGACAGAGGATCATAGATGAAGAAATTGCCAAACTCCTGGAGGCGGACTTCATCTTCGAAATTGACTACCCGGAGTGGCTGACGAATGTGGTATTGGTTCAAAAATAGAACGAGAAATGGAGGATATGCATCGACTACACGGATCTGAATAAAGCATGCCTGAAAGATTTCTATCCCTTGCCCCAACATCGACTTGTTAATTGATGCCACTTCGAGGTACGGCATGCTAAGCTTTATGGATGCTTTCTCAGGATATCACCAAATCTTGATGAGAAAGGAAGACATCCCGAAGACCAGCTTCATCACACATCGGGCCATTTATGCTTATCGAAAAATGACCTTCGGACTGCTCAATGCCGGGGCCACTTACCAGCGAATGATGAACTATGTGTTTACAAAACAGCTAGGCCGAAGCATGGAGGTCTACGTGGACGACATGATTGTAAAAATCATATCGCCCCTAGACCATCTGGCGGACCTAGAAAGCTGCTTTGAAATAGTTCAGAAACATAAGCTACGTCTGAATCCAACTAAGTGTACCTTCGACTTAGGCTCGGGGAAATTTCTGGGTTATTTGATCAGCAAAAGAGGCATCGAGGCAAATTCAGAGAAAATTTAAGCAATATTAGATATGAAATCACCGAAGTCATACAAGGATGTGCAGAGGTTGACGGGTCGGATAGCGGCTCATCGGAGATTTGTGTCGAAATCAGCAGAAAGGTGTTTGCCGTTCTTCGACACTCTCAAGGGGCCAAAAAATGAGAAGAGTTTCCAGTGGACCTCTGAGTGCGAAGACGCCTTCCAGGGGATCGAGCAGTACTTGTATTCGGCACCCCTGTTGATGAAACCTATCCCTTCAGAACCTTTATACTTATATCTAGCAGCAAGCTCATTGGCAATGGGGGCGGCATTGGTACGGGAAAAAAGGGGAAAGAAGTTCCCGGTCTATTATGTCAGCCACGTCCTTTGAGACGTAGAGACCAGATACCCGAACCTGGAAAAATTTGCCTACACCCTGATCATTGCAAGTCAGAAGCTCCGGCACTATTTTTAGGGTCGGTTGATGATTGTGTATATGGATCAACCCTTAAAGAAAGTACTGCACAAGCCAGAACTCTCGAGAAGGCTTGTCGCATAGGCGATGGAATTAACTCAATTCGCTCTAGAATATCACCCCAGGACGGTAATTAAGGGATAGGCCTTGGCAGACTTTGTTGTAGAGTGTTCTTTCTCTGAACCGGATGTAGCTTCGATCACCGAAGCACAACCACTACAAATAGCATGGACTCGCTATGTGGACGAGTCATTTACTTCGGACATCAGCGGAGTAGGGGTTATTCTGATAAGTCCCGAGGGATTCCGAGTCCAACAAGCTATTTGGTTTCGGTTCAAGGCCACCAACAATGAGGCCGAATACGAAGCCATTTTGGTCGGACTACGGTTGGCCCGGAGCCTGAAAGTTTAGAAGCTAGTGGTGTATAGTGACTCCCAGCTTGTGGTTAAATAGATATCGGAGGAATATGAAGCTCGGGGGCCCAGGATGGCAAAATACCTGGCAGAGGTAAAGGACAGACTCACATACTTCGGTTCGCACCGTTGCCTAGGGATTGACCGGTCATGTAACTTAGTAGCAGACTCCCTGGCCTGACTGGCTACAATCGAAACAAGCTTTTTTACCGGCTTAATATATTTTGAAGTGTTGGACAAACCTAGTGTTCAGAGGGTGGACGTATTAGCCTTGGATCGGCTGGACTGTTGGCTCACACCTTACATCTCTTATCTGGCCGATGGGGTTCTGCCTTTGGATAGCATATACGCCAGAAAAATCAAGCACAGGAGTTCCAATTTTGTTCTTATTGACGGGCATCTGTACCGAAGGGCGTTCACTTCTCCATTGCTCAAGTGTTTGACACCTTCGGAAGTCGAATATACTCTAACGGAAGTGCATGAAGGAATATGTGGGGATCACATGGGAGCCAAGTCATTAGCTTACAAAATTTTGAGACAGGGGTACTATTGGCCGACCATCTTCCAAGAAGCAAAGGATTATGTCAAAAAATGTCCTAAGTGTCAGTTAAACAGTTCTATCCCTCATCAGCCTCCCGAGGAGTTATATTCGATCTTATCTCTGGTTCTATTTGCTATGTGGGGGATTGATATTTTGGGACCATTGCCGAAGGCCAAAGGACAAGCCACTTTCGTGATCGTCGCCATTGACTACATGACCAAGTGGGTGGAAGCCAAACTGTTACAAAAAATTACCGAACATGAATGCCTTAAATTATTCAAAGAGTATTTTGTGTACCGGTTCGGCATCCCGATGGTCCTGGTTTTGGACAACTGCAGATAATTTGTGGGGTCAAAATTTGAAACTTTCCTGAAGGAGCTGGGCATCCAACACAGAAAGACTTCAGTTGCCCACCCTCAGTCGAATGGACAGGTAGAAGTCACCAACCGGACTCTACTTAGTGGAATTAAAAGAAGGCTGGATGAATTGAAGGGACGGTGGCCAGAAGAAATACTCAGTGTCTTATGGGCGTATCGGACTACCCCGAGGACGATAATAGGGGATTCACCTTTCAGACTGGCTTATGGGACCGATGCACTGATACCCGTCGAGATTGGGTCTCCTACACTTCGGGTTAGTCAGTACAAAGAGTTGTATAATGATGACGGCCTGCGACTAAACTTAGATCGGCTGGAAGAGGTCCGAGATTAGGCACTGGTAAGGCTAGCCATCTACCAAAAGTGAACAGCCCGACACTACAACTAGAATGTGAAACAAAGGAGGTTCGCGATCGGGAATTTGGTGCTTTGGGAAGCAGAGGCATCTACACCCCAGAACACAGGCAAGTTAATACTGAACTGGGAGGGACCTTATGAAGTAGCTGGGGTGCCAAAGCCTGGTACTTATCGGATTCGGGCAATGGACGGTACAGAATTAAAGAATACATGGCATGCTAGAAGGCTTAGAAAATTTTACCAATAAAAGTTATGTTGTTCTTTCATTTACTTTTGTAAGCTGATCCTTTCATCAATAAAATAGTACGAATTTCTCTTCAAATTTTTTTTGTAATTCATTTATATTCATAAGTTTCTACAAAACACATCAGACAACACTACAATAAATTACACAAAAAATGATGCTAAAATTTGTCATATAAAATTCATTTTTTGTCACTAAAACAATTGGTGACGAGTGTTAATCGTCACAAAGACCGTCACCGTATGAGCGTGGTATTAGGTTTATTTGATAATATTTGATGTCGTCACTAAATGTTTTAACTTATGTGACGATCTACTCTATTGTCACTATAATTAATTACTTATAGTGACGTTAATAGCGTCACTATTTGAATGAAACTTTCGTCACTCTATATTATGTTTCGTCATCAAAACGTAGTACATTAAATGATGCCAAACTTTTTTTGTCATTAAATAGTATTGTTTTAGTGACAAAAATATGTTACTATATTAAATCATCTAATTTTAATAACGACAATATTGTTATATTTATGATTATTCTTCCGTCATGTTATTGTGTTTATCGTCACCAAAAATAAGAAAATAAATGACGACAGAACAATTCGTCACCTAATAATATATTTAACATGACAATTATGTCATTGTCATTTCATATTTTAAATAATATTACAAAATAATTTATCACCAAAGAGTTACTTTCTAGGACACATTTTTTATTGTCACTAATTGAATACTTATGGTGACGATAGAACTCGTCACAAAAAGAGCTATTAATAGTGACAAAATTAAAGGTCATCACTAAATGAATATATAATTGTGACGACATAACTTGTCACCAAATAGTTAATATTAGTGACAAAATCAGTTGTCATAACTAAATGAATATCTATAATGACAATACTATTAATTCTAAAGAGTTAATATTATCTGTCATTAAATTTTAAATTACCAAACAAGTACTGCCAATGTCATGATATAGCTAAAAAAGCTCTAAATTCTCATTTAAAGCAAAAATGTATCAAACATTCTAAGTTTCAAAATACATCCTAATAATATATACCATACGTTTACAGTTTCAAATTCACTTTTCAATATGTATCAAAATATTTTGCCCATTGCTTACTGCTTCTGCTGGCTGCTTGGTCTCCGGTAATTTCAGTATGCCACCATCTATTAAGGGTTGCAGCTCTTCTTTCGCTAGTTCACGAACAGCAGAATTGGAAGATTCCAAGAATGCAGTAACCACTTTGCAACTGCAAACGGGTATCCATCAAAAATTAGTTAAACTTTATGCTATTAAAAATGCACTGAACTTAAAAAGTAGCAAGTTGTGTGCTCTAACCTATGACCTTGGGCCCACATTTCACATTTCCCTTTCAACGCATTTTCCCATAGAGTGGAAGCAAAGGTGGGGCAATCTAGAACTAATTTTCTGATGGTTCTGCTAGAATGGAATTTTTCAAGAAGATGCTCCTCTTCTGATCCCTCCGATTTAGGCTTTGCCACAAGAGATGCTATAGCTTCGTGTAAGGTATGCAACTTACCATCCAAATCCAAATGGAGAATGCCACGGGCAGCCCCGCCCCAAATGCTACCTGCAGACATGATCAATGTAAACCAAGTCAAGGAGATGCAAGAAATGTGCATAACGGTGAAACCCTTAATAATGATAATTGTACTCGATCCAAAATTTACAACATACTGGTATAAAAACATGATAATTACCTCGTATATGACCTCTTTTCCAAAACTTGATATAAGTAATTCTCCAACAAATTAGTGGAAAAATAAATAAGAAACTGGCTAAAGATTCTAAAGACTACTAAATATACTAAATAAAACACTCCTAATCACGATAGATCGCATCATAGCTTTAACCTGCAAATTAAGCAAGATTGAGCACGACGATCTATCAAGTATAACAGTCTATATGCATCACGTAGCACATAGGTTTCATATTCAGTTCATGCATTTATGTTCTTGGTGTTCAAGCATATTAAAAATGCATTATCAAATTTATGCCTTGCTGGTAGCAACATATGTACCATAGCATACTATACATGTCTTGCACCTGTCATTCATTGCACATATATATTGAGTTCCTCGACTCAATTCAACAATTAGTCATAATTTGACCTTCATCATTCACAAATAAAATAATTCAGTTCATAGGCATCACATACTTATAAACATAAGTTATGCTAACAGTTATTTATAGCAATTATAAGTCCACAAAAATAAACTGAGAAACTTGCCTCGGTCTGTAGTTTATCATCTATTTACATCCAATATTTCTTTCTCCCGTACTCAATTCTGAGTCATCTACATCATTATAGAATATTTTCCATCAACAATTCAACTTCCTTATAATAACATTTACTTTTACTAATTTACTTTCCTTAATTATAATTTAACATTTCTTTTAATTTTTTCAATAATTCATGTCATTCGAAAAAAAAATCCAAAAAATTTAAAATCTTGAATAATATTTTCTTCACTTCAAAATATGTTATTTTACGTCAAAATATACCAAATTCGATAATTTTAGAACAATATTTATGCTTAACACATAGTAAAATAGCCCGCAAATATCACACATGGATATGACCATGTATTTGTGCCTACAATACTAGTGGCATCTTTAATAATATAAAATAATATATTTTAAACATGTGGGTCATCACCAATAACTGTAACTTTAAGCAACTAATCCACCTTAGTGTTCATGTCAGCCTAATTACTTCTATATGAAACTAAGTGGTATCATATACATTCAATTTCCACCTTCGTGCATTATTATTAACATATAAATATTAGTTCTAATAACTTCATGAAAGACCAAACACTAGTGGTAACGGATTAAAAGAGAATGACAAAACACCAAAACAGAATGCAAGAAATCATTCAAGCATTACACAATTTTTTTTATGTGTTCACAAATTTTCATATTGATTCAAACTAATTTGTTAAACAAACTAAAATTATCTCATAGGTATGTACATACAATCGTGTTAGGCCATGTGAACTATATAGAGAAAATGAGCCAGGGCGGGTTGAGGGGCAGGATGGCCATTCAGACATGGCCTGAGACATCTGTAAATTGAAGCATCAAAGTTGTGCAGACAAGAGCTTGCTCATGTCAAAAAGAACTTAAAATAGTGTGTTAATATAACACTTACTGCTGACAAAATTGCAATTCTTGGAAAAAAAACCTTCAAATAATTGAAATCTACAGGAACACACTCACCAAGTAAATCTCAGTCTGTTTGAATTCAGCACCCTCCCAACCCTACACTCCACAGATAGGCCACCTAATCAACTTACCACATGGAATTCTTACTCCAGATATAACAAAGCATTCATAAAATCATCCTCTAAATCTACATACTCAGTGCAACAGTGAAATGGAAGTAAGGCAAGTACTGATTATCATATGATAATCATATAATTTATATCAACCTTTCTTTTAAAAGCAAACAAAGTACTCAATCATCGAAAAAAAAAATTTAGACTGAGCACAATTTTAGATTTAACATAGTGTGAGTAATTTTCGAACAACTTGGACTATTACTGTAACATCCCCAATTGGTCATTATCTATATATATCTTATCATACCCACTCCAATACATAATTTGTATGTCCTTATTTTCATATATCTTATAATTTTTCTTTCCCAAAACTTATATGGTCCTCATCTCTCACTATACCCAAAAATTAAAATTTTCTTTGACCATTTATCTCTTCTAGACATTTCATCGAACACATAGTAGGCATTATCAAGAATCTTTGATATTTTGGAACTAAATTGAGTTGTCTCTACAACTAATAATTTTATTTTCCTTCTCAACAAGTTAAGCTAAACCAATCACATGATGTAAACTATAGGGTCGGGCAACAAGAACTTCCCATTGAATTTCATCTTTTAGATCATACCCAGCAGAAAATTTTCACTTAATCTATAGATCCTTGTAGCTAAAAGTTAGAATTGTACCTTATAATCAGCTAATGATATGGTTTGTACAAGCTCATTAGAGAATTGTGTGCTTGGATCTTCGTATGGTGAATAGCTAAATTGAATCTGAGTTTGCAAATCTGTTGGGTCGCCATCAACATAGCCAGGACCCTTGATTTTACTCATCCTCCACTGTTGACTAACTTGATGGCTCCACAATTGATCATGCGTTGAATCAATTTTGGGTATTTTGGGCTCAATTTGATTCCTTGGTAATTGCAAAGCTAGATCTTTCTGGAACAAAGGAGAGGAACAATTGGATTTTTTTTACGGAACGAAGGAGAGGCAGGGGATTGAGTGATCTTAAGTGTGCTTTACTTGAGCTCAATAAACTAACACCTCACGCTTGATAATATGCTTACATTCATCAAACAATAAGTCTATTCAACATTCCAGTTATGTACATATATCATATATACAATACACCAATACATGTAATATAAATAACACCAATACATATATTATTAATAAAATATAACTTGGAAAATTTATACATATAAATATATATATATAAATTTTTCAATTAAAAATTGAATTAACCAAATTCAAAATAACACTTTTAGTGTAACGGATTAACCATTTAAATAATTAACATTCACTTCATTACTTAATTTAAATAACTTAATTAAATTATACAATCAATATTGTATAATTAAATTTAATTTCCTAATTCTCTCCATAAATTATTTTCAAACAATCTATTTATATATTGAATATATAATTTACTATACTCAATTATTTATTCAAATATAAATTTAATGTACTACTAAATATAAATACCAATTTACATATTTTATATATTGAATCACATCTCATATTTTTACTTTACATTATTTGGCATAACATTACATATTCTACCATTATTCATGTAACATAATATCAAATCTCATATACTTGAGTAAATTTCATTATTCTTATTAATTGAAGTCAATATATTAATTTTCTCATTTCATATTTTCAACTCATCTTCGTTTGACATATATTAAGTCATCTCGTAAATACATTACGTTTACATGTAATATATTTAAAAATAATAAGTTTAATTAACTCCTCTATTTTTATAAAATACTTATATTAATTCACTATTTTAATTAAGTGAATTAATCTCCTTGTTTATGAAATTTAATTTATAATAAATCCATTGTCGTTCAAGGCTTATTATTTAAATTATATAATTACAACTTAATCTCAATTGATTAGTATTAATTAATTGAGATTCTCTCTACCTCCATATCTCATTTCGTAATTAACTTAAGCTAACTAATTTAATAGTTTAATTAACTTTTTTTTTCGTTCCAAATATATGTACATATTTCATACTTGTATATACATATTAAATTCACCACATAAATCACACAAATATATATATATATATATATATATATATATATATATATATATATAATACATATTTATATATTCAAACAGGACACGTCTCATAATAAGAATTTTATTTTAAAATTTTTTATTTTAATTTTATTAAAATATTCCCCAAAAAATCCGAGTTGTCACAAGACCCGTAGTGCGCTTCCTTTCGAGATAATGCTCAAACAATTATACAAAAAACTATACCTTTTGATCGCTCATAGGCTGCAGATGGAACATATTCAAGAATTTTTTGCCTGAAAATTCAATATGAGAAGGAAAATGATTATATATCGACTAATTTCATATCGAATGTAGGTTGCGACTAATTTGGAATTGAAATCTGTAAAATAGAACAATAATGTGTGGATCCCTTCCTTACTATCTCTTAGTATCCACATATCGACATAAATTTTTCGTCATATATAACAACACTCATATGAGAATAAACTATAACATTTGCAGATTATAGAAACTTATATATTTAGACATTTCTTGAATGTAGACTGACTTCTCACATAGAAAAGTAAGCAAAAAATGGCAAATTTTTATACAGTTACAATAAATATTGGTATTTGTGACAATAAAAATTGTCATAAACTATTAATTTTTCGTCTTTACAAAATTTGCCTCCAAAATTTCTTAAAAAAAATTGCCTCCAAATAAAAATATGACGATATTACGTACTTTGTCACTTAATATAAGCATTTATGACGAATCATTGTTGTAACTTAAGCACTCATCTTATTAGTGACGAACTAGTATCTCTTCATATAAAATTGGTATTTGTGACAATAAAAATTGTCATAAACTATTAATTTTTCGTCTTTACAAAATTTACCTCCAAAATTTCTTAAAATAAATTTGCTCCAAATAAAAATGTGACGATATTACGTACTTTGTCACTAAATATAAGCATTCATGACGAATAATTATTGTCACTTAACCACTCGTTTAATTAGTAAGGAACGAGTCTCTCGTCATATAAAATTGGTACTTCTGACAATAACAATTGTCATAACTTATTAATTTTTCGTCTTTACAAAATTTTCCTCCAAAATTTCTTTAAAAAAATTTGCCACCAAATAAAATTGTGACGATATTACGTACTTTGTCACTAAATATAAAGAATTTATGACGAAATATTTTTGTCACTTATCCACTCATCTAATTAGTGACGAATGAGTCTCTCGTCATATAAAGTTAGTATTTGTGACAATAAAAATTGTCATAAATTATTATTTTTTAGTCTTTATAAAATTTTCCTCCAAAAAATTTCCGAAGAATTTTGCCTCCAAATAAAATTGTGATGAATTTGTATTTGGCGTCACTAAATGTGAACATTAGTGACGAAATCACATTGTTACTAAATTTAAAAATAATTAATGACAAACTATTATGTTGTCATCGAAAAAATTATTGTGTGACAATAAATATTGTCATAAATAATTACAAATATGTCACTAAAAGGTTTCCCTCCAAAATTTTGGTACGAGATTCTGCCTCCAAAATAAATTGTGACGAAATTTTGTTAATCGTCATCAAATGTATCAATTAGTGACGATATAAATGATTAATAGTAACAAAATTAAAGGTCGTCACAAAAGCAAAAGTTTTAGTGACGATTATGAATTTCGTAATTATTAATTAACAAATTGTGAAAAAAATTTGTGCGTGGCAAAAAAAATCGTTATAAAATGTGTGATTTCTTGTAGTGCAAGCGATGAACAGAATCGATCAGAAAAGTTACAAACAACTTAACTGATTGGAAAAGTTACACGCAGATCTGATCGAGAAAGTTATAAAAGAAATAATGAAGATAGATAATTACAAGTAAAAATCCTAAAGCAACTACGAGTCGGGGGCTCCGCCATCAGCATCATCTCTGGCATCGTACTCTTCATCGAAGGAATCAAGAACAGAAGCATCCAGTCCAACAACTGTTAACTTCGCCCGGGTCCTCTTCTTATGAGCTTCATAGCCCTCGGCAAATTGAGCATAACGGCATCTCGAAGCTCGGGTGATTCTTGATATTCTTGAACAGCTTGAAAAGCTTGCTGCCTGGCTTCTGTACATTCTGACCCCAGAGCAGTATTCTCTCACATCAGCACCATTTTGTTGGGCGTGCATTTCGAATACTTGGCTCTGGAGGATCAGAAGGGCGTTCTGTTGATCCAGATCCTTCTCCTTCAGAAGAGTCCTCTCCTCGAGGAGTTGCTTGTTATAGCCGTCAAGGCAACGAACTCCTTCTGGAGATTGTGGTGGAGTTTTTTGTGTTCGTTGGCCTGACGTTCGACGAAAGTCACTTTGGTTCGGGTGTCGGCATGATACTACTATGAGGGATCTGTTGCAAATGGATAGAAGTATGATAGATGCGGCAAGTGGAGGAGCCTTAGTTGACAAGACCCCAGAAGCTTAAAAGAACCTAATTGCAAACATGGCATCAAACTCACAACAGTATGACACTAGGATGGATCACACATTTAAACAACCCAATGAGGTAAGTTCATATAATATTGAACAAATTTTTTTTAATTTAATTTCTATGGTTAGACAAATGGCTGCAGAAAATTTGTCAGTAGCAAAAGCTTGTAGGATCTGTCTGTTGTCAGGCTATACCACTTATTTATGCTCAACACTGTAAGAAGATGATAATATACAACAAGCCAATACATTGGGGAACTTTCAGACACAACCTCAGAAAGGTATGGTCCCTATTCCAACATATACAATCCAGAATGGAGGGAACATTCTAGTCTGATCTATGGAAGAAATAGACCACATGCACAACCTATTTTTTCTAATAGACAGCAAAGCTTCCAACCAGCTCCACAATAGTACCAACCTAGACAACCAACACCTGCCAACCCTGAAACATCATTGGAGGGCATGTTCAAGGACTTTATGACTCAGACACAACAGTTCCAACAAGAAACAAGAACTTCTATTAATGATCTAAGGAACCAAGTGGGTTAACTAGCTAGTACAGTTGGGAGATTGGACTCTCAAGGTTCAAGGAAGCAACCCTCTCAAACAGTTGTAAACCAAAGTGTAAATGCAAGTGCTATTATACTAAGGAGTGGGAAAGAGCTGGAAGTGCCAAAAGTCACTGCTGAATTTGAACAGGAGCAATCTAAGAAAGAGACAAAACCACCTAAGGTAACTCCTAACCCTGGTATTTCAGTTTAGACTAATGCTTTACCTTTTCCACCTAGGAATCACAGAGCTTCAAAGAAAGATGAGCAAGAGAAGGAGATTCTGGAAACTTTTAGGAAGGTAGAGGTAAACATCCCTCTGTTAGATGAAATTTAGAAAGTTCTAAGGTACGCTAAAATTTTAAAATAATTTTGTACTAACAAAAGAAAATTGAGTAATGATGCAAGAGTCACTATAGGAGAGAATGTATCAACAATTTTACAAAGAAAAATGCCCCCTAAATGTAAGGATCCACATTATTTACTATTCCCTGTAGAATAGGTAATACTAGATTTGAGAAAGTTATGCTAGATTTAGGAGCATCTATTAATGTTATGCCATTATCTATTTTTACTTCTCTAAATCTAGAGCCTTTAAAACAAGCTGGTGTCATTATTCAACTAGCTGACAGGACTAACACTTACCCTAAGGGGGTAATTGAAGATGTTTTAGTGTAGGTGAATGAGTTAATATTTCCTGTAGATTTTTACATTGTGAATATGGAGGATAATTCTTCTCCAAATCTTGCACATATTCTATTAAGGAGGCATTTTTTGAAGACTGTTAGGACCATGATTCATGTGCAAAATTAGACTTTGACCATAGAGTTTGATGGTGAAAAGATCCAGTTTAACATCTATGAGGCCATGAGGTACCCTAGTGATATCAATCTAGTTTTTACTATTAATGTTGTTGACTCTTTAGTGCTGGACTCTTTTGATCAAATTCATAAGGAAAGCTTGGAGATTGTCATCACTAACAATTTGTAGTTAGACAATGAAGAAGAAGTTAAGCAGAACCAGGTGTCGACGCCGGGAAAATTCTCAATTCCTAGAGTTTGGTTCTTACCCTATATGTTTTCTATGTGGTTTAATTTATCTTGTTTAAAGGGTGAGATTTTAGGAAAACACCGATATACAATGTCGACGATTTGAAAAGATTTATTTTAATGATTGGGCCGAATCAGACAGAGCCGCCAGTTGGTATGAGTTTAAATGGTTGTACCAACTCAACCGAATTTGAAATTTTTTACAATATGGCCCAATATGTGACTCCGTTTAATTGGTCTTTGAAATCAAGATTTATAGAGTTCGGGGACTTGCTTAAGCGGGGGGAAGGTGTTAGGCACCCCCGACTTCCGTGAAATACAGTTACCGCGTCTTTTCATTCCCTATGCATGTGAAGTGTGTGTGTGTGTATGTATATGTGTGATGCAGATAATTGTCCTCGAAGTGCTTTATTTGAAAGTAGTGATATTCTTCGTTGGTCCTATATACGAAGGGTTTGATTTATTGAAAATTCCATATTAAGCAAGAATATGAAAATGATGTTTTGAAAAGAGGTTTTCAAACACTTTAGCTCGCATAGGAATTGATGCCCTTCGATACTTTCATTTTATTACATATTATGTTTATTTTGATTTTATTCTCGAGATGCGAAGCATTTTTGATAATATAAATATTATATATATAAGTGTCGGGCTCCTTATGGGCATGAAAGCCGTCGAAGTATGCTCGAGCACCGTAAACCACAGTTTTCACTATTTTGGGGCCTTAAACCCGTATAACCATTATAAGACCCTGGATTTACAGCTACAAAGATTTGCAAGCTAATTGTACAACTCAAAAAGTCCATCACGGGAACTGAATCTAGATTCATTGGTTGAATAGTAGATCCTATAGCTCCTAGGCTCACAAGATATCACATAAGCAGCCTGCATAATGAATATACTAAAATAAAACACATATCTATACAAGATATCGCTGGACGAAGGATTCATCAGTTAAATTCTTTTTAGCGAGTAGCCCAAAGCTTCCAATTTCCCTTAAATATAGATCTAGGGTCACATGGTCGCTAAATATTTATAAAAAAACTAGAAAAAAAACTAGATCTGTACAGATCTTAGCCATTCTAGCTTCCAGGTTCAAGTTTTACAACTTTTGAATCGATTAAAAGCTAGATCTGGATAGATCTAGTACAGATCTAGTCAATAAAGCCTAAATATTGACATTTACAAGTAATGAACGGTTAAAAAGTCAAACCTAATGAATATAAGATACTAACTATGTCTATATAGCACTTATATATGTATTAGAGTATGTGAAATCTTACAGTATTACGCGAGAATGGCTATCGAACTGCTTCGGGAGCCTCAAAACTCTTTTCCCACCAACTAAAATTTGATATATTGTAGTATATATGTATATGAGTGTTTACAAAGAAGTTTTACAAAAATTGGAGTAAGATACAAGCTCCGTTTAGCTCTTCTAGCCTCTTTCTCTCTCTCCTAAGCCTTCTCATTCTCTATTCTTCTCTTAGAAGACAAAGGGGGAAGAAATATATATAGACTCAGCCTACCGTGGCTCTACCTGCAGCAGCCATAGGTAGAGCTGTGGTTGGGCCTGGTGGGCCCAGTTGCCTTGAAGTACGTGCACCCCAATAACTTATAATCTGCTTGAAACCTTCATAACTTACAATCCGGGAATCCGATGGAGGCGTGCCATACCTTTCCGAAAAGCTCTTTTTGAGAGCTACACAATGACATTGAGCTAGGCCTTTTACGAATCCTAGAAGATGGGTCCATGACCAGATCATCAAGTCTTCACAGTTCGTTCGTTGAGCTATTTGGCATAGTTTGCACTCGGGATTGCTGTGATGGTTCTGTATGACCTTATTCATAGTAGTTTGATCAGTATTGATGTTGAGTTGGGAAAATTACCCTTTTTCCCTTACGTTTTAGTTTCCGGGCTTGACACAGCTTTAGCTGTCTTCCATAAAGGTTATCTCTAGGGTTTGACCGCTGTTGACTTCTGTCTGTCCTCAGGGTTGTCTATGAAATTGATTTAATTATTCCAGGGGCTGTCTTCGGGGGTTTGGTTTGATGTTTTCCCAGGGCTATCTTCGAGGGTCTGATTTGATGTTTTCCCGGGGCTGTGTCCTGGTGTCTGATTTGATGTTTCTCGAGACTGTCTTCGGCGGCCTGATTTGATGTTTTTTCGGGGCTATCTCCGAGCATTTGATTTGATGTTGTAGACTTCCAGGGTTATCTCTAGCAGATAAAAAATGATTTTGCCCTCCTTCATGGTTAGTAACAGGAATGCAAAATTTTAAGTGTTTATAGATGCCCCTCTTTATCATGTTTATGCAATGCAATGGAATGAACATGATAAAGATTTCTAGACACGAGAAATATAGTAAATGCAAATGTAATGCAATGTATAGTGTGATATGTTATGCATGATATATGCCTTGCCTTTATGGGGTTTACTGCCATAGGTTGTATTAGCGATTATTCCATATTCTTTACTGGGGATGACTTCTATGGCTGATACCACTGGACCTTTCTGAAATTAACGTTGGGGTTGTCACCAACGGTTTAGATTTCCATCAAGTTGATGTCAATGTTTATGAAGGGATAGAGTTTTCCATGATCACTATCACATAATCCTTCTAATGCCTACTCGAACGATTGCTTACAAAGGTTGACCATCATCAGACTGTCTCGATGCTTACTCGAGCGGTAGTTTACAAAGGTTGACAATCATCGAACTTTCTTGATGCCTACTCGAATGGTAGTTTACAAAGGTTGACCATCATCGAACTTTCTCGATGCCTACTCGAATAATAGTTTATGAAGGTTGACCATTATCGAACTTTCTCGATATCCTGGCTGAAGTAGTGTTCAACGACTTACATCACCGGATCCCTCTCTGATGCTATATTGGGGCTATCACCAACGGTTTCCAATAACAGATATCCCGATCTTCGCTGAAGTAGTTTTCAATGGCTTACACCACCAGACCCTTCCCGATGCCATGCTGGAGTTGTCTACAACGGTTTGTAATATCAGATACTCAGACCTTCGTTGAAGCAGTTCTCAATGGCTTTCATCACCAGACCATTTCAATGCTATGCTGGAGTTTTCACCAACGGTTTGCAATCTCAGATACTCTGACCTTCGTTGAACCAGTTCTCAATGACTTTCATCACCGGACCCTTCCCGATGATACACTGGAGTTGTTGCCAACAATTTGCAATATCAGATACTCTGACCTTCGTTGAAGCTGTTCTCAACGGCTTACATCACCGGACCCTTCCCGATGCTACGTTGGAGTTATCACCAATGGTTTGTAATATCAGATACTCTGATGTTCATTGAAGCAGTTCTCAATGGATTTCATCACCGAACCTTTCCCAATGTTACGCTGGAGTTGTCGCCAACAGTTTGTAATATAAGATACTCTGACCTTCGTTGAAGTAGTTCTCAACGACTTTCATCACTGGACCCTTCCCGATGCTACGCTAGAGTTGTCACCAACGATTTGAAATATCAGATACTCTGACCTTTGTTGAAGTAGTTCTCAATGACTTTCATCACCAGACCCTTCCCGATGCTACGCTGGAGTTGTCACAAACGATTTGCAATATCAGATACTCTGACCTTCGTTGAAGCTGTCCTCAATGGCTTACATCATTTGACCCTTCCCGATGCTACGCTGGAGTTGTCGCCAACGGTTTGCACCAAATTTTTAATGTTCCACAAGCTTGATACTTTATTTTAGGTTTTTAGGCCCTTTCTGCTCAATCGCGTAGAACCTTTTTTGCTGATTTGACTTTTTGGCTTTAGGATATACTGCGTTGACTCAAATTTAATCGATCCAAAGGGGGTGGGACACACCGTAGGTTACCCCAAATCTACCTGCGACTGCCGCAGGTAGACTCGCGGCAGACCGCTGGTGGATTTAAGCCCCCCTTGGCCCTTCAAAAGTTATTTTTAACTTGAACGAAACTAAAAAATCCAAAAATTCTCTCTCAGATCTACTCAATTTGGGCTGCTTTTAGCAAAATTCGTCACCGTACTAACGTTTTGCACAACTCTGGTAACGTTTACATCCTTTCTTTTCAAGTTTTGACCATTAGAAAGCTTGATTTTATTTATAATGGGTTTAAACACAATGTATCAAATATGTATGCATAAATGACTTAATAAAAATGAACTGACTTAGTAAATACTTGTATTTTATCATGCTGAACATTCCGGTGTGAAAAAATTTCATTTTCATGACAGTCAATTTTCACCCTTTTTGGTTATTTTAGTCATCCTATTTGAGGACAAATGAACATGAAATTTTCAAATAAATACACATGGTGATTTGGCTACCATTGTGAGTTTAATTTTAATGTTTTTTCATATATCATATGAAACACTCATGATTTTGGGTTGGTGTGCTACTGAATGGCCACCTAGTCATGCCTATGTTCATGCGGATAGTCCATTTTACAAAGGAGACTCTGACAAAAAAATTCATGAGTCTGGGCATTTTAATGAACATAGAAATTTAACTCTACTGGGGATGTATGTTAAATTAATGCATGCTTTAACATATAGGCTATGCATGATACAATAACTTGAATTTAATGAGCTTTAAATTTGAAACGTACCTCACCCTTTCTTAGTTGATTTGGAGATTTTGTTCATGTCATGGATTCAGATAGACCGAGTAGCTCTTGTAGGGTTTCCTCAGGTGTGAGGAGGATGGCTTCTGATGTTCCTTTGCCTCGTCCAGTCCAGAAGCCTCGCAGGTTGATTGAGTCAGTGATTCGTCATATTTGGGTTGATAGGACGGATGCTATAGATGAGGAGGAGGATGTTCCTGTAGTGGACCTCGCTTTTTCTTCTTCTTCTGCCCCATGTCGGGATCCTCTAGGTATTAATGTGATGCATCCCGATCTTCTAGATGATTTGAGACGTCACCCGTCGATCTATCTACACGCGAATGAGGTAATAGAAGTTTTCATTTTTGGATTTCTTCGTCTTCCACTTTTGGGGCAATGACTTAATCGTGATTTAATATCGATGCAGGTCCCCGGCTTCACCCTGCCTAGGGGGAACTGGTTTAGTATTCATTCTTTATACCGGTCCCTTCATCCGAAGTATCAGGCCATCGTCCATTCTTGGGGTTTCCAGGCCTTCTTTTCTATTCCCCCTCGTCGCTGCCTCTGGGGTTATCTGCGGGCTTTATCTAAGCGCTGGTTTTACCAAACTCAATCTCTCCATTTATTGGACTGTGACATGATGATGACACCGATGGACTAGGGATTCATCACTAGATTGGAGTTCACAGGAGAGCCGGTGCCTTTAGTGGCTAACATTTCACCGACTGCAGTTCGATCCATATTAGGAGTTCCTCCTTCGACCCTCAAGGGTCGGGCTATTTTTTCTTGTCCCTTGAGCATCGATGCTTTGAGTGGAGCTTTGTCCGAGCCTCTACCTGCTGATCAGAGGGATAGAGATCACATTTTTTGGCTATTATTTTTGATCATTATCAAGGGTTATTTCCTGGCAGACAACTCCTCGACGGTCTCTTTTGCTTTAGTTAGCACCACTTGTGATGTGGACCGCATCAGAGACTTTGACTGGGCTCATTCACCTTCACCTATTTCCTTCGAGGGATGTGCCTACGCTCAGAGGGCGTGACAAAGGCTTGGCTAGGCTTTTACCCATTTTTGTTGGTGAGTAATTTCCCCTTATCTTTTAATTTCCCTCGCTCGGGTTGTCAATCTTTATCATAGATGAAATTTAATCTTTGAATTTCTAGTTTTGGGCATATGAAAGGCTCCCTTGCCTACCCCTAGTTACTACCTTAGGTCTAGAGACCTATACGCGGGGATAGCACTGGCATTACTCCACTTTGGCAGAGGTCCCTATGGCGGAGGGTTTTACCCATTCTTGCTTGCAGTTGGAGTTGCTGACTGCCGACGTTATCACATGGGTTCCTTATACCCCAGATCATCTGACAGTTGGTTTCGAGGATGGCTTTCTAACCGGGGCAGAGTATGCATTATCCACTCGTCGGATCCCTTTCTTGACTGAGGGAGGTTGGGAGCTCTACTTAAGAGAGCGAGCTATTAGGAGCACTATAGGGGAGATTCGCATTCCATATCTACCTCCTGCTAAATGCCACTGACCTTTATCTCAGTCGATCACAGAGATTCCTTCGATGGGCTTAGTGGCTTTACTTTATCAGAGGGTCCTTTCACTTAGGATGCATTCTATCGCTGGTGGACTCCTCGTACCATTGGGGATCAGACCCGCCCCACTTAGTTTATGACGAACATAGTTTGCGGGTCTGTGATGATGACAGACTGGATTGCCTGTGTCAGAGAGCCTACCCATTTGGAGCAGATTTCTAGCTTGACCCAGAGGTTGGACCGGGCACATTTCTTCATCAAGCATCTGGGCAAAGATCCATCGGAGGCAGATTCTTTTGATCCTTCCACCTCTGGTGTTGGTCCCTCAAGTGGCTCATATTTTGATAGTTTCATTAGAGCAGATCCCCCTCTATACTGACCCGATGTTCCCTTTGGCAGAGACACGGTGACTCAAGAGGAGTTACAACAGGTTGATTGGCTAGATGATGTAGATATTGTAGATTTCTTTTGATAGACTTTCATTATCTCTTTTGATTACCCTCTATTAGCTATCGGGCGGATGTGCTCCATTTCCCTGTACATTTTATTTTTAGTAGTAGACAGAGATGTTGTATTTGAACTTTATTAGATGATGTATTTAGAACTGTATGTATAATGCTTTTTATGTATTGCATCATAGTGTCATTTATCATGATGCATTATATGTCATGGATATGCATTTATATTGATGAGTTAGCATTGACCCCTGGATGGTCTCATGATACGGTTCTACAGATGTCTTCATCCACTATCTCCCGTATTGAGCACGACCCACCCACCTTGATAGCCTCATCTTTGAGGTCTTGGTATGATAGTTTTCATCATTCAGATTGGATGGACGCTACTCATATGTTGAGACACTCCATGTCCCTCATGACCTTCCATGATTCGGTGGGTTTTGTAGAGTGTTGGGTAAAATCTATATGTACTACACGCAAATGTACGTGGTCAACAAGTAATATAATGATAAGATCAAGTATCGTACCCACAGAGACAATAATTTTAATTTATTCAGACAAGTACCAATTTTATATTATTTCAGCTTTATCAAACTAATGATTAAATGATGATTTTTATAAGAATTACTACTTAGACCAAAATTAACACTAACTCAAGATTTTAACAAGTTTTGGGAGAATTAAGCCTACAACTTCACTTATTATTTCACTTCGGATAATATACTTTCCTTTAGTTCATGTCAATTATTTCAGATTATTAACCAAGAACACAAAAGTAGATATAACCATCTCTCGATGCATTAAATCCATACTCACTCAAATCCATAAATAATAGAATTAAGTAAGACACCTTAATTAACTAACTCACTATATCTCTATGTGAACTACAATTGAATAAGATTTAATATCAAGTTCTTATCAGGTTACATATGATGCATAGATATCTCTATCCTATAAATGAATTATGAATCCCAACTAACAGCAAAAATCACAAACATAAGTTACTATGGCTAGTTCCAATCCCATATGTCATCTCTCGAATTCATATGGTATAACGAATAATTGGTGATCAAGCAACTATATAAATTATGCACAAACCATAGCAAATAACCTAGAAATAATATTCATAAATTGATTTGAAAGCAATTCAATCCTCCGTTACATAATAAGATCCGTTATAGGCTTAAATAGAAAGTTAGTTCATTATGAATGAATTAAAATCCATAATCCACAAAGTATCGAGAATTCTAAATACAAGATATAGAAAAAGTGAGAAGATAAACTCTATAATTGTATCACCACTATTCTTCACGCTCCTTGCATTCTTCGTGCTTCCACTATGCTTCAAGTCTCTTCAATAGTCAAATCTCTAAATTAAGGATTGTGTAAGGCTAAGTATATCTGTTATATATCCCATTCTGGCCCTTTTATATCTTCCTATTCGCAGCCCAACTTGCAGCCTTTTGCTTTGTCCAAATCCTACTTGAATTAGGAAATCTCCTTATGCTGTCGCGCCTACCCACCCCGACAGGTTTTTATAGCTTGCCACACCAGCCCTGGCGGGTGTTCCTACTGTCTGGCATGTCGCAAGTCCTCCACAGCGGGTCTTTACTTTAGGGAAATCCGCCCCGGTGGGTCATCATGCCATGAAATGCTGAAAACTTCGCTTCTATACTACGTTTCCATCCGTTTAATCTCCTGCAAACAACGTTATAAAATAAAGTAAAATGATAGGAAAACTACTTGAAAGAGCCAAGAATCAAGCTATAAAGAACACCGATGCGTAGGCATAAAACCAACTCATCAAATACCCCCAAACTTGAGACTTTGCTTGTCCTCAAGCAACCCAATGCACGTGCAAATAAATACAATGTTTATGAATGCAACTGTCAGCCAATACAAAGTTACCCCATATTACCTCAGAGAAATCACACAAATATAACAATAAATTCAACCAAAAATATATCCACAGTTTAAACCCATCTATGAATCAATACCTATTAACACAAATGCAGTGTGTGTGTGCTCGACAATAATTTGACCAACTTTAGATCAAATATACCACATAATACGCATCTTAGATAAAAAAAATACAGCTTTAACTCAAGGAATCTTGTAAACCAGGTAATGTAAACACGACTCAACATCAACCCAGTCAGAAGTACTATGGGAGATTTGCTATCTTTATTCATTTACAAGGGCATTTTGCTTGTTTTCCCGTACTTCTAATTTACTCATGACTATGCAATGTTTAGTTCCCTTAAGCTTTTCAGTGATACCCGTGTAACAAGCGTTCGACCAACGACTCCCAAGCCAGATGGCTTTAGGGCGCTAGGTGTAAAGACATCCCCTAGGGCGTACTTACTCAAGTATCAAAGGCCACGAAACTAAACGAGTCACGGTGTTTATTCATAACTTTATTTTTCTTGCTTTTCCATATTTTCCAAAAAAAAAATTCCATTTTCTTTTCTTTCAGATAGCTCCCATATTTTCCACCAAACTTAGGTTTCTGCCTAATCTTAGTCATTACTACCAGTTTATGGAATTTATGTCATTTAAAGCCCAATTTCTATCAAGATGTCAGTTATATGACTATTCGACCCAAGTTGGACTACATTGTCATCCTATCGTGCTAATCGGTACAACAGTGTTAAACAGGAAATAATTCATGCAAAGGTAGAAAATTACATCTATGTTCTGGTTATCATTACTGTTCAAATTCTATGTAAGTTAAATCTCATCACTGGCTAAGGTTACTTCATATAGACTGACATATTTGACTAATGCAATCCTAACTAACGACTCTTTTTTGTTATTTTTTGAATTTTTCCATTTTTTTATATAAGCATAAAAACACTTAACTAAGCTACTAAAGTTATAAATAACCTACACTACATGCAATGTGCTAACAAGACTATGATAAATAATATGCAACCAACCCCCAAACTTAAACTTAATAATGCCCTCATTATGACAATAAAGAAATTAAGTTTCGAGGACTTCCCTAATAAGTCATGCATCTGGCCCGACAACTTCCTCCACGTCAAAATCCGAAGGTGGATAACAGGGAAGTGGTTGAGGAGTAGGAAACTGCAAAGGATCAGAAGATGTGGTCAGTCTAGCAAACGCCTTAGTGACCATGATGTTGAAACTGTTCTAAGTGTCGAACATGTGGCTTTGCCTCGCCGCCAGCCAGTTTCTCTTTCTGTCATCCATCCAACGCTGCTCATCCAATTGCTGATGAAAGCTACTGAGCATAGACTTCATCGAGCGAGAATCACTCAACGTAGTGGCGTTCTCTTCTTCAGGTTGTGGTTCCTCCTCCAACTCATCCTCGGGCAGCACATAATTTGCATCCGTGGCTTCATCCTCCTTCTCATCCGAGTCTGGAAAAATAAATCCTAGGCCACGGGGATGTGAAGGTCCACCCTTCCAGGTTTTAAATCGGGCAATCATCGCCTTGTCCAAAAGCTACAATGGTGGCTGAAGCTGCTCATTATCAACCCATTGGACACCTGCTTGTCTGCATAACCTGGTGATGAGAGATGGGTGTGGTAATCCTCCCGCTATGCGCCCTCTCAAACACCGGCGAATGGAGAAATAGATGATCGTTCTGATATTGATGTGGAGATCCTTAACGATCGCATACAATAGTGAGATCTTTTCTTTGGTAATCTCGCTCGTATGTGTTAAGGGCAGTAGCTTTGCACAAATGAAAGAATGCCATATTTTCCCATACTTGCTCAAACTTGAACTCATGATGAGCGTGCCTCCTCTCCTGCCCTTTTCTCACAATGTATCAGGCTTGCATATCGTAGTGAGGATTTGATCATAATCGATCCTGCTGTCTCTCAACTCTGTGTATTAACAAACCTCCGGCGCTTGTATATTGTAGAAATTGTTTATTGCCTCTGCACTGAACTACACCAATTTTCCTCTGACAAATGCTTTAAATGGAGCTATATCCTCCGCGTTTACGTAAAACTCCTTGACCATGGCTCCCACTGCCTCGTCGGGCTGATCCATGAAGGTGTTTTCCCAACCCCGTTCTATGATATGTACCTTCATAGCACCATCCAAAGGGTGGGGTTTAAGGCCCCGTTCTGGTACTAGTGCCTTTTTTGCCAAATATTCAAATCGACCGCACTCCGGAATTTCCTACAGTCATACTGTGGAGCGGGCGTGGATGATCCCTCACCCTTTTATCTCTTTTATGGTCGAGGTGGCATGTTGTCTACTTGCTCAAAAACAACGAATTCCTAAAGAACTTTGGTTATGGCCTTTTGTCGAACAGGTGGTGTGCGATGTAAATTTAACTATCAATTGATGATGTTATCTTCGTTGCTTTCCCCAAATTTTTATCTCACAATCAACCAAACAAGCAATATATATAAATGAAGTACAACTATTGTTCTTTACACATCAAAGGCCCAACACACAATATCTCAATTTTCCTCAATTTCGTACCTTAGCTGTTCACCAAGTAGAAAAATTACTTCAATAATGAGTATGCTTACCATAAGATCTTGCATGTTTCTCCCCGAAGTGAGTGATTCCCAGAGTCTTCCCTTTTGCCTGTAATCTCTTGTTTGTGTGCACTTGAGTGTGTGAAAAATGGAGGTTGAGGTTGATCGTATCCTATTTATTTGATGAGTGTGATTGTAGTTTCAATTTGGATAAGGATATGGGATTTGATGATGAAATTCTTTTGAAATCTGGAATCTATGTTGTAAGGGAAGGTTTATGGTCGTGGAGGGTAGGTTTTCGGCAGGTGAGGGTTTAGTTGTGGAGTTTGTGTTTCAATTGGAGTGTCAAAAGGAGTTTTTAAAAAACTAGATTGCCGACCCCCCGCTGGACTGGACTTTTTATGGCTGACATGCCCGCGGGGGCGGATAGCCTTCAGCGTCCAAGTCCGCTGGGGTGAAAGTTTTGTGCCTAAATGTCTACCGGGGTGGGTCTAGTCTGTTCAACTTTTGGAGTTTCCTTGCCTTTTCCTGCAAAAGATGAGCATTGCATGTACTCACGTTTGTGATTACATGTTTACCTCTTGAGGTTTTGGTTGAATGGTCTTGCATGTGTCCAATGTCTACACGCACAACCTGAAACTTGTCAGACATGCAGTCGTAAAAGAAATTACTACTTAATATACATTAGTACAACAAATTGACATCTACGGAAGAAAAAATGAACTTAAAGGATGGGTTGCCTCCCGTCGAGCGCTTGATTTTAAGTCGTTCAGCCTGACTACTCCCTATTTATATTTGTTCGATCAGGTCGACGGTGGTCGCTTGGCGATCGATGTCACCGCCCCAGTAGTGTTTTAAACGTTGACCATTGACTTTGAATGTTTCAGACGAATCTCGACCACAAACCTCAACGGTGCCGTGTGGAAATACTGTTTTAATGGTAAAAGGGCCCGACCACCTGTATTTTAGTTTTTCGGGAAACAATTTCAACTGTATAATAATACTGACTGGCTCGGTTCAAACTTTTTGTCCATTATCTTCTGATCGTGCCATTTCTTGACTTTTTCTTTGTACAACTTTGAATTCTCATAAGCTTGTAGGCGGAATTCATTTAACTCATTAATTTGCAACAATCTTTTCTCCCCTGCTGCTGATAAGTCAAAGTTCAGTTTCTTGATGGCCCAATACGCTTTATGCTCGAGTTCCACCAGAAAGTGACACGCTTTTCTGTAAACCAACTGATATGGAGACATACCGATCGAGGTCTTGTAGGCGGTCCGATATGCCCAAAGAGCGTAATCTAGTTTCAAGGACCAATCTTTTCGATTTGGGTTTACCACTTTCTCCAGGATTCTTTTCACCTCCATATTAGATACTTTGGCTTGGCTACTTGTATGGGGGTGATAGGTTGTGGCTATTCTATGGTTGACCCCATAATTCGTCAAGAGAGTGGTGAAGTACTTATTGCAAAAATGGCTCCCATCATCACTGATGATTTCCCTCGGGGTACCAAATCGTGTGAAGATATTCTTTTGCAAGAATTTCAAAACCACTTCGTATCATTCGTCGGTAGTGCAACTGCCTCCACCCATTTTGATACATAGTCCACTGCCAATAGGATATACAAATTACTGAACGAAGATAGAAATTATCCCATGAAGTCGATTCCTCATACATCGAAAACCTAGACTTCCAAAATTATATTGAGAGGCATCTCATTTCGCTTTGAAATATTTCCCACTTGTTGACATCTATCACAATTTTTCACGCACTGATGTGCGTCTTTTAACAATGTGGGCCAGAAGAAACCTACTTGTAGAACTTTCGCAGTCGTTCTCTCACTCCCATAGTGTCCCCCGTATAATGAGGCGTGACATGCCTGCAGATGCTCTCTACTTCACTTTTCGCTACACATCGCCGAATCATTTTGTCATCACACTATCGAAACAGATATGGTTCATCCCACATATACCACTTCACGTCGTGTAAGACTTTCTTCTTTTGTTGGCATGTCAAATCTGGTGGGAGAATATTACTCACCAACTAATTCGAAAAATCCACATACCATGGGAACTCACCTTGTATCAAAAATAGTAGTTCATTTGGAAAAAACTCATTAATCACTATTTTGTCTGTCTGGTCCTGAGTCAGATTCTGTAACTGCGAAAGATGGTCAGCCACCTGATTTTCTGTCCCCTTTTTATCTTTAATCTCTAAATCAAATTCTTGAAGGAGCAAGATCCAGCGAATTAGTCTTGGCTTTGTGTCTTTCTTTGCGACTAGATATCGGGTGGCCGAGTGATCTGTGTATACCACCACCTTTGTCCCCACCAAGTATGAATGAAACTTATCAAATGCGTACACAACCGTGAGTAATTCCTTTTCAGTGGTTGTGTAGTTCAATTGTGCATCAGTCAGTGTCTTGCTCGCGTAATAGATGGCGTGAAAGACTTTCTCCCGACGTTGTCCAAGCACGGCTCCTACTGCATAGTCACTGACATCACACATTAGCTCGAACGACATTGTCCAATCCGGTGCTATGATCACGGGGGCTGTAGTTAACTTTTTCTTCAATTGCTCAAACGCCACTAGACAGTCATCATCAAATTTAAACAGGACATCTTTCTCTAATAAACTGCAGAGCAGTTTCGTGATTTTGGAGAAGTCCTTGATAAATCGGCGGTAGAATCCAGGATGCCCGAGAAAGCTCCGAATACCCTTTACTGAAGTTGGCGGTGATAAATTCTCTATTGTTTCCAATTTAGATCTATTAACTTCTAACCCTTTTCCAGAAACTTTATGCCTAAGAATTATCCTCTCTTGGACCATAAAATGGCATTTTCCCAGTTGAGCACCAGATTCGTCTCAACACATCTTTTCAGCACCAGGACTAGATTTTTGAGACACCCTATCAGACGATTTCCCAAATACCAAAAAGTCATCCATAAATACTTCAACACTGCGCACCACCATATCTGAGAAGATTGCCATCATGCAGCGCTGAAATGTCGTCGGTACGTTACACAATCTGAATGACATCCTGCTAAAGGCAAAGGTGCCATATGGGCATTTGAACGTCGTTTTCTCTTGATCCTCCGGTGCAACGACGATCTGGTTATATCCGGAATAACCATCTAACAAGCAGTAATACTCATGTCCAGCTAGTCTGTCCAACATTTGATCAATAAATGGCAAGGGAAAATGGTCTTTTCTGGTTGCCTTATTCAGTTTTTTGTAGTCCATGCAGACCCTTCATCCAATCACTTTCCTTGTCGGTATCAATTCGTTGTTCTCATTCTTTACTACTGTCATGCCACCTTTTTTCTGGACATATTGAACCGGGCTCACCCATGCACTGTCTGAAATTGGGTAGATAATTCCAGTATCCAGCCATTTCAAGATTTCCTTCTTCACTACCTCTTTCATTATTGGGTTGAGACTCCTTTGCTGTTCCACTGTTGGCTTACCATCCTCCTTCATCAGAATCTTGTGCATACAGAATGAGGGGCTGATTCCTTTGATGTCGGCGATAGTCCATCCAATAGCAGACTTGTATTCCCCAGAACTTTTAACAGCTTACTTTCCTACAATTCGTTAAGCGCAGATGCAATAATAACAGGTAAAGTAGATGAATTACCCAAATAAGTATACCTGAGGTGTTTGGGTAAGGGTTTGAGTTCTAGTGTCGGTGGTTCCTCTATAGATGGCTTCATCTTTGCTGATGAAGTTCCTGCAGCTTCAAATGGTAATTTGAATCTGTTCACTCTTGGACGTGCCTCTAACAACTGCAGATATTCCAATAATTATAGCTCATCTCCATCACAGTCTCCCATCAATGTAGATTCTAACAGGTCGGTATTCAATATCCGCTGTTGTTCAACTCCCACCATTTTATCTATTATATCCATCCGAAAACACTCCTCATCCTCTTTGGGGTAGTTCATGGCCTTAAACACGTTGAAGGTTACCTCTTGATCTTGCACCTTCATGGTCAACTCTCCTTTCCGAACATCGATGAGAGTCCTACCGGTTGCCAAAAATAGTCGCCCAAGGATTATCGGAATATCCTTATCTTCTTCATAGTCCAAGATGATGAAATCTACTGGGAAGATGAATTTGTCTACTTTCACCAAAACATCCTCAACAATTCCCTGTGGATATGTTACCGATCTAACCGCTAGCTGTAGGGAGATGCTTGTGGGTCTGGGTGCTGGTAAACCTAACTGAGTATAGACTGAAAGTGGCATGAGGTTTATATTTGCACCTAAATCACATAGACATTTGTTGAAGGCCAAACTCCCTATTGTGCATGGAATAGTAAAACTACTCAGATCTTTCAACTTTGGTGGAAGCTTCCTTTGCAATATCGCACTACACTCCTACGTTAGTGCCACAATTTCGAAGTCTTCTAACTTTTTATTCTTTGACAAGATGTCCTTCATGAACTTAGCGTATGTAGGCATCTGCTCTAAAGCCTCTGCGAAGGGGATGTTGATGTGTAGCTTTTTGAAAACCTCCAGAAATTTAGTGAATTGCTTTTCTAGTTTCTGCTTTCGGATCAGTTGTTGAAAAGGTGGTGGTCGATAAACTATTGGTGTGACAACCTGTTCCTGTACCGCAAACTTGTCTCCTTCTTTCCCTTCCACTGTCTCTTCCACACGTGGCTCAACTTGCTCATTAGTTGTTGGCTTCTCTGAATCCTGCTCGGCTAACTGTTTCCCACTCCAAAGTGTGACAGCTTGACATTGCTCATGCCCTCCCCTCAGATTCTTCTCAGTATCACTTGGCAGAGCTCCTTGGGATCCACTGTTTAATGTACTTACAATCTGTCCCATCTGAGTTTCTAGATTCTTTATCGCATTCGCCTGAGTTTTCATTTCTACTTCATTTCTTGTTATGTATTTTGCCAGTAGCTCCTCCAAATCGGTATTTTTCTCTTGATGTGGAGCTTCTTGTTGATGTTGATTCTGCAAACCAGGGGGTATGATGGTCGTGGAGCCTGTTGCTGATTCTAATTTTGGTTGTTGCTCCATGAGAAATTTGGATGGCTCCTTGCCCCCTGATTATATGCATTCTGATATATGTTAGGTGGCCTGTTATAGCTACCCATAAACTTTACCGAAGCTGGGTTGATCGTACATTGTTCTGTCGGATGCTCACCTGCACAAAGTTCACATATAAATGCTACCTCCTATACGTTCCTTGTCGACATGTCATCCATTTTATTCGATAATGCTGCTATTTGTGCAGTCGGCCACTGATAGTTATTTTCTGCCATGGTCTCTATCAAGTCCTATGCATCCTCAAACTTCTTTGCCATAAAAGCTACACCTGAGGCTGCATCGATGCTGGTCCGTATATGACTCTCTAACCCATTGTAAAAGGTATTCATCTGCATCCAATGCGGAAATCCATGGTGTGGGCATTTTCTCAACAGCTCTTTGTACCTTTCCCATGCTTCATATAGTGGCTCTCCTTGTAGCTGAACAAATGAAGAAATATCCGTCCTCATTTTATGTGTTTTTTAAAGTGGAAAAAATTTGGCCAGAAATTTCTACGGCAAATCGTTCCATATGGTGATTGACCCCGGTGGTAGAGAATGGAGCCAACCCTTAGCCTTGTCTCTGAGCGTGAACAGAAATAATCTCAATTTGATAGCATCGTCTGACACCCCATTGCACTTAAATGTATCGTAAATCTCTATAAAATTGACAATGTGCTCATTCAGGTCATCATTCGGGAGACCCCCAAACTGGAAATTGTTCTGCACCATCTGTATCGTTCCAGACTTGATCTCAAAATTATTGGCATTAATTGCTGGTCTGGTTATACTTAACTGAATTTATGTAATTCTTGGTGTAGCATAATCCTTTAGTGGTTTATTTTCCGATTCAGCAGCCATGTTGTCTTTGGGTGTTTCAAATTCTTCTCGAGTCTTTGCAATCCACGTAGTTAACTTCTGAAAGCGTTTGTCGATGTCGTCCTCGAAAGGAAACAACTCTGGCTTCTTCGATCGAGTTTGCATGCACTACTCAAGATTACCTGAAATAACCAATAACAACAAAAAATTAAGACTAAAAATATAAATATATGTTTAACTAAAACTGAACTAATTAAACTGATATTGTAAGTAATAACGCAATTACTGTCCCCGACAACGGCGCCAAAAACTTGTTGGGTAAAATCTATATGCACTACACGCAAGTGTACGTGGTCAACAAGTAATATAATGATAAGATCAAGTATCGTACCCAAAGAGACAATAATTTTAATTTATTAAGACAAGTACCAATTTTATATTATTTCAGATTTATCAAACTAATGATTAAATGATGATTTTTATAATAATTACTATTTAGACCAAAATTAACACTAACTCAAGATTTTAACAAGTTTTGGGAGAATTAAGCCAACAACTTCACTTATTATTTCATTTCGGATAATATACTTTCCTTCAGTTCATGTCAATTATTTCAGATTATTAACCAAGAACATGGAAGTAGATATAACCTTCTCTCGATGTATTAAATCCATACTCACTCAAATCCATAAATAATAGAATTAATTAGCAAAACACCTTAATTAACTAACTCACCATATCTCTATGTGAACTACAATTGAATAAGATTTAATATCAAGTTCTTATCACGTTACATATGATGCATAGATATCTCTATCCTATACATGAATTATGAATCCCAACTAACATTATAAATCACAAACAGATGTTACTATGGCTAGTTCCAATCCCATATGTCATCTCTCAAATTCATATAGGATAACGAATAATTGGTGATCAAGTAACTATTTAAATTATGCACAAACCATAGAAAATAACCTGAAAATAATATTCATAAACTGATTTGAATGCAATTCAATCCTCCATTACATAATAAGATCCGTTATATGCTTAAATAGAAAGTTAGTTCATCATGAATGAATTAAAATTCATAATCCACAAAGTATCAAGCATTCTGAATGCAAGATATAGAAAATGAGAGAAGATAAACTGTAATACCCGAGAATTTCCTAATATTATTAAATAAATATATTAATGAAAATGAGAATTTATTTAATATAAATGATTTTGTGTTATGAGAAGGATTAATTCAATTATATACAATTGAATAATTATAATAATAATCGAGAAACTTATGGAGTTTGCGATAAACTCGTTGATAGCCTTGTGTGACACAGTGACGTAATATAAGAATGATTATATTAATTTAAGCGAGCAATTAATCTATATTAATTGTTAATCGTAGAATATTAATTAATTGTCATCGTAGAATAATGGTTATGGAATATTAACTATGATTGATTAATAATACGTGAATATTATTATTGCAAGAAATATAGTAATAATAAGCAATGTGTTTATAAATATAATAAGATTTATATTCATTTAATGTGATATTTAATCACATAAGTGTTAATCAATTATTATGAAAATTAATAATCAATGAGGAATGAATTAATTAATATTATCAATAAGATGAATAATTTATTTATTTGACATTATGAATAATAAAATAAATAAGTAAGTTATTAATATGATGGGATTATATTGATTGTTATGTGCAAGTGTGCAAGTATTAAATATAAAATATATGGGATACCACTCTATTAGATAGTGTAGAGAAACACTTAAGTGTGACCATGCAAGTATACCTAAACTATGTTATATAGTGCAATGTGGTTGAACATATTGAAACTATATGTTATGATCAACTAAACTATGTGAGCTACATGAATTATGTGTATGTGACAATATGTATGCAAGTATACATTAAATTAATACATCTTGAAAGTGTTGTAAACAAGAATTGATTAATAGAATTTAATAATAAAGGAAATAATGTGATGTGAGTATATCCGAGTAAATTATACCGGTATGATAAAAATGTGCATGGATTATATGTGTGCAAGTCACACTTATTACATTTTGTGAAGTACATTGTGATTTAAATTATAACCTAAGAGTACATATAATATATAACATAAGTATATGGTGTATATATACAAGTGTAGCATGTAGTCCATTGGTAAAAATGCAGAGATTTGCTTTGCTTGTCCTATAATGAGAGACACATTTCCCTTCACGTGTTATACTCCAAGCTATCCTAAGCCTACTCCTCTCCTCAAACTCAGCAAACCTCCATAGCTCTCTAACAAATGATGAACAAGGGAGTGGGCAAAATAGTGTAATTCACGAACTAATTATCTACTCTTCCTTAACCAATATACAAATCTTCAATTCATTGGTTTGAATTAATGTGAGAATGCATTGTCTGGATTATAGTTCTTCTATAAATATAGCCTCTCCTCCTTCTAATTTGATTTGCTGAGATTTTCTAAGAAGTGAATTGAAGCATACATACATTAGTAATATCATTCTAGAATTTAGAGAGAATTCAGTAGCAGCAAGTCCAATTCACTTATAGTGGAGGTATAAAATTCTTTCTTGTTCTTCATCTTTTTTTTTTGAGATTTCTTAATTTTTGAGTTAAGCATGAAATCCATGAAGTTATGAATGGATAATGGTTGTTAGATGTTGTATAAGACTTATAATCCTATTAGTATACAATGTAGCATGCTTGCAATCAAATTCGTATAAAGTTTCTGTGTTTGGGCTGGATTTTTAACCTTCTAGTTCAGTCCTGACATGGCGCAGCTGCGCCGGTTATACACTGAGGCGAAGCGCAGCTGCGCCGGTTACTGGATCCAGTTCCTGCTTTCTGCTAGAAATCTGTTATGGTATAAATAACTAATGTGACTTGAACAAGTGTACTAATGAGCTTGGCATGCCTATATGGATATATTGAGACAATATAAGCATGTTCTACTAAGAGTTGCATGCATACTTATAGTTTTGAAATAAACTTAGCATTTTATAAACAAACTTCGAATTTTGGAAACGAACTCGATATGTATACTTGCCATTTAACATTCTGACCTTGCAAGCATATTAGTATGATTTAAAGATGTATGAGAAGCATGTTAACTCACGTATATATGTGTCATAATGTAATATGAACATGTGAACCTCACTAGCGTACATTCCTAACGAAAATGTAAGTTTTGAAGGTGGACATTAACATGTAAATACCATGTACGCATTCTGATTTTACAAACATGTTAGAATGGTTTAGAAATGTATAAAAGACATGTGGTCTTATGTATATATGGTTCATAGTATGATAAGAGCATGTTAGACCTCACTATTGAACATTTCTAACAAAAATATAAGCTTTGATTGTGAACCTTAACAAGTTATTGTAAGTTTCATATTTTGATATTTATGGACACATGTGATAGTATTCTTAGACTCACTCACGTATCATGCATGTATATATACCATGATTAGTTGCCGTGATTCAAAATTTGCGTAAACGAAGCATGTTTTCAAACTAATGACGCTGATAGTTACATGTATACGATATGAATACTCATGAACATGCTAAATATAAGTATACGAACACCTTATGTGTTTACAAGGTGAGCATGCTAGATTTCGTAATGTCATAACCTTGAATGACCATAAGTCGTCAAAAGTATTAACATAGAGCCTATATCCACTAAATTGGTTGTTAAAGGGTTGAACGAACATTGAAAGACTCATTAATATGTATACGTGCTATGTGTATCATATGTTGATACGTGGATCCGATTTTGACGGTTAACTTATAGTAATGCTATAACTTGCTAAAATAGAATATGTTTGCTATTTGTGGTAGTCTCACATGATAGTAGTGATGAATGAAGATGATTAACTTGAGAAAAGGGGATAGTTAAGGATAGAAGTTATATTAATATAATACTATATAACTGTATCGCTAGGTCAAGACTTAGCTTATATGTTAATCGTATATACGAGATGAGATATAATGTTGAACTATATGACTAATGGATATCGTATATACATAACTATATTACGATAGGAGTTGAAAAGTGTTAAATTACTTTACGTGGATAGACTACACTAAAGGCAAGTATCTAAACCTTATCTCTTTGGATGCAAGTTTCCTACCTTATACTTTTTTTCGGTGCAAGTATTCTATCCTTGTATATTGCGAGCTAGTTTCTTTACTTACTCGTTTGAATTGAATTAGCATATTTGAACTCTTATTTCATTAAAGCTATTATTCATGATGAACTTAGTATTGTTCTTGAATATTGTGAAAGTGTCTGTACCATTTAATTCGGCTAGACTTATATTATTGAAAAGCGACCAAAACCAATTGACTGGTGCGGGATCTTGTATTTGACTGAGAAGAACAAAATATAACTGTCGGAGAACCGACGCGCGCACTTGAGTATGATTGATTGTTATGTATAACGACGGTACTTTAGGTTGATCACCTGTTGTACCTGTTTTTGTTGGATTTTCAGTTTATTACTGTCAATTCCTGTGGAAGTTCATAGTCCTTAGTGACTGCTCAGTATTCAGTTATCTTGAAATCTTGAATTAATTTATTATTGAATCACATTGATATTATTCTGTCCTTAGCGACTGTTATTGAAAACTGTTGATATTTTTGTTATCCATAAACTATCAAACCTTGCTATACCCTTTCGAGAATTGAGAATTATATTACAAACCCTTATTGTATATTACTTGCTGAGCAATTTGTGCTCATTCTTGCTTTCCCTAAAATATTTCAGTTAAGGCAGAGCAGTACGGACCTTCAGGCACAAATAAGGGCAAGGGAAAGGCTACTGAGTAGCTTAAATTATGTAGGACTTATGATTGTAATAAAGAACCTATGATATTATGTACTAGTTAAGGTTATTTATGCTTAAGATATGTCTTAAGCTATGTAATCACTGTTTAAGTTACGAGACCTTGGGACGTGAATAATTATGTTATTTAAATGTAATTTATTGGGTATTAGTTGTGTATTATTCTATTGTGCGATGCGACATTTAGTCATATTATTATTGTGATGTATTACCATGAGCACGTGACGAACTGAATTCGAGAGACCAAGTGGCGGTCCCAGATTTGGGGGCGTCACATAAACTCTAGGATTGTATCACCACTTTTCTTCACGCTCCTTGCGTTCTTCATGCTTTCACTATGCTTCAATTCTCTTCAATAGTCAAATCTCCAAATTAGGGCTTGTGTAAGGCTAAGTATATTAGTTATGTATCCCGTTCTAACCCTTTTATATCCACCTATTCGTAGCCCAACTTGCAGCCTTTAGCTTAGTCTAAATCCTACTTGAATTAGGAGATCTCCTTATGCTGCCGCGCCTACGCGCCCCGACAGGTTTTTATAGTTTGCCACACCCACCCCGGCGGGTGTTCCTAATATCCGGCATGTTGTAAGTCCGCCCCAGCGGGTCTTTACTCTAGGGAAATCTGCCCCGGCGGGTCATCATGCCATGGAATGCTGAAAACTTCGCTTCTATACTCCATTTCCATCCGTTTAATCTCTAGCAAACAACGTTATAAAAAAAGTAAAATGATAGGAAAACTACTTGAAAGAGCCAAGAATCAAGCTATAAAGAACACCGTTGCGTAGGTATAAACCTAACTCATCATAGAGGGTATGTTATCTTGTTGGATTCCCGAGAGGCAAGTCTTTAGGTTCGGTACCCATGAGTTTACTCCTACACTAGAGGAGTATGAGTGCGTCACAAATTTTTTGTTAGACAGGCCCTGCGCTAAAGTGGCTATTGGTGAGTTGCAGCGGCAGTTTATGAGATTGACAGGTTTAGGCCGCACGGTCGTCTTAGATGAGATTACCTCAGGACATGTTGTGTCCATGGATTTCTTGATTAACCATTTTGGTCGACAGAAAGCTACTCAGTGTACTCAGGAGATTTCACCGTTTTTGAGGATGATTGGCGTGTTGCCCGAGTAGACATCTTTTTTATGTGTTGTAGCCTATCTGTACATGCCGTTATACATGGATCACCTGGACATTGGCTTGATCACTGTAGTGAGTGCTCTGAGGGAGGGTTATACCATCCTTCCTATAATTCTAGTAGAGACCTTGATGTCGTCCACATTCTATCGTACCCGACCCACTAAGTTTTTTAGAGGCAGTGTTGTATTGTTGTACGTTTGGTTCATGATGAATCTGAGACCGATTGGCACTTTTAAACGCCATGGGTACTGCTTTACACATGAGATAGCCATGTCCTACTTTTTTCAACGGCTGACTATATAGATGCAGCGTCTTGGTTTATTTTCTTAGCTATGATTGAGGATCCCTTTTCCATCTTACCTTGCTCAGGATTCAGTTCCCCTTATAGTTTTGTTACTCACGCAGTGGGTATGGACTTATTGTCGTTGGCTGGTCTAAGAGGGGTGACTACATATCATCCACTAGCTGTCATGGGACAGTTTGATCTGTTTCAGGATGTTCATCTTTTTGATGGAACTTTAGATCAGCGATCATCAGCCTTGTCTTTGTCAGAAGATGATCTAGCCAAAGTTTATAATTATTCGACTCATCGAGAGAGGGATGATTTTTCAGTGAGTCACCCAGGTCGCTCCTCAGAGTATTCTGTGTGGCTGGAGGCAGACATTGCATCGGCTATGGTTATTTATTTAGGGCCTAGCACTGATTCAGATGGGGAGGAGCCAATGAAGGATCATATTTTTCCTACAGAGGATGAGTTATTTACTAGTTTGACAAAAGCTATGGTCAGTGACATTCCTAGCTCTTCGATTGCTGTTGCCCCACCTTCTGTAGAGTCTTTTGAGCAGATGATACAACTTCTGACCTTTGAGAGGGATCAGGCTAGGGCATTGATGTTGACGACCCTATTTGGCAGAGACGCTGCTTTTCTAGATAGGGATGAGGCCCGAGCTGCCATGGAGGCTTCGATTGCTGAGAATGCTTCTCTCAGATCCTACACAAAGGACGTTGTTGCAGATATGAGTGCATTTATGGATGATCATGGTAGCACTCTGCAGATGGTCGTGGATCTTTTATCTCGTATTGAGACTGCAAGACAACAGCTCAAAGATGCACCTCCATCTTTAGAGAGGGATGTTATATTGGATTTGATGTCCTGTTTGACCGCGGGTTTATAGACTAGCTTTCATTTTCCTTTATAGACTAGGTTAGCCATTTTTGTCATGTAAAGGATACATTGTATATATTAAACAATATTATATGGCAAGGAAATATATTTTGAGTCACTTCCCTTTTGCATATGTTTTGATTTTCGCTCGATGATTGCCATTTTTTTTGTGACTTGTCGTCTTGATGTATCACAACCTCTTTCTTGATGGACTGACATTGAGATGTCGGAGGGTCTCTCAGAAGGTAATCATGGAGGCTTTATAGGATTTGGGTTTTATGTATGATTTGGTGTCTTGAGACTGGTATTTAATTGGATCTTTGAGTTTAAAGGTAAAGTGTTTGGCTTTTTCTTTGACCGCACCATAGAGGGCTGCCTACGTACTCCCGAGGATGGGGGAGATCAGGTCTTTCGTAGTTCAGGTCTAGCAGTAAAGACCTGAACTGATTTGATTTTTTTTTCACAGGACTAGGATGGCGGTTTGCAAGCAACTCAGACATAGTACCTTTTCACGGTGTCTGAATTGATAAGCTGGGGGAATTCTTCCACATCCATTTCTTATAATCTGATGGCCCCTCATGTCAACACATCCTTGACAATTAAAGGGCCTTCCCAGTTTGGGGAGAATTTTCGTTTGGCTTCATCTTGATTGGAGAGGATCTTCTTCAGCACCAAGTCATATAATGGCTTCAACTACCCTTTATGTTTTCTATTTTTGATTTGTTTGATCTGAGGGTGTGATTTTCAGGAAAAAACCGATATATAATGTCGACGATTTAAAAAGATTGATTTTATTGGTCCGAATTAGACAGAGTCGCCAGTTGGTATGAGTTAAATAGTTGTACCAACTCAACCGAATTTTAAAACATTTTGTAATATGGCCCAATTACTGGACTCTATTTTATTGGTCTTGGAAACAGAGATTCACAGAGTTCGGGGGCTTGATTAAGCGGGGAAAAGGTGTTAGGCACCCCTCGACTTTCGTGAAACACGGTTATCGTGTCTTTTTAATTTCCCTAATCATTATGTGTGTGTGTGAATTGCAGTAATTGGGCCAAGTGCTTTATTTGAAAGTAGTTCTATGCTTCGTTGGATCTATATACGAAGGGTTTGATTTAATAAAAAGTCCTTTTTTAGATAAGATATGAAAGTGATGTTTTGAAAAGTGGTTTTCAAACCCTTTCGCTCGCATAAGAATTGAAGTCTTTTGATACTTCCATTTTTATTTTGTATTCGGCTTGATTTGGATTTTATGAGAGATGCAAAGCATAAATAAATATCTACAAAAGTGTCGAACCTCTTGTGGGCATAAAAGCCATCGAAGTGATCCGAGCACCACAAACCACAATTTAATTATGTCAAAGCCTTAAATCCGTATCCCCTCTTTAAGGCCCATGGTTACATTTATAAAGGATTGCAAGCTGTATATACAGTCAAAATTTGTCCATTATGAGAATCGAATCCAGATCCATGAGATTAATCGTAGATCCCATAACTCCTAGGCTCACACAATATCATCAAAAAGCTTGCACGGCAGATATATTGAAATAAAATGAAAATTATAATCTAAACGTCGCAAAACAAAAGATTCATCAGTTAAATCCTTGCATGCGCGTAGCCAAGCTTCTTGTTCCCTCTAGATACAGATCTAAAGTCGCGTAGTTGCTTAATATTTACAAAACTAGAAAGAAACCTAGATTTAAATAAATCTTAGCCATTCTAGCTCAATAGTTCCAGTTTTATAACTTTTGAACCGATTAAAAATTAAATATGGCTAGATTTAGATAAATCTAGTCCACAAACTCTTCATTAGTAAAGATTTACATCAAATGAACACTTAAAACTGATATTTAATCAAATTAAACAAATAATATATATATATATTTATATATATATTAAAGTAGGAAAAAACCACAGATTCACATTCCAGGCATTACTGATCAAAATATATATATATATATATATATATATATATATATATATTAAAGATGAAAAGACCACGGATTAGCAATCCAGACCAAACGAATTAATATAAATATATATATGATTATATATATATATATATATATATATATATTAAAGTAGTAAAAAGCTACATATTTATAATCCGGGCATAAATGAGTTAATGTAAATATATATATATATATATATATATAATTATATATATATTAAAATAGAAAATGTCACAGATTAACAATCCAGGCTAAATGACACACATTTATATATATATATAGTTATATATATTAAAGTGATATTATAAATATATATATATATATATATATATGCTTATATATATATATATATTAAAGCAGTAAAAAACTTCAGATCTGAAGAAATCTCACAATATACAGCGAGACGGGCTTTAAATAGCTTTTGAAGCTTGAAAACTCCGTTTTCACCGATTAAAACTTGATATGTTAGTATATATGCGTATACAAGTGTTTAGAAAGAACAATATTGAAGTTTGGAACACTGATGGTAGGGTTAAGAGCTGAAACGGAGGGAATTTATTCTCTTTTTCTCTTTTTTCTCTTCTTTTCTTTGCTGGTGGGGGGTCTTATTTATAGACCAGGGAGCCGCAGGTCCACCTGCGGCAGCCTTGGGTCTATCTGCGGTAGAGCCAGGTGGGCCCGGTCCTATGGGTCCTGTTGTCTCGAAGTACGTGCACTCTGATCAACGCGTTTTCTGCTTAAACCCTTCAGAACTTTCAATTCGGGAATCCGATTGAAGCGTGCTATACCTTTCCAGAAAGCCCTTTCCGAGAGATACACAATGACATAGGATTTGACTTTTTTTAAATCATGGAATACGGGTCCATGACCAGATCTTTGAGTCTTCACAGTCCGTCCGTTGAGCTGTCTTGTGTTATTTTCACTACGGGATTGCCGTTATGGCTCTGCACGACCTTTATGGAAGTGATTTGACTTAATTTGATGTTGAGTTTGACAAATGATCATTTACCCTTACAGAGGTTATCTCTTGGGTTGTCGGGGCTTTCGACCATTTCTCGGGGTTGTCTCCAAGGTTTGATCACAATCGATTCTGTTCTTCCTCAGGTTCATCTCCGAGGGTTGATTTAATATCCTGGGGTTTTCTCTGGGGAATGATTTGATACTTTGGGGTCCTCCAGGGTTATCTCTGGAGTGTGAAAAAGATGCTTTTATCCTCCTGAATAGTTAGTAATAGGAAAATGAAATTTTGAGTGTCTACAATGACGGAATTAAGATGTTTGATGTGGAATTTACTGTATAATTCCTTCATCATCTGGTTGTTCATATTCTTAGAATTGTCTGATACGATCACCTTTTGTTGTCCGTATCGACAAATTATATTATTTCTGATGAACCCAATGATTACCTCCTTGGTGACTTTGGGAAAGGAGGCAGCTTCTACCCATTTAGTGAAGTAGTCAATCATGGTGAAGATAAACCAATAACCATTGCTGGCTTTGGGCTCGATTGGTCCAATCGCGTCCATCCCCCACATGGAAAAGGGCCATGGCGAACTCATACTGTTTAGTTCATTTGGAGGAGCTTGGACGACATTTCCATGGACTTGGCATTGATAACATCTCTTGACGTGATCGTCACAGTCGGCTTTGAGAGAAATCCAGTAATGCCTGTTCTTAATATCTTTTTGGCAAGTAAAGGATCGCTTATGTGTGGACCACAGACTCCACCATGGATTTCATTCATGAGTTTTTGGGATTGATCATTATCTAGGTACCTTAAAAAGCCTATTCCAGCATCTCTTTTATAAAGTGCATCTCCGCTTAAATAAAATTTCATAGCCATCTTATGGATCCGCTTTCTTTCAGCTTGACGGGCGTACATCCGTCTTGAAGATATTCTTTGATATCCTAGTACAAAGGTTGTTTGATGGGAGGCAGTTTATCTGATACTTCTCTAATGTAATTCCCATAGGCTGGTGCCTTCTGGCCTGCAAATTTGATATCAGGAATTCCCCTCTTATCGGATATGTGGATCAAGGAAGCCAGTGTTGCTAATGCATTAAAAAAATCATTTCTACTTCTAGGGATGTGGATGAAGGCTATTTCTTCAAATTTCATAGCCATCATGATAACCTGCCAATGATAGGGCAACAAATGCAATTCTTTGGTATGATATGCCCCAGTGGTTTGTTTAATAACCAACTCAAAATCCCCAAAGATCGCTAACCATTTGATACCTATGGATTGGGCCAGTTTTAATCCCATTATACAGCCTTTATACTCGGCTGTGTTGTTGGTGTTGACAAACTGTAGTTTGATGGCGATGCGATACTGTTCTCCCGTAATAGATACAAGAACTGCCTTGGCTCTTGCACCTTCTATGCTTACAGCCCCATCGAAGTACAACTTCCAGAATTAGCCTGTATCTTCTCGAAGGTTTGGCTGAATTGTCATTATCCCATCATCTGGGAAATATGTTTCCAAGGGTTCAAAATTCTCTGATGGTGTTTCGGCCAATTGATCTGCAATTCCTTGACCTTTGATGAACTTTTGAGTCACGTAGATAATGTCGAATTGCTAAAGGATTAATTCCCATTTGGAGAATCGGCAATTTAACATGGGCTTGCTGAATATATACTTCAAAGGATCCATGCGGGATATGATATATGTGGTGTGCCCATGAAGGTAATGGTGTAACCTCATGGCGGTCCATGCTAAAGCACAACAGATTTTTTCAATCAAGATGTATTTCTGCTCATCGCTGCTGAATCTCTTGCTGAGGTAATAGATAGCTCTTTCCTTGCCTCTATCATCTTTCTGCCCTAACATGCAACCCATAGCATTGGAATTGACTGATATATGCATGAATAGGGGAACTTTATCCCTTGGAGTTACTAAAATAGAAGCTTCAATCAACTGCTTCTTGATGAAGAGGAAAACTTTTTGACAGTCTTCATTCCACTTTTCAGAGGAATTTTTTCTCAATATCTTGAAGATGGGCTCACAAGTTAAAGTGAGTTGAGAAATGAATCTGCTTATAAAATTGGCTCTCCCAAGAAATCCCCTGTATCTCCTTTTCTATTTAGGGTACATGCATCTCAGTGATGGCTTTAATCTTGGCGGGATCTAGTTCAATGCCTTTGCTGCTTACCAAAAATCCCAATAATTTGTCAAATTTGACACCGAACGAACACTTGGCTGGGTTCAACTTCAAGTTGTATTTGGAGAGCCGTTTTAATAGCTTTCTGAGATGGTTGGCGTGGTCATCTTCCCTTCGAGATTTAACGATGATATCATCCACATAAACCTTTATTTATTTGTGCATCATGTCATAAAAAAGGGCCATCATGGCTCGCTGATATGTGGTACCCGCATTGATAAGGTCAAAAGATAATCGCCTATAGCAAAAGGTTCCCCAGGGAGTAATGAAAGCTATTTTCTCCCTATCTTCTTCGGCGACCATGATTTGGTGATATCCGGCAAAGCAGTCAATGAATGAATACATGACATATTGCACCGTGTTGTCTATTAGTATATGGATGAAAGGTATAGGGAAGTTGCCTTTGAGATATGCCTTGTTTAATTCCCGATAATCCACACATACTTGTACATTCCCTCCTGGCTTAGGCACAGGAACTATATTGGATAGCCATTCAGCGAAGGTTGATATCATGATAATGTCTGCTTTGAATTACTTGAAAACTTCTTCTTTGACCTTTAGGCTCCACTCAGGTTTCAATCTCCTGAGTTTCTGCTTGCTTGTTTGAATCCTTCTTTAATGGGCAGCCGATGAATGCTAATATCAGTAGACAAGCCGATCATGTCTTTATGTGACCATTCAAACACATCCTTGAACTAGGTTAGGATATCAATCAGGTCTTTTATTTGGTTTGGGGTAAGGGCACTTCCTATTTGGACTTCTTTAGGGTTTTTTGAGGTTTTGATATTGACGGTGGTGGTTTAATCGAGGTTTGGTTTAGGTTTATCTTCGATCCATTCTTTGATCTCCTCAGGAACCTCATAGTCATCTATCTCCTCTTGATCAATCCCCATCAAGTTAAAGTCCAGCTCTACATCAAAGCCGTAGTCACTGCTGAGACTTGGCAATTCATTTGCAAGGCTAAACAAATCCAAATTTGGAGTCTTGAAAATAAAATGCTTTCACTTAATATATGAAAGTGTTTAATCATACAAAGTAGTAATGAAAGCATGACAAAAGTAATAGCTAGTATTATACAACAAATCAGGGCAGATGGACTCTCTGCCCTTTTACCCTTTTCGACTGATGCAAGGAGTGCTGCTCCAATTATCTAGGGTCAAGTCCTTGTTGACTGTAAAGATGAAGGGGTTGCTGTTATCCACCTCCTCTTTGATGATGACTAGGACTGAATTTACATCAGGGTCAGCGTCTTTCTTTAGATTATTCTCCCTAGCTCTATTTATGTAAGGGATCATGGGTTAATCTTCTGAATAGTCAACATCTGGGATATCTTTGTTCATATCCTTAGTATGTGCCAGAAAATACATCTTTACAAAACGATCTTGCACTTCTTGTAGGAACCTCTCATTCCTTTCCTTGTTTTCCTTAACAGGAATCTGGATTTCTTTCTCACTGACCGGCTTAACCTTTGGAATCAGCACACTAGACACATAAGTAGGGACTTTCCTCATAGGTTTCATGAATCCTGCATCTGTGAGATTTGGTAGCAGAATGGTGGATACATGAATCGGCTGATGCTTGTGCAGGTTCTTATAATTTGATCCATAGGAATAGCCAAATCCAGCCTTCCCTAGATGGCTAGGTATCTGAACTGGACTTCTGATTTCTTGTTGACTTTTCCCTAGCCCTTTGTTTAAACAGAAACCCAAAGATATCATTTCTTGACCGATAGACATTACTTCGGAAGAAATTCTTGGCTTTAAAGTCGGGGCCCCAATAGGCTGGTAGTTAGTGTTGCTCACTTTAAAGGCTTGGAAATTGGCATGTTCAACTCTATCATTGAGTCTGATCATAGGCATATCACCTTGTACATAGACTGGATACTCTAGTTCGACATTAACAGTTACCAGATTGCCATTGATGATGTACTTTACCTGTTGATGAAGGGTGGATGGGACTGCTCCTGCCATATGGATCCACGGTCTTCCCAATAATAAATTATATCCTGTGATGATGTTCAGCACTTGGAAGGATATGTAGCAATTATGTGGGCCAATTTCCAGTGGAAGTTTTATTTCTCCCATAACATCTCGTTGAGACCCATCGAAGGCTTTTATGACTACATGGCTGTTCCGGATTCGATTTGGATTGATCTTCATTCTTTCCAAAGTATCATAAAGACAGATGTTTAGAGAGGATCCTCCATCTATCAACACACCTCCTATCACATATCCGGATGATATCACTACTATATGCAATGACTTGCAATGACCAGTCCCTTCTACAGTTATGTCATCATCAGTGAAAGCTATCACATTACTGTTGAGGATGTGATCTATCAAATGATGGAACTTTTATGTATCCACCATTTTTGGTAGATGCGCTTCTTCCAGTACTTACATTAAGATCTTGCGATGATCTTTTGTAGACAACACCAAATCCAGAATGGATATCTGTCGGGGTGCTTCTATTAATCTTTGCACTACCTTGGCTTCGTTATGCCCCATTTTACTGAGGAATTCTTCAATTTTCTTCTCGGGCACTCTACCCTTGATTTTAATGACTGGCTTTATTGTTCGCTGAGGTAGATACAACAGGTTTTCCTTTGATATAGCAACAGTGTGATTTGATATTGATCCCTCATTCTCCCCATAATTCCATGGGACTCTTTTCAAGATGATTAAGGGATACTGTGGTCTAAATGGCAACATCAGTGGTTTTGGTGCAGCCACTTTCACAAGATTTTTTTCTCCTTTGTCCCCATTTTCTTGAATTATTAGGGGTACTGCAACTGTGTCCTTCTCACAGGAAATAACTGCCATAATTTCTTTCAAACTCCATGTTATGGGAGGAAATATCACTTCTTCATCAGGAAAGACATTATCCTGACAAAGTGCCAAAGTCCCCAACATTCTTTTGTATCATGACCAGAAGTGTTGGAATGATATTAACATATCTTAGAGGAATTGAACTTCCTTGATCGGGGATCCACTTGGGGCAATAACTCTGTGACTTTTTCGTCGTTGATCAACATCGGGAGAATTTCCTCCATAGGCTGATTCAAAGAGGTGAACTTTCTTTTAAAGGAAAACTCTCTGTGAGCTCAAAATCTTTCTTCCCTAGCAACTTTGTCTGCCTATGTTTCATGTTCATGGAACCGATATTGATCCTTCTTTGCAATTGGAAGAATTTTAGGCGTAGGAGGATTTGCTCTCATTTTGTTGACCTGAGTTATCAACTGTCGCGTCACTTGGTGTTGGTATACCATCAGTTCTTCCAGTTGACCAATTTGTTCCTTGATAGACTTCATTTCTTGTTCTATCAGAAACTGACATTCTGAATTCCCCCATTTATCATAGCTATCCTTGCTTGTTTGGGAAGAGTCCCCTACGTACTCAAGGTATTTGGAACCTTCTCCACTCCCTACACTGATCATGTTGACTCCCTCCTCATTGTGTTAAGGTAAAGGGTTATCTTGAACATGTGGCTACTCTGGTGCTGTCACCACAATCTCGCCACTGTATATCATATCATGGATCTTGTGCTTTAGAGACCAACATTCTTGGGTATCATGGCCAGGAGCCCAAGAATGGGAAGCACATTTTTTTCTTGGGTTAAAATTTTTCCCACTTGGATTGGCTGGGGGAATGAGCAGAGCAATTTTCTTCTGTGCTGTCAGAAGCTTTAGTATATTCTCAAGTGAGTCCCCTAAGGGTGTAAATTTTCTTTGACGTTTAACCTCTCCAGCTTTTTGAAACGAAGGGTTTGGAGATTGTATAGATGTATGGAAAGGGGAATAATTTTTCCTTTGACTGGACAAGTTTAGATTGCCACTCTGAGATTGACCTTGGAGTATCAAGGATGCATCTTCTTCCTTCTTCTTATGAACTCTTTGAGGTTTATTCCCATAATTTTTGGCTTGAATGTGCTCAGTTACGGCTTCCAAAGCAGTAAGGTCTTTAATCTTTCCAGACTTCAATCCCATCTCAGCCATTTCTCCATGTTTAATCATCTTTGAGAATGGTTCCCTATGCCTGCTAGGACTCTTTCATAGAATTGAGCTTCTTGTATATCAATGAATGTCATTACCATCTCAGTTTTTGTCATTGTCGGAATGACTTGAGCAGCCAGACGTCTCCATCTTTGGGCATATTCAAGAAAAGATTCATTATTCTGCCTTTTAACTTTGGTAATTTGATATCTATCTAGAGTCATTTGTGACTGAAAGCTGTATTGATTTAGGAAGGCATGAGCTAGCTCTTCCCAGCTATGGATTTTAGAGTTGTCCAGTCGAGTGTACCAGGCTCTGGCTTCTCCGGTAAGGCTTTTCTAAAATAACTGCATTCTCAGCTTCTCATCCTCGGCATAGGATCCGAGTTCTCCAATGTATACTTTTAAATGAGTGTAAGGATCTCCCAATCCATCGTACTTTTCAAAATTCAAGATCTGGAACTTGTCGAGATAATGGGACCCTAGAAAGATACAGAGGTCAGAGTAAACACTCCCATATGCTCTAGTCCCTTTGATTGACCGGATGGTTTCTTCCATTTGTTGGACTTTCTTTCGGATATCACCAGTTTCTCGATCTTCCTTGAGATTGGTGATTTCAATGGGTTTTGTTGGTTTTTCATTATTTTGGGGTTCAGGTATCTGTGCTTCCTTTTTCTTGTCAGTGCCCTGACTGCCACCTTGTGCGGAGGAGTCTGGTTGAGTGGTTATGTTGACCCTGAGTACTTTTACTCTATTCTTTCAGGAAGAGAACTAATTCTGCAATTTGATTTTTGAGTCCCTCGAATTCTTCTTGAGACACGAAACCTGACCCCTGTTGGGTACTTTCTTCCATATTAGTGGATAGGCTTTGTGCCTTCTTAGATTTGGATCTGGAAATAGGACCAATCTTTCCTATAATAAAAGTGGGTAGTTTAGTCTTAATAGAAACTAATATGATGCATGTTATGCAATGTGTCAGTTTTTAGGGGTTTTTTAATGTTTTCCTGCAAAACAGATGTCAGTTATTTTGATGACAGGATTTTATATTTAACAATGGAATTGACATGAATTAACATTTATAACATTTAATATTTGTCATGATTTAATATTAGACATTTAATATGATTAACATTTACAACATTTAATTTTTGGCATGAATTTGAAAGGGAAAGGTATGAAGAACATTCCCTTCGCGTTTGGTTTATTAGAGGCTGAGCTATCTTAGGTTACTCTCGCGGGCTTTTCGGCATGAACGTTCCCAGATCATCGCAATCTACTAGATGGGAAATTAATCCGATCTTTCAATTGGAGTGGATCTGAGTGGTGCCTTTCTTGAGCCTCGCGGGATTATTCTCGTCTTGAGTCCAGTAATCAGCCACTGAGCCTCTTGGTGGAGGAATCACACAACATACATTCACATACATCACATTTCAACGTATGCAATATAATAACATTGTGCGTAGCACCAATATAAAGCATTATAAAGAGACATTTATTCACATCCATTCAATGTAAAGACATCATTCACACACATACAAATAAAAAGGAATTGAAAAGATTGAAATGCGGCTTAAGCCCTCTACTGTCCCTAGCAGAGTCGCCACCTGTCGACGCTGGAAAAATTCTCAATTCCTAGAGTTTGGTTCTTACCCTTTATATCTTCTATGTGGTTTAATTTATCATGTTTAAAGGGTGAGATTTTAGGAAAAGATAGATATACAATGTCTGTGACGCCCCCCAGAATAGGTCCATTCAACCCAACCCATTCTGAGCCGCCAAATACATGGTACAGAATTCAAATACAAACTTTATATCATACGGTCGTGCAAAATACGACCACACAACTGTGAGTGTCAATACAAATGTGTAGAAAATATTAAGATTCAAACTAAGTCCTCATTACAATTATTATCACACTATTTATCAGAAATAGTGAGGACTACTACTGCTCTAACTCGGACCATCACTCTGTCCCCCAACTAGTTCCCGCAACATTCTCATTTCCTGAAGAGGACAACAGATGAAAAGGGTGAGCTCAACTAGCTCAGTAAAGAATATTATGACTAAGATAATGAAAAATAAATTATCGTTAGTCTTCAATAAATCAGATAAAATATAATGGACAACAAATCTTAGATCAATATTCGCAGCGGAAATAACAAATCATTAGAAGAGTTAAGCAGAGAATCAAGTCTACTATCTTCTATAATTTAAAAGTCCATCATTAATATTTTATCCCTGTAACATCAATCAATATACATCTCGAATCAAATATTCATCTTTGCACTACAGGCCAAAGATATTCATTTGTATCATCAGTGGTCATATTCATCTCAACACCTGTCATCTTTGCACTACAGGCCAAAGATATTCATCAGGTAATCATTCATCTTTGCTCTACAGGCCAAAGATATTCATCAAGTAATCATTCATCTTTGCTCTACAGGCCAAAGATATTCAGTTACATCACCTTTTAGGACTGAGAATGATGAAAAACATTTTTAAAAAACGAATCCAGTGAGATAAAAGACAAAGACTAAGGATTCGTATTTTAGTATATCCAATTCAAAAATACCTCGTAATAATCAATTATGGAGCAAAATTCAAGAATAGAGCCCAAAACTTGGATACAATCAAAGATAGTAACCTTAACAGACAATTTGGACAAATAGAAGAAAAATAAATTTTTCCGTGAATAGTGCCGTATACGTGAATAGTAACCCCGACGAAAAAAGTAAGAATTTCAACATAAAATCCATGACAATATTTCTGTATAATGATATTGAAAAGAATAATATCATTTACGAAAGAAAATAACATCCCTTACCTCAAAAAGATAGTACCTCTGACTGGAATATCGGATATAATACCGAAGAAAACTTGCACTGAATAGCAACACTCAAAGTATTGAAATACTCACAAAATTACGCTCGATATTATAGAGAGAGAAAACTTCTGATTCTGGTGTGATTTTCAATTCTAACCTAAGCACCCTATTTATAGGAAAAGCTTAGGATGCCAAAGGAGACTAAAATAATAAAATATTATTATTTTTAAAAAAAATTCCGCCGCCTAACGGCTTCTCAAATTTTCAGATTTTCAACAAAAGTGGGGCCCACCCATTAAATAATATTTATTTTCCGAAACTTCAATAATTCATAATAAATAGCCCCTTCATCAGAAAAATACAAATTCTATGTTCTTCTATAGGAAATTTAATTCTCTACAACTTTGCAGAAGAAAGTTTTTCCAAATTCCAAACATAAATTATCCGAAATCCATAAACAGATGATTTCTCACACCAAAATATTGATAAAACTCATCAGCGCCAATTCCTTCTTTAATATCCACAAAATAAATATTTCCTTATCATATAAATCAATAATTAATTATTCACAAATAATATTATAGAACTACAATATTAACAACCAGGTCGTTTCCAGGAAAGAGGGGGCCTTCCGATAAGGACTTCTCCTTACTGGCGCGCAATTAAATAACCCCTCCTAGACAGAACTTCCTTAGACATTGTCAATAATGCTATCTAATAATATTATTCAAATAATATGAATTATTGAGTTGATAACGTGAAATACTGTGCAACGACAATTATTGAATCAATACTACAAAATATCAACTGTAGCCATTATTGAATCAATCATATAAAATGGCAACGTAGCAATTATTGAGTCAATAAAATATCAATGTAACAATTATTGAGTCAATAATATAAAATATCAACGTAGCAATTATTGAGTCAATAATATAAAATATTGAACAGTAATTACTGTAACAATAATTGAGTAATGGCTTCTCATGTAAGACTCAATAATTTGAAATACTGTGCAATACCGTGTGCTACTATGCAACACCGTGTATCACTGTATTTTAACCACCGGGTATTTCAACAGTACTAACGGTAACAACTACGCCGTTATCTTGTAAAAAAGTTATTTCTGTCGCTTTCTATATCCGACAGTTATTCCGATGTGGGGGCCCACAAATAGCTGCGCCGTCGTACGAATATTCCCCGACAACAGGAATATTCTACGACCAAACGAATATTCCCCGACAACAAGAATATTTTATAACCACTTGCTCATTTTAAAAATGTTTGCACATTTCACCCATAACTTTCATATTTATCAAAACAACACCTTACTGTTTCGAAATAATATATAAAGAAAACTAAATCTTTATTCATAAAAGTTGGGGTCTTACAATGTCGACTATTTGAAAAGATTGATTTTAATGATTGAACCGAATTAGACAGAGTCGCCAGTTGGTATGAGTTTAAATGGTTGTACCAACTCAACCGAATTTGAAAGATTTTGCAATATGGCCCAATATGTGACTCCGTTTAATTGGTCTTGTAAATCGAGATTCATAGAGTTCGGGGGCTTGCTTAAGTGAGGAGAAGGTGTTAGGCACCCCCCGACTTTCGTGAAACACGGTTACCGCGTCTTTTCATTCCCTATGCATGTGAAGTGTGTGTATGTGTGATACTTTTATTTTATTACATATTCAGTTTTTTTTTGATTTTATTCTCGAGATGCGAAGCATCTTCAATAATATAAATATAATATATATAAGTGTCGGGCTCTTTATGGGCATGAAAGTTGTCGAAGTATGCCCGAGCACCGCAAACCACATTTTTCACTATTTCGGGGCCTTAAACACGTATAACCTTTTTAAGTCCCTAAATTTACTAGTACAAAGATTTGCAAGCTAATTGTATAACTCAAAAAGTCCATCACGAGAACCAGATTTAGATTCATTGGTTTAATTATAGATCATGTATCTCCTTGGCTCACAAGATATCACATAAGCAGCTTGCATAACGAATATACTGAAATAAAACACATATATATTCTAGACATCGCTGGACAAAGGATTCATCAGTTAAATCCTCGTTAGCAAGTAGCCCAAAGCTTCCAGTTTTCCTTTAGATACAAATCTAGGGTCACATGGTCGTTAAATATTTACAAAAAAAACTAGAAAGAAAACTACATATGTATAGATCTTAGCCATTCTTGCTTCTAGGTTCAAGTTTTACAACTTTTGAATCGGTTAAAAGCTAGATCTGGCTAGATCTAGCATAGATCTAGTCAAAAAAGACTAAATATTGACTATTTACAAGAAATGAACGATTAAAAAGTTAGATTTGTTGAATATAAACTACTAACTATGTATATATAGCACTTATATATGTATTAGAGTAAGCGAAAGAAGTGGAACTGGCGAAATCTTACAGTATTACGCGAGAATGGCTATCGAACGGCTTCGGGAACCTCAAAACTCTTTTCCCACCAACTAAAATTTGATATGTTATATTATATATGTATATGAGTGTTTAAAAAGAAGTTTTACAAAAATTGGAGTAAAATATATGCTTCATTTAGCTCTCTTAGCCTCTTTCTCTCTCTCTTAAGCCCTCTCCTTCTCTATTTTTCTCTGAGTAGCCAAAAAGGGGAGGGCATATATATATAGACCCGGCCTATCGCAGCTCTACCCGCTGCAGCCGTAGGTAGAGCTACGGTTGTGCCTGGTGGGCCTCGCCACCTTGAAGTATATGCACCTCGAACAATATGTAATCTGCTTGAAACATTCATAACTTACAATCCGGAAATCCAATAGAGGCGTGCTATACCTTTTCGGAAAAGCTCTTTCCGAGATCTTCACAATGACATGGGGCTTGACTTTTTTTGAATTCGAGAATATGGGTTCATGACCAGAACTTAAAGTTTTTGCAGTCCATCCGTTAAGCTGTTTGGCGCAGTTTGCACTCGGGATTGTTGTGATGGTTCTGTTTGACCTTATTCACATTAGTTTGATCAGTTTTAATGATGAGATGGAAAAAATATCCTTTTTGCCATTTCGATTTGGTTTTCGGGCTTAATGCAGTTGCAGCTGTCTTCCCTCAGGGTTATCTTTGGGGTTGTTGACTTCTGTCTGTCCTCAAGGTTGTCTATGAAATTGATTTAATTATTTTAGGGCTTGTCTCTGGGAGTTTATTTTGATATTTTCTCTGGGCTGTCTCCCGGGGTCTGTTTGATGTTTCTCGGGGCTGTCTCTGGGGGTCTGATTTGATGTTTTCCAGGGGCTGTCTCCGGGGGTCTGATTTGATATTTTCCCGGGCCTATCTTCGAGAGTCTAATTTGGTATTTTCTGGGGGCGTCTCCGGGGGTCTGATTTGATGTTGTAGACTTCTAGGGTTGTCTCCAGAAGATAAAAGATGGTTTTACCCTCCTGTATGGTTAGTAACAGGAATGCAAAATTTCGAGTGTCTACACCGGGAATTGAAGGAGGCTATAGTTGCACTACATTCTTTACCATAAATTTTAGATAAGCATTCAGCCCATTTCATTCAATTACATATTTCTCATAAAAAGTTATTACTTTATGTTATGCAGGCCCCTACATTAGAACTCAAACTATTGTCAACCCATCTGAAGTATGCTTACTTAGGAAAAGATGACACACTACTGTAAACACTCGATGTCGACGTCGAGAAAAATCTTTGGCGATCCCCCTTTCCCTACGTGTTTCTACACTTATTTGTTTTCTATTTGATTTGTTTGATCTGAAGGGTGCATTTTTAGGAAAAGGCCGACATATAATGTCGACGATTTGAAAAGTTTGATTTAAAGAGTCGCCAGTTATTATGTTTGAAATGGTTGTACTAACTCAAACGAGTTTTATTTGAAAAGTTTTGCAAGTAGGCCCAATTACTAGACTCTGTTTAACTTGGCCTTGGAAACCAAGATTCATAGAGTTCGGGGGACTTGATTAAGCGGGGGGAAGGTGTTAGGCACCCCCAGACTTCCGTGAAACACAGTTACCGCGTCTTTTCAATTTCCCTATTTTATCTAGAGTGTGTGTGTGTGTGTGTGTGCTTGCAGTAATTGGGCCTAAGTGCTTTATTTGGAAGTAGTGCTGTAATTCGTTGGACCTATATACGAAGGGTTTGATTTATTTGAAAAGTCCATTTTTAGACAGAATATGAAAGCGATGTTTTGTAAGATGGTTTTCAAACCCTTTCGCTCACATAGGAATTAAAGCCTTTTGATACTTCCATTTTATTCTGTATTCAGCAGATTTTGATTTTATTATCAGGTTGCGAAGCATCCTCGACCAAATAATATATACATAGGTTTCAGGCTCCTTATGGGCATGAAAGCCATCGAAGTGACCCGAGCACTACAAACCACAATTTACTATGTTGAGACCTTCAATCCGGATAACCATGTTAATGTCCCTCTGAGTTACATTTATAAAAAGATATGCAAGCTATATTTACAGTGCAAAGTTGTCCATCGTGGGAATCGGATCCAGATCCATGTGGTTAATCAGAGATCTCGTGATTCCTAGGCTCACAGAATATTATCCAAAAGCCTGCACAGCAGAGATATTGAAATAAAATACAAATTAAAATCTAGATGTCGCAAGATAAATGATATATCAGTTAAATCCTTACATGCACGTAGCCAAAGCTTCCCATTCCCTCTAGATACAGATCTAGGGTGGCGTATTTCCTATAATATTAAAAAAAACTAGAAAGAAAACAAGATTTAAATAAATCTTAGTCATTCTAGCTCAACAGTTCCAGTTTGACAACTTTTGAACCTGTTAAAAGTGAGATATGACTAGATTTAGATAAATCTAATCAATAAACTCCACATTTGAATAGATTTACATCATATGAATAGTTAAAACAGATATTTAATCACTTTGAATAAATAATATATATATATATATATATATATATATTACTTGTATAAAGCTGGGAAGAGCCACGGATTTACAATCCAGGCGTGACTGATTAATGTAAATATATATATATATATATGCTTATATATATATTGAAGCTGAAAAGTACACGGATTAGCAATACATGCCAAACGAGTTAGTATAAATAAATATATATATATATATATATATATATGGGTTCTAATCCGTGGCAATCGGTTGCCACGGACACTGTTCAGCAACCAACTTTTATACCGTTGATCTGAAGAAGCAACGGCTGAGATCAAAAAAAATTTTCCCCTGCCGCAAAAGGCTCATCTGGCAACACTACAGGCCAAAAACTAATTGGCGAATTTATTATTATGCACTCCCCTCATATATATGTATTAGCTTATTACTGTTATGCTCATTGCCTTATACATTATTATTATTATTATTATTATTATTATAATAATTATTATTATTGTTATTAATAATAAAAATAACAATAATAATTATTATTATAATGACAAAAATAATACTAATACTAATTATTATTATTATTATAATAAGAATAATAATAATAGTAATAATAATACTTATAATAAAAATATTAATAATTATTATTATAATGACAAAAATAATAATAATAATAATAATAATAATTATATTATTATTATTATTATAATTATTATAATAATTATAATAACAATAATAATTATAATTATAATAAAAATATTAATAATAATTTATTATTATTGTTATTATAATTATTATTGTTATTATAATAATTAGTATTATTGTTATTATAATTATAATAATAATAATAATTATTAGTAGTAGTAGTATTATTTTTATCATTATAATAATAATAATAATAATAATAATAATAATAATAATAATAATAATAATAATAATAATTATTATTATTATTATTATTATTATTATTATTGTTATTATAATTATTATAATTATTATTGTTATTATAATTATTATTGTTATTATAATTATTATAATTATTATTGTTATTATAATAATTATTATTATTGTTATTATAATTATTATTATTATTATTATTCTTATTATAATTATACTACCTCCGTTCCATAATAAGTGCTTTTTTTAGCCTTGATATTTTTTTCCAAAATAAGTGATGTGTTAGGACTCCAATACAATTTTTACAATATTTTTCCATATATGCCCTTGTGCAACCAATGGTATTTATTGCGTATTTATTAGGAAGTTGAAAGATTGAAGAAAGAGAAAGAGAAACCAAAAGGCAATAAAAAAAGTTTCAAACAAAACAAAGAAAGTATATTAAGGATATTTTTGTCATTTTAGCTTGTGTATTGGTATGTGTGATTTAAGCTAAAAAAATCACTTATTATGGGACGGAGGTAGTAATTATTATTATTGTTATTATAATTATAATAATAATAATAATTATTATTAGCTAATACATATATATGAGGGGAGGGCATAACAGTAAATTCACCAACCGGTTTTTGGCCTGTAGTGTTGCCACATGAGGCTGTTGTGGCAGGGGGAAATTTTTTTAGATCTCAGCCGTTGCTCTTTTAGATCAACGGTACAAAAGTTGGTTGCTGAATAGTGTCTGTGGCAACCGGTTGCCACAGATTAGAACCATATATATATATATATATATATATATATATATATATATATATATATATTAAATCGAGAAAAAAACACGGATTAGCAATCTAGGCTAACGGAGTTAGTATATATATATATATATATTCAAGAAGAAAAAAAACCACAGATTTATAATCCAAACATGACTGAATTAATGTAAATTTATATAGTTAGTTATATATATTAAAGTTAAAAATGTCACAGATTAACAATCCAGGCTAAATAACACTTATAAATATATATATATATATATATATATATATATATATATTAAAGCGATAAAAGCCACATATTTGAAATCTAGATTGAAATAACATTTAGAAGTTTATATATTTACTTATATATACATAGATTGAAGCTAGAAAGGTCACGGATTTAAAATCCAGGTGAAACTAGAAGCTATAAATATATATATACGCTCATAAATATATGTCAAAACAGTAAAAGCTTCAAATCACAAGAAATCTTACAGTATATAGTGCTAGAGGCTTTAAACCACTTGGTAGGCTTGAAAACTTCGTTTTTACCGGTTAAAATTTGATATGTTAGTATATATCCGTATACAAGTGTATTGGAAGAGTAAAATTGAAGTTTGGAACACTATAGGTAGGGTTAAGAGATGAAATGGGCGGAATTTCCTCTCTTTCTCTCTTTTTTTCTCTTCTTTTATGGCTGATGGGGGTCTTTATTTATAGACCAAAGTAGCCGCGGGTCTACCTACGACAGTCGTGAGTCTACTTGCGGCTCCCCGGGTGGGCCCCGGTCCCATGGGTCCCGTTGTCTCGAAGTACGTGCACTCTAACCAACACACTGTTTGTTTCGAACCTTCATAACTTCCAATCCGGGAGTCCGATGGAGGTATGTTATACCTTTTCGGAAAGCCCTTTTCGAGAGATACACAATGACATGAGGTTTGACCTTTTTTGAATCCGGAAAGATGGGTCCATAACCAAATATTTGAGTCTACGCAGTCCGTCTGTTGAGCTGTCTTGTGCTATTTTTACTCGGGATTGACGTTATGGTTCTGCATGACCTTCATAGCATTGATTTGGCTTGATTTTTACTTTATTTGATGTTAAGTTAGTAAAATGACCACTTTGCCCTTTCGGGGGTTGTCTCTAGGATTGACAGGATTTTCGACTGTTTCTCGAGGTTGTTTCCGAGGTTTGATCCCAACCGACTTTGTTCATCTTCAGGGTTGTCTTCGAGGTTAACTTGATATCCTAGGGTTATCTCTAGGGATGATTTGATGCTTCGGAGCTGTATTCGAAGGTTGATTTGATCTCCTGGGGTTGTAGCCGGGGTTTTTCTTGATCTCCCAGGGTTGTCACTGGGGCTAGATTTGATCCCTCGGGGTTATCGTCGGGGCTGGATTTGATCTCCCGGGGTTGTCTTCGGGGTTTGATTTGATCTCCCAAGGTTGTCGCTGGGGTTTGATTTGGTCTCCCGGTGTTGTCTCCGGGGTTTGACTTGATCTCCCGGAGTTGTCGCCGAGGCTTGGCTTTGATTTAGACTTCCAAGGTTGTCTCTAGAAGGTAAAAGATGGTTTTGCCATCCTATAGGGTTAGTAACAGGAATGAAACATTTCGAGTGTCTACAGATGCCCCTCTTTATCATATTTATGCAATGCAATGGAATGAACAGGATAAAGACTGCTAGACACTAGAAATATGATACAGGCAAATGTAATGCAATGCATAATATAATATGTTATGAATTCTATATGCTTCTACGATGTTAGCTGCCACGGTATTCCATCAATGACCGCTCCCGCCACTTCTGTTGGGGATGGAGTTGTCCATGGTGGCTTTCACTGAACTCTTTTGATGCCTACTCGAACTGTAGTTTGCAAAGCTTTCATCATCGGATCTTTCCCGATGCTACATTGGGTTGAAGCCAATGGTTTACAATGTCCATCGGTGTTACCAAGACTGATTCTACGAAATGTTGTAGAGATGTTTTCAGGATCCCTGTTGGGGAGGTTTCTCTATGGCTGATATTGTTGGACCTCTCTGAATTCGACGTTGGAGCTGTCACCAACATTCTTTGTCTTCAGATATGCTTTTTGACTTTTCCTCTGTTGGGGATGTTCCTCTTATGATGAGTGACCTCATTGGGGATTACTGATGCCTATCCTGATTATAGCTTACACCTGTAACGACCCCAAAATTCATACAATATAATTACTATTCTCGATCGTTAACAATACAACTTTATTCTAACTTTACATTATTATTAGATGATATAATCATTAAAAATGCGGAATATTTAAAACTTTTATATTATCTTTCTTTATTGCCCTAAATCTCAACCTTTATCATTACATATCTTTGATTCAAATTTATTACATGAATCGCTTCATCGAAGTTACTATACAAAGTCTTACATCTCAAAGCAATATCCACTATACATCGGATAGCTCAACTTACAACTCAACAATTATGTTACAATTAAGGAAACAAATACATTACTCATCTAGAATATATAATTTCTTGCATCGCTCTTGATCTTAACATTCAACTAGCACGTATCATTACCTTGCATCATTGACCTGCAAAAGTGGTTATTTACAATAGTGAGCTCGACAGCTCAGCAAGATCTAATAGCTTTCATGCATCACGTAGCAAATAATAACAAGCTCAACATACATCTCATAACCATTAAAGTAACATAGCATACATGCTTTAATTCACATAACAAATATAAAGATTGAGTTCCTTACTCAATCAACATTCTTTAATCAATCAATGTAGTCAGAAATTGACTTTAATATTTTATGCTTGCAACATATATAACATATTATGCTCTTTACAATACAATTTAAAATAGTTCATCATCAAGTTCACATAGAAAATAAGAACTGAAAGACTTGTCTGGCTCGTAGATTACCAATTAACAAAAAACAGCTTATAATAATATGCTTCATGAATCCCTTGTTGCTTAGTGAGGATGATGATGATGAGGTTTAACAAGGACTTTCTCTCAAAGTCTTTCTCCTTTCCTTTTCTTCTTCTTTCTTCTTTTCTCTCTCACTTCTCTTTTCTTTCTCTGTATTGTTCTTCTTTTCTAACTGACTAACACTTAGCTAATTCTAACTAACGTAGTTTTAACATATAACTAATTAATATAATATATATTATATGTATAATTATGTAATATATATAACTCCCAAGTATTTAAACCACACAATTAATACCATAATTGCAATTAATAGATATATAAGTTACAATTTGAATTTTAAAAGCCCTACGGCTTGTTTGGCAAAACAACATTATTTTTAAAAATAAGTTTTTTTTGTAGTTAAGGCCCCGTTTGGCAAAACGGATTTAAAACGGTGCAAGGGCCTTGTTTGGCAAAACGATTTTTAAAACTCTTTTAATTCTTTTAATAAATCCTTCAACACATATATTTAATATTATACTTTAATTAATAAAATCTTAACATTCTAATTTAATTAATTAAAAGTTAACACCAATTAATCACATAAAAATTACCACATAACAATTATAATTACTCGCTAATTATAATTTCATGTAACAATTACCACATAACTTCATCTAATTTAATTATCCCAATTAAATTTGAACTATAACATAAAATCATTACATATTAATTAAATTAAATATTAAATATCTATTTAATTAATATATTACACTTAATTAAATTACTTCACAACAATCACATAAATTATTTATTTAAATATAAATAAATCAATTAAAATATTTATTTAATTCAATAAATATTAAAATTCTCTTCACACCAAATCACATATTTCACAATATATAACACATATACACATACTCAAACTCGAAACACCTCATAATAAGAATTTTATTTTTTAAATTCTCATTTATTAATTCTTAAAAATCCGGGTTGTCACAACACCAGCTTACATCATCGAATCTTTCCCGACGCTATGTTGGGGTTGTCGCCAACGGTTTGAATCGCTTCCCGGTTGATGCCGGAATTTCTGTCAGGTATAGAATTCTCAATATCTATTCGAACAATAGTTGACAACGATTTGATAATCATCGAACCTCCTTGATGTCTACCTGAATGGTAGTTTATAATGGTCGACTGAATTGATTTGATGACTACTCGAACGGTAGTTTGCAGAGTTTGACCATCACCAAACCTCCTCGGTGCCCACTCGAACTGTAGTTTACAAAGGTTGATTGAACTGATTTGATTCCTACTCAAACGGTAGTTATAGAGTTTGACCATCACAGAACCTCCTCGGTGCCTACTCGAATGGTAGTTTACAACGGTCGATTGAACCGATTTGATTCCTACTCAAACGGTAGTTTACAGAATTTGACCATCACCAAACCTCCTCGGTGCTTACTAGAACGGTAGTTTATAACGGTCGGTTGAACTAATTTGATTCCTACTCGAACGATAGTTTGTAGAGTTTAACCATCACCGAACCTCCTCGTTGCCTACTCAAATGGTAGTTTACAACAGTCGATTGAATTGATTTGATGCCTATTCGAATGGTAGTTTGCAGAGTTTGACCATCACCGAACTTCCTCGGTGCCTACTCGAACGGTAGTTTGCAGAGTTTAACCGTCACCGAACCTCCTCGGTGCCTACTCGAACATTAGTTTACAACGGTCAGTTGAACTGATTTGATTCCTACTCGAACGGTAGTTTATAGAGCTTGACCATCACCGAACATCATCGGTGCCTACTTGAACGGTAGTTTATAACGGTCGGTTGAACTAATTTGATTCCTCGGCTGAGGATTTGTATAACAAATTCCATCATCGGTTCTCCCCAAGAAAGATAGTTTTCCATAATTTTCATCATCGGATCTTTCCCGATGCTACGCTGGAGTTGTCGCCAACGGTTCACAATATTAGACACTTTTTTGAAGCAGTTCTCAACGACTTTGATCATTGGCTCTTTCCCAATGTTACGCTGGAATGATCACCAATGGTTTGCAATGTCAGACATACCTGATCTCGATGTTAGGGGTATCTTTCTGATAAGTCATACCCTCGATAATTCTGGATACTTTAACGTATTCAAAATCCACTATTCACAATGCCGAACTTTCCCGATGCTTTGACAGAGGTAGTTTTCAGCAATTTCCATCATTGGCATTCCAAATACCACATCAGGGTTCATACCAATGGCTTACATAATGATTTTCTTTCATCAAGAGTTTGACACCCTGATTTAGGGTTTCAGGCCTTTTCTACTCAATCGCGTAGCACTTTTTTCCCTCGTCTTCGTCCAGCCCAGCAGCCTCGCTAGTCGGCTGAGTCAGTGATTTGTCTTATCTAGATTGATAGGCCGGATGACATAGACGATGATGAGGATGTCCCCTTTGTGGATCCAACTCCATCTCCGACTACCTCGCGTCGGGAGATTTCAGCCATCATTGTGACGATTCTGAAGCTTTTGGATGATTTGAGGTGCCATCCTTCGATCTATCTTCATGCCAATGAGGTGAAGCAGTTTGTTGATTTGAGGGGTTTATTGAATTGTCATTATCCCATCATCCGGGAAATAAGTTTTGAACAAAATCCCCTGACGGTGCTTCAGCCAATTGATCCGCAATTCCCTGACCTTTGACAGACTTCTGGGTCACGTAGATAATGTCGAACTGTTGTAGAATCAACTGCCATTTGGATAATCGAGAATTCAACATAGGTTTTTTGAATACGTACTTCAGCGGATCCATGCGGGATATGAGATAGGTCGTGTGCCCATGTAGATAATGTTGTAACCTCAGGATGGCCCACGCTAACGCACAACAGGTCTTTTCAATCAAAGTGTACTTTTGTTCTCCGCTACTAAATCTTTTGCTGAGGTAATAGATAGCTCTTTCCTTGCTTCTATCATCCTTCTGCCCCAACATCCAACCTATTGCAATTGCATTGACTGACAAGTACATAAATAGGGGAACCTTATCCCTTGGGGGTACTAAGACAGGTGCTTTGATCAACTGCTTCTTGATGGAAAGGAAGGCTTTTTGACAATCTTCATTCCACTTCATGGAGGAGTTTTTCCTTAACAGCTTAAAGATGGGTTCACATATTGTCATGAGTTGAGAGATGAATCTGCTTATGAAATTGATTCTCCCCAGAAATCCATATATTTCCTTTTCTGTTCGGGGCAAGGGCATCTCGGTGATTGCTTTAATTTTGGCGGGATCTAGTTCAATGCCTCTGTTGCTCACTATAAATCCCAACAACTTGCCTGATTTGACATTGAAGGCACATTTGGCCGGATTCAGCTTTAGGTTGTACTTGTACAACCTGTTGAAAAGCTTTTTGAGATGGCTAATGTGGTCATCCTCCATTCGGGATTTGACGATGATATCATCCACATAGACCTCTATCTCTTTGTGCATCATGTCATGAAAAAGGGCCATCATAGCTCGCTGATAGGTGGCACCAGCATTGATAAGGCCAAAAGATAAAAGTCTATAACAAAAGGTTCCCAAGGAGTGATGAAGGCTATTTTCTACATGTCCTCTTCAGCAACCATGATTTGATGATACCTGACAAAATAGTCAATAAAAGAATACATAACATACTGTGCCATGTTGTCTATCAGCATGCGAATAAAAGGTACTAGGATGTTGTCCTTGAGACAAGCCTAGTTCAAATCCCGGTAATCCACGCATACTCTTAATTTTCCTTCGGACTTAGGCACGGGAACTATGTTGGATAACCACTCAGGGTAAGTTGACATCATGATGACGTCGGCTTTGAATTGCTTGACATTTATTCTTTGACTTTCAGACTCCACTCAGGTTTTAATAGCCTGAGCTTTTGCTTGACTGGCTTGAATCCAACTTTAATGGGCAGTCGATGAATGACAATGTCAGTTGGCAAATCAATCATGTCTTCATATGACTGATAGTAGTGTGTATACAAGCCAATTATGTATGATGATAAAGCACATACTTTGTAAATAATCTTATTTATTTATTAATAAAATATTTATTTATTAAATGCATTTAATTATCTACATGGTGCTGTTTTTATAATATGTAAATAACCCATAGTTTAAGCAATGCATTTAGAATCATGATGTTGATCTTGGTAATGAGATCTAAATTCTTAGAAAGCTTAAAAAGTAAAATAGTTCCTAATCATGGGATTACTAAAAAGGGGATTAGTAAATCCGGATAGATTAGTACATATGTTGCTTGCTCATTGGATGAGGATGATTGATCTCATAATAATTTGTGTGGAGACACTAAAGCAAGTATATAGGTGCTTACTGGAGAATAAGTTCACTGAACGTGATTCGCTATGGAATACCTAATGGAGTTTTACTCGCTTTTCAATAAGAATTCCTAATATGATAGTAGTACAAGTAATCCTTGGACTTGAGATCATCATAGTATCTTGTATGTAATGAATTATACTTTGACTTATTCCTTAAAGCCCTTTAGGATATATAAAATGGTATGCTTGGGTATAATGAGTTACATATGGAGATAATAAATTATCAATAAAGAATCTATCACCTCTAGTAAAGGAGGAGAAATGTCCTATGTGATTCGTTAAATGACAACTCACGAATCCTTAGCCAAGGTGGAATGAAATTAGAAAGGAGTTTCTAATTTGCTTTATTTGTAGTTGTGCATTTTCTAATCGAAATACATATAATTAAATAAAATAAGACTTGACAGTAATTTCATGTCTTATATTTAATTGGGACATTGTATGGTGGAAGGATTGAATTGTACGGTAACTATTTACTCACAGGTTCTTTTATGATTAATGTTGAAATCTATATTATCTGGAAAGTCATTGATCGCTAGGGAGGCTTATCCCTGCTGTAGAATAAATATTATTTATTTAAATAGATTATTAGTTCAATTTATTTTTTTTAAATAAGATTAGAATTGTTCTAATTGATTTATTCACAACCGCTTTAATATGGAGAACCTAAAAGGTCACACCATAAAAGAATGAATAATTATTTAAGAAGGTAATAACATAATCGTAATAATGCATTAAGTGTAATTAATTTAATCTATGGTGATAGAACAAATTAAATAGCTTAATGTTTATTATTTAATATTTTAGAAATATTAAATATAAATTAATAAGAGATGACTTATTAATATTATTACAATTATTATTATTTTAATTTCTAATGGAGTTTAGTAATTAATTTAATATTAGTACTCTCATTTATTCCTAATAAGATTAGGAGACAAATTAATTAAACAAATTTAATTAATTATTCCCAATGTGGTGGGAAGCCTAAATTAATTAAAGGAGTTTAATTAATTAAATGAAATCCCATGTCTAATAGGATTAGAAGGGTTGACCAATATCTATATAAGAGGAGTCTTATAATAGATATCAGTTGATGCAATTCTAATTGTTGGAGAGTACTCATTTTCTATAGAGGATAGAAAACTAAGACAACCACCCTCCTTCTTGATAATTCATCTTCCTTGGTGGATCACCTCTAGAGGCCAAACACTTGGGTGGCTAACGTTGATCAAAAGAAGGTGTAATACCCGAGAATTTCCATATATTATTAAATAAATATATTAATGGAAATGAGAATTTATTTGAATATAAATGATTTTGTGTTATGAGATGAATTAATTCAATTATATATAATTGAATAATTATAATAATTGAGAAATTGGTGGAGTTTGTGATAAACTCGTTGATTGCCTTGTATGGCACAGTGGCGTAATATAAGAATGATTATATTAATTTAAGCGAACAATTAATCTATATTAATTGTTAATCGAAGAATATTAATTAACTGTTATAAAATACTAATGAGGATCGATTAACAATATGTGATTATTATTATTGCAAGAAACTTAATAATAATGAGCAACGTGTTTATAAATACAATAAGATTTATATCAAAGTGATAATTAATCATATAAGGGTTAATTAAATTGTTATGGAGGTTAACAATTATATTGATGGATGTAGGATATGTGTATATTATTAATTAATATTCAAATTATAAGATGAGAAATTATATGTGCAAGCATGCGAATTAAATGTATAGTAACTATATGTTATGATATGTGTAGGTGACAAATGATGTGTGGATATACATTAAAATAATGTATCATGGATCTATTATAAATAATTGTTGAGTAATACAATTTAATAATATATGATATAATGTAATGTGGTAGTATCCGATGGTATTATATCAGTAAGATAAACGTACCTGGATTATATGTGTGTAAATTACACTTATTACATTATGTGAAGTACATTGTGATTTAAATTATAACCTAAGAGTACATATATATATAACATATGTATATGGTGTGTATATACAAGTGTAGTATTTGCAAATGCTGAGGAGTTAAATCAATTGTCTCATTTTAAGTGTCCCATTTGCTCTTCACGTGCTTGACATACAGCTAAGGCCTATTCCTTCTTCTTCTCCCCAAACTCAGCAACTAGCATTTCATAGCTCATGATTGTGGAGGGAGTGGGATTCATGATGAATCCAACCACTAATTACCTACCCTTTGATAACCTTCATGCATTCCTATAATCCGTTAGTTTGATATGGGATACAATTGCTTTGTCTGTATAATGGGAGTTCTATAAATATAGCCTCATCTCCTTCACATTTCTTTTGCTGAGCATTTTGGCTAAGAGAGACTAGAGAGCATATATATATATATATCAGTGTTATTGAGATAGCAGCAAGCTTAAATCATTTACAGAGGTATAAATCCTCTTCGTATCTTCATTGTCATTTTCTGTCAAAATTTCTATTCGTGAATTCTTGATTTCAGTTGGAAGTTATGGTTTTGTGAATTGAGAATAATAATTAGTTGTTTGAAGGACTTATATATGTGATTAGAATTACTATATATGCTTCATTGCTCTTCAATTTCATTTTTGGTGTTTCCATTTCTGAGATTTCTGTAAAAACATCAAATATCGTGAAATTAGTTGGTGTTCATGAAATTGGGAATTGATAATTGCTATTGACTATTATATAAGCATATATGTACGTGTTAGTAAGTTAAACAAGTCTAATAGCATTTGGGTATGTTGAAATCGATGAAATGGGAGGTTTTTGGTCGGATTTCGCTGCAGTCTGAACTGCAGAAACTGCCTCGACGCCGCAGCGCCGCAGCCCGCGCCGCAGCGCCACTCGCGCCGCAGCCCGCGCCGCAGCGCCGCACGCAGCGCCACTCGCGCCGCAGCGCCAGTAGTGAGCTGCTGTGCCGCGCCGCAGCGCCAGCCTCTGTGTTCAGTTTTTCTGCATTCTGCAATAAAACTGTTATGAACTAATTGTTTGATTTTTGTTTAAACAAGCATGAAAGCATGATTAATACTTATATATAAACCTAATGAGGCAGTGTGAACATGTTTTAGTATATTAGCATGCATGGTTAACCAAACGACATATAGTTTGAAAACGAACTTAAAGTTTCATGAACGACGTTAACATATATGAAGCATGTTAATATTCTGACTTTCGAGACATGTTAGTATGACCTAGAAACACATGAAATGCATACTAACTTATGTATATAGGTTCCGTGATATAATATGGACATGTGAACCCAACTAGTGCACCTTTCTAACAAAAATACAAGTTTTGAAGGTTGATATTGACATGTAAAGACCATGTATACATTGTGACTTTTCGAGCATGTTTATAGGGCCTTGAAATACATGAAAAGCATGTTAACTTGTGTATATGGGTTTCATAAGGAAGCATGAACATGATAGACCTTATTAATGAACTATACTAACAAAGTATAAGCTTTGAACGTGAACGTTGGTATGTTATGACGAGAATTAGAATTTGACATTTATGAACACATGTGATAGTACTCTTAGACTCATTCATGTGTCATGCATGTATATATACCATGATTAGTTGCCATGATTAAAGTTTATCATGAACAAAGCATGTTTTCAAGATAATAACAATGCTAGTACTCATGAGCATGACTAATACAAGTTATATGAATATCTTATGTGTTTAAAAGAGACCATGTTAGACCATATGAGTTCGTGTCCTTGAATGGCTTTAAGTATTAACTTAAGAACCTATACCATGTACGATTGGATTTGGAAAAGTTATACAAGCATGTAAAGTATCCTTTAAATATGAATACATGCTACGTGATATTATATGATGTTACTTGAACCCGATTTTGACGGTTAACTTAAGGAGATGCCGTAACTTGCTAAAATGAAATATATTTAGTATTGATTGTGGTCTTATGAGATATTAATAATATGCAAGCATGTTTGCTAATTGTTGAGATCTTATATTATATGAGAATGCGTTTAAACTCTAAAGAAAGAACGTTAAGGATAGAAATTATATTCTATATAACTGTGTAGCTAGGTAAAACTTAGCTTATGTGTTGATCGTATATTCAAAGAGAAAATGTGAAGTTAAATTATATGACTAATGAATATCATATATATACGTAACTGTATTACGATAGGAATTCGAAAGTGTTGATTTGCTTTTCGTGGATAAACTACGCTAAAGGCAAGTTCTCTTACTTACACTCTTTTAAAGTGCAAGTATCCTAACCGACGCATTTACTTTATGCAAGGAAATCTATGATTGTGAAGGTTTCCTAACTTATACTCTTTTACTATGCAAGTATCCTATCTTGTGTATTGCGAACTAGTTTCCTATTTAATCGGTTGAATCGAATTAGCATACTTGAACTCTTATTTCATTAAAGCTATTATTCATGTTGAACTTAGTATTGTTCTTGAATATTGTGAAAGTGTCTATGCCATTTGATTCGGCTAGACTTATATTATTGAAAAGCGACCCAAACTAATTGATTGGTGCGGGATCTTGTATTTGACTGAGAAGAACAACCTTCTTTGAAGGGAATATATAATTGTCGGAGAACCGACGTGCACACTTGAGTATGGTTGATTGTTATGCATAACAAGGGTACTTTAGGCTGATCACCTGTTGTACCTGTTTTTGTTGGATTTTCAGTTTATTACTGTCAATTCTAGTAGAAGTTCATAGTCCATAGTGACTACTCAGTATTCAATTATTTGAAATCTTGAATTGACTTATTATTGAATCATATTGATATTATCCTGTCCTTAGCGATTGATATTGAGAACTATTGATATTCTTGTTATTCTTGAACTATCAAATCTTGTTATACCCTTTCGAGAATTGAGAATCTTATTACTCACCCTTATTGTATATTACTTGCTGGGCAATTTGTGCTCATTCTTGCTTTCCTTAAAACATTTCAGTTAAGGCAGAGCATGGTGAACCTTCGGGCGTTGATAAGGGCAAGGGCAAAGCTACCAACTAGCTTATGTCTGTTATGTTTTAAATATATTCATATTGTATGAAGATGGTGTAGTAAGACTGGATTTGATTATGTTTAAGCTTAAGTTAGATTATGTAATAAGTCGTTAACTGATATTATTATGTAATCTATTAAGTACTGTAGGTTGCGAGACTTGGGGGAATAATTATAATAAATCATTGTAAATTATTCTAGAATAGATTTTCCGCTGTGATCGTGTGATATTTAATTATTATTATTGTGATGTATTACCATGAGCACGTGATGAACCGAATTCGAGAGACCAAGTGGCGGTCCTGGAATTTGGGGGCGTCACAGGTTGGTATCAGAGCTGTAGTTATAAACCTTAGGAACGAGTGTCCTTAGACTATAACTTAGGCGAACTTAGAAGTTAGGAAGGAGATAAAACTCATGTAGGGTTTTCCTTGAGAGACTTAGTCTGTTATGAAATGTAACTTCATTCTATACAATGAACTTATATTTTGTTTAACATTCTAATGGAGATGCTATTTCTTGTCTCGTGTTTGTGAGTGTAGGATGACAGACACAGGGGTACCTAGTAGAGTTGTAGAGGAGGAGCCCAGGGATATACACGTAGTATACGAGGCACCTCTAGAGGCTACACCAGTGCAGGCAGTTGCACCATCCGAGTTTGATGACGAGGATGAGATCGAGATTGAGATAGAGACTGATCCAGAGGAGGAGCCGATGGAGGATGAGCCAGTAGAGGACTCTGATGAGGCTACTATAGAGGAACAGATGTTAGGCGAGTACGAGGAGCGTATTCTAGAGTTAGACTGTAGAGTTCAGGAGCTGGAGGCAGAGGCCCACGAGAGAGAGTCTGAGTTCCAGAAGCTGAGGGACGAGGACCACCAGAGGAAGCTGGCTATGCAAGAGTTAGAGGTGGAGATTGCCTACCGTAGGGAGGCAGGGATCCAGATGGGGACTCTATTTCACAGGTCAGTGGCTAGGAATGTAGATTTGGCAGAGAAGCTAGAAGAGGTTGAGCAGAGGGAGCTGAGTGAGAAGACTGAGAAAGAGGCACTCCGTACTCAGCTAGAGTTGGAGGTGATGGATAGGTTACACTTCGAGGAGAAGTGGGAAGCGTCCAAAGAGAGAGCCGACGACCTTGAGGACGAGGTCAGGTGCAAGAAGAGAAAGATGAACAAGATGGGGTATGTGTTCCGTTCAGCTTTTGAAAGGGTGATTGATGGTGTGTACCACTACCCGGCAGAACAGGGACAGACTCTACATACCTTGAGCCGAGAGCTGGTTGCGTATATAGCACAGTTGGAGTACAAGAGCGCAGTGGAGCGCGGGATGATGGGATGAGATTTCCTTAGTCAGTCTAGTGGTAGTACTAGTTGTGTCTTTATGTATTGTATATACTATGTTGTAATCCCGATCTTTTGTGTAAGATGTGGGATGATGATGTAAACCCCGAGTTAGCTTTTGTTAGAGGGGTAGTATGGTAGTAGGTTGGTATATTCCCCGTCTTTTGTGATATTAGGGGATATATGTGATAACATTTATAGCAGTATGCTAGGAAAATCATGTAATGAAATGAAATGGCATATGAATATAAATGGAGTTGATTTTAGAAACGTGTTATAAATTTATTCTTTTAGTATTAAAAGAAATACTTAAGTAATATACTTGAATAATAATAAAATGAAAACTTGTGATGCAGATAATGCCGCCCAGACGTAGATTGACTGCACCCGAAGAATCCGTTAACAATGAGAGAGAACAAGTAGACCCGATCCAGAAACTGGTAGACTTGTTAGGAGAAGCCTTAAGGGGAAGGAACAATGAACCCGTTCGCCCGAACCCTCAAACTGTGCCAGTAACAACCTTTAAAGACTTTAAGAGTGTAGGACCCCCGGAGTTCGAGGGAACTACTGACCCAATCATCGCACAAACGTGGATCAAAGAGATCGAAAAAGCTTTCACTATAGCTAGCGTAGGCGAAGATCAGAAGACGGTGTTTGCCACGTACATGATGAGGGGAGAAGCGAACTACTGGTGGGAGGCTAATCAACAAAGAGCTGGAGAAGGGATAATAGCTTGGGATAAGTTTAAGACACTATTCTTCGAGAATTACTTTCCAAAGAGTATGAAGAATAGGATGGAGGTGAAATTCCTAGAGTTAAAACAAGGTGAGATGACGGTGGCGCAATACGCGGCTAGGTTTAACGAACTAGCGCGATTTGCGGAGCACCAAGTTGGTGATGAAGAGAGGAAGGCTAGACGCTTTGAACAAGGGTTGAAGCCGTGGCTGTTCAATAAGGTATCAGTTCTTCAAATTGATTCCTTTGCAACATTACTGGAGAAGGCAATCATTGCGGAAGGTGGCAGTGAGGCCTTAAGTCTGTATAACAAAGAAAAGAAAGGAAAGAATACTGGAGGAGAGAATCGTACGGGAGGAAGCAGTAGCGGAGGAAGCAACTTGGGAAAGAGAAAGTGGGAGAACAACAACAACAACAAAAACAACAATAATAATCAATCAGGGAATTTTCGTGGAGGTTTCAAGAAGAGGGCTGAAGGATGCCCGAAGTGTGGGAAGAATCACCAGGGCGAGTGCTGGAAGGGACGTGGCACTTGCTACAACTGCGGACAGGAAGGGCACATCTCGCCCAACTGTTTGAAACCAAAGAAGATACAAGGATGCTTTGCTTGTGGCTCGACGGAGCACCGAATTAAGGACTGCCCAAAGGAGGGAAGTGGCGGAGGTAGTAATCAGCAAGGAGGCAACAAGCTGATGATCGGTGGACCGGCACAATCCAACCGCCCAACCGCCAGAACCTTTAATATGACCGTCCAAGACGCAGTGGCTGCGAAGGATGTGGTGTCAGGTATAATCCCAATCAATGATATAAATGCTTATGTATTATTTGATTCGGGTGCCACCTGTTCTTTTGTATCTGAAGAATTTGCTAGTAGACTTAGTACACCTCGAGAACTATTAGAAAATCCTTTGATCATAGAAGTTGCTAATAAGGAAGTGATCCCTGTAGAATACATTTATCGAAATTGTCGCGCAAATATTAGTAAACATGAACTGAGCGTAGACTTGATTCCTATTAGACTGGGAGAATTTGACGTAATACTGGGAATGGATTGGTTGTATAACCATGCTGCGATAATTGACTGTCAGAACAAATGTGTGAACCTTCAGACTCCGAGTAAGTCTAAGGTAGTGTTTTATGGTAGCTCATCGCTTAAGCAATCGTGTTGCGTTACGATGATGCAGGCCAAGAAATTGTTAAGGAAAGGATGTGGAGGATATTTAGCTTACATCGTTGATACTCGGAAGAAGGGAGTAGAAATTAAGGATATATACGTAGTTAATGAATTCCAAGACGTGTTTCCGGACGATCTGCCTGGTCTTCCGCCAGACAGAGAAATCGAATTCGTAATAGACTTAGCACCGGGAACGGCACCGATTTCGAAAGCTCCATATCGTATGGCGCCAGTAGAAATGAAGGAATTAATGATGCAATTGCAAGAATTATTGGATAAGGGTTACATTCGACCGAGTGTTTCTCCTTGGGGAGCACCAGTACTATTCGTTAAGAAGAAGGACGGATCAATGAGGCTCTGTATCGATTATCGAGAATTGAATAGAGTAACGATAAAGAACCGGTATCCGCTACCGAGGATAGACGACTTATTTGATCAACTGAAGGGAGCAAAGTGTTTCTCAAAGATCGACCTACGAACAGGATATCATCAACTGAAGGTACGGGATGAGGACATACCAAAGACTGCGTTTCGAACCCGTTATGGACACTACGAGTTTTTGGTAATGTCATTCGGATTGACTAATGCTCCGGCAGCATTTATGGACTTGATGAACCGAGTTTTCAAGCCATACTTGGATAAATTTGTAGTGGTTTTTATCGACGACATTTTGATCTACTCAAAGACAGAGGAAGAACACGCCGAACATCTGAAGATTGTTTTGGAGGCGCTAAGGAAGGAGAAGATGTTTGCAAAATTTTCTAAGTGCGAATTTTGGATGGAGAAGGTTCAATTCTTAGGCCACGTGGTGGATAAGAATGGAATCTCTGTAGACCCTGCGAAGGTTGAAGCAGTAAGTAATTGGGAACAACCAAGAACACCGACGGAGGTGAGAAGCTTTCTAGGGTTAGCTGGGTACTATCGAAGATTCATTCAAGATTTTTCTAAGATAGCAACCCCGCTGACCAATTTGACTAGAAAGACGGTGAAATTTGTATGGACCGACAAATGCGAAGAAAGTCTTCAAGAACTGAAAAGGAGATTGAGCGAAGCACCTGTATTATCATTACCAGATGATGCGGGAAATTTTGTGGTGTATAGTGATGCATCGCACAAGGGGCTTGGCTGTGTGCTCATGCAACATGGCAAGGTCATTGCATATGCATCACGACAATTAAAGGATTACGAAAAACGATACCCTACTCACGACTTAGAGTTAGCGGCAGTAGTTTTTGCGTTAAAGATATGGAGGCATTATCTATACGGAGAAAAATGTGAGATATACACGGACCACAAAAGTCTGAAATATATCTTCACACAGAAGGAGTTAAACATGCGGCAGAGAAGGTGGTTAGAATTAATCAAAGACTATGACTGCGATATTCTTTATCACCCGGGAAAGGCAAATGTGGTTGCCGACGCTCTGAGCAGGAAAGGAAGGGAGAAGTTGTTTAATTTGACGACTCAGGAAGAGTTGATAAGAGAGATGGAGAAATTGGAGATAGAAGTAAAAGGACCAGAAAAGTCTGGTGAGAAGTTAATTGTAATGGAAGCTTGTCCGACGTTGTTGAATAGAGTAAAGGAAGCTCAGGAAAAGGATGAAGAGTGTGAGAAAATCCGAAAGAGGATCACAGAAAGTGAGGGAGAAAAATTTCGAATGGATAAAGACGGTATTTTGAGATTTGAAGGGAGAGTGTGGGTACCAGCGGTAACTGAGTTGAGGGAAGAGATTTTGCACGAGGCACACAATACGACATATTCCGTTCATCCGGGAGGCACAAAGATGTACCGAGATCTAAGGCAACATTTTTGGTGGCCTAATTTGAAACGGGAAGTCGCGGAGTGCGTCAGTAAATGCTTGACTTGCCAACGCGTTAAAGCAGAACATCAGCGGCCAAGTGGTTTACTACAACCATTAGAAATACCAGAGTGGAAATGGGAGCATATTACCATGGACTTCGTGGTAGGACTTCCAGTTACACAGAAAGGTTATGATGCTATTTGGGTTATCGTGGATCGACTAACGAAGACCGCACACTTTCTACCAATCAAGATCCGCTACAGTTTGAACCAATTAGCAAGCCTATATGTAAAAGAAATTATTTCACGACATGGAGTGCCGGTGTCAATTGTCTCTGATCGAGATCCGCGCTTCACGTCCAATTTTTGGAAGAGTTTGCAAGAAAGAATGGGAACGCAGTTGAGGTTGAGTACAGCTTATCATCCTCAAACAGACGGACAAAGTGAGCGAACAATACAAACGCTAGAAGACATGCTTAGGACTTGCGTGATGGATTTTAAGGGAAATTGGGACGACCACCTACCCTTAGTAGAATTCGCATATAATAATAGCTACCATGCGAGTATTGGCATGCCACCGTACGAAGCTCTTTACGGGAGAAAGTGCAGAACGCCGTTATGTTGGGACGAAGTCGGAGAACGACGAATACTCGGACCAGAGTTAGTTCAACAAACCGCAGACGTGGTGACAGTGATAAGAGCCAGACTTGTAGCAGCTCAAGATCGCCAGAAGAAATACGCAAATTTGCATCGGCAGGACCGAGACTTCAAAGTCGGCAGTTTCGTATTCTTAAAGGTATCTCCATGGAAGGGAAAAATCCGTTTCGGCAAGAAAGGAAAATTGAGTCCAAGATTCATAGGACCGTTCGAGATACTGAAGCGAGTGGGCGAAGTGGCATACAAAGTTGCGTTGCCACCCGAACTGGAGCATATCCACAACGTGTTCCACATTTCCGTGTTGCGACCGTACAAGGCCGACTACAAGCACGTGATTTCTTACGAGCCCATTCAAGTGGAGAAGAACTTGGCGTATGAAGAAATTCCTGTCCAAATATTAGATAGGAAAGAACAAACTTTGAGAAATAAAGTTATTTCATCTGTAAAAGTACTTTGGCGTAACCACGATGTCGAGGAGGCAACGTGGGAGTTAGAAGATAGGATGAGGAGGGACTATCCCCATCTATTTGTGTAACCTTGTAGCAATTCCGGGACGGAATTTTTATAAGGGGGGGAGGATGTAATACCCGAGAATTTCCATATATTATTAAATAAATATATTAATGGAAATGAGAATTTATTTGAATATAAATGATTTTGTGTTATGAGATGAATTAATTCAATTATATATAATTGAATAATTATAATAATTGAGAAATTGGTGGAGTTTGTGATAAACTCGTTGATTGCCTTGTATGGCACAGTGGCGTAATATAAGAATGATTATATTAATTTAAGCGAACAATTAATCTATATTAATTGTTAATCGAAGAATATTAATTAACTGTTATAAAATACTAATGAGGATCGATTAACAATATGTGATTATTATTATTGCAAGAAACTTAATAATAATGAGCAACGTGTTTATAAATACAATAAGATTTATATCAAAGTGATAATTAATCATATAAGGGTTAATTAAATTGTTATGGAGGTTAACAATTATATTGATGGATGTAGGATATGTGTATATTATTAATTAATATTCAAATTATAAGATGAGAAATTATATGTGCAAGCATGCGAATTAAATGTATAGTAACTATATGTTATGATATGTGTAGGTGACAAATGATGTGTGGATATACATTAAAATAATGTATCATGGATCTATTATAAATAATTGTTGAGTAATACAATTTAATAATATATGATATAATGTAATGTGGTAGTATCCGATGGTATTATATCAGTAAGATAAACGTACCTGGATTATATGTGTGTAAATTACACTTATTACATTATGTGAAGTACATTGTGATTTAAATTATAACCTAAGAGTACATATATATAACATATGTATATGGTGTGTATATACAAGTGTAGTATTTGCAAATGCTGAGGAGTTAAATCAATTGTCTCATTTTAAGTGTCCCATTTGCTCTTCACGTGCTTGACATACAGCTAAGGCCTATTCCTTCTTCTTCTCCCCAAACTCAGCAACTAGCATTTCATAGCTCATGATTGTGGAGGGAGTGGGATTCATGATGAATCCAACCACTAATTACCTACCCTTTGATAACCTTCATGCATTCCTATAATCCGTTAGTTTGATATGGGATACAATTGCTTTGTCTGTATAATGGGAGTTCTATAAATATAGCCTCATCTCCTTCACATTTCTTTTGCTGAGCATTTTGGCTAAGAGAGACTAGAGAGCATATATATATATATATCAGTGTTATTGAGATAGCAGCAAGCTTAAATCATTTACAGAGGTATAAATCCTCTTCGTATCTTCATTGTCATTTTCTGTCAAAATTTCTATTCGTGAATTCTTGATTTCAGTTGGAAGTTATGGTTTTGTGAATTGAGAATAATAATTAGTTGTTTGAAGGACTTATATATGTGATTAGAATTACTATATATGCTTCATTGCTCTTCAATTTCATTTTTGGTGTTTCCATTTCTGAGATTTCTGTAAAAACATCAAATATCGTGAAATTAGTTGGTGTTCATGAAATTGGGAATTGATAATTGCTATTGACTATTATATAAGCATATATGTACGTGTTAGTAAGTTAAACAAGTCTAATAGCATTTGGGTATGTTGAAATCGATGAAATGGGAGGTTTTTGGTCGGATTTCGCTGCAGTCTGAACTGCAGAAACTGCCTCGACGCCGCAGCGCCGCAGCCCGCGCCGCAGCGCCACTCGCGCCGCAGCCCGCGCCGCAGCGCCGCACGCAGCGCCACTCGCGCCGCAGCGCCAGTAGTGAGCTGCTGTGCCGCGCCGCAGCGCCAGCCTCTGTGTTCAGTTTTTCTGCATTCTGCAATAAAACTGTTATGAACTAATTGTTTGATTTTTGTTTAAACAAGCATGAAAGCATGATTAATACTTATATATAAACCTAATGAGGCAGTGTGAACATGTTTTAGTATATTAGCATGCATGGTTAACCAAACGACATATAGTTTGAAAACGAACTTAAAGTTTCATGAACGACGTTAACATATATGAAGCATGTTAATATTCTGACTTTCGAGACATGTTAGTATGACCTAGAAACACATGAAATGCATACTAACTTATGTATATAGGTTCCGTGATATAATATGGACATGTGAACCCAACTAGTGCACCTTTCTAACAAAAATACAAGTTTTGAAGGTTGATATTGACATGTAAAGACCATGTATACATTGTGACTTTTCGAGCATGTTTATAGGGCCTTGAAATACATGAAAAGCATGTTAACTTGTGTATATGGGTTTCATAAGGAAGCATGAACATGATAGACCTTATTAATGAACTATACTAACAAAGTATAAGCTTTGAACGTGAACGTTGGTATGTTATGACGAGAATTAGAATTTGACATTTATGAACACATGTGATAGTACTCTTAGACTCATTCATGTGTCATGCATGTATATATACCATGATTAGTTGCCATGATTAAAGTTTAGCATGAACAAAGCATGTTTTCAAGATAATAACAATGCTAGTACTCATGAGCATGACTAATACAAGTTATATGAATATCTTATGTGTTTAAAAGAGACCATGTTAGACCATATGAGTTCGTGTCCTTGAATGGCTTTAAGTATTAACTTAAGAACCTATACCATGTACGATTGGATTTGGAAAAGTTATACAAGCATGTAAAGTATCCTTTAAATATGAATACATGCTACGTGATATTATATGATGTTACTTGAACCCGATTTTGACGGTTAACTTAAGGAGATGCCGTAACTTGCTAAAATGAAATATATTTAGTATTGATTGTGGTCTTATGAGATATTAATAATATGCAAGCATGTTTGCTAATTGTTGAGATCTTATATTATATGAGAATGCGTTTAAACTCTAAAGAAAGAACGTTAAGGATAGAAATTATATTCTATATAACTGTGTAGCTAGGTAAAACTTAGCTTATGTGTTGATCGTATATTCAAAGAGAAAATGTGAAGTTAAATTATATGACTAATGAATATCATATATATACGTAACTGTATTACGATAGGAATTCGAAAGTGTTGATTTGCTTTTCGTGGATAAACTACGCTAAAGGCAAGTTCTCTTACTTACACTCTTTTAAAGTGCAAGTATCCTAACCGACGCATTTACTTTATGCAAGGAAATCTATGATTGTGAAGGTTTCCTAACTTATACTCTTTTACTATGCAAGTATCCTATCTTGTGTATTGCGAACTAGTTTCCTATTTAATCGGTTGAATCGAATTAGCATACTTGAACTCTTATTTCATTAAAGCTATTATTCATGTTGAACTTAGTATTGTTCTTGAATATTGTGAAAGTGTCTATGCCATTTGATTCGGCTAGACTTATATTATTGAAAAGCGACCCAAACTAATTGATTGGTGCGGGATCTTGTATTTGACTGAGAAGAACAACCTTCTTTGAAGGGAATATATAATTGTCGGAGAACCGACGTGCACACTTGAGTATGGTTGATTGTTATGCATAACAAGGGTACTTTAGGCTGATCACCTGTTGTACCTGTTTTTGTTGGATTTTCAGTTTATTACTGTCAATTCTAGTAGAAGTTCATAGTCCATAGTGACTACTCAGTATTCAATTATTTGAAATCTTGAATTGACTTATTATTGAATCATATTGATATTATCCTGTCCTTAGCGATTGATATTGAGAACTATTGATATTCTTGTTATTCTTGAACTATCAAATCTTGTTATACCCTTTCGAGAATTGAGAATCTTATTACTCACCCTTATTGTATATTACTTGCTGGGCAATTTGTGCTCATTCTTGCTTTCCTTAAAACATTTCAGTTAAGGCAGAGCATGGTGAACCTTCGGGCGTTGATAAGGGCAAGGGCAAAGCTACCAACTAGCTTATGTCTGTTATGTTTTAAATATATTCATATTGTATGAAGATGGTGTAGTAAGACTGGATTTGATTATGTTTAAGCTTAAGTTAGATTATGTAATAAGTCGTTAACTGATATTATTATGTAATCTATTAAGTACTGTAGGTTGCGAGACTTGGGGGAATAATTATAATAAATCATTGTAAATTATTCTAGAATAGATTTTCCGCTGTGATCGTGTGATATTTAATTATTATTATTGTGATGTATTACCATGAGCACGTGATGAACCGAATTCGAGAGACCAAGTGGCGGTCCTGGAATTTGGGGGCGTCACAGAAGGAATATAACCCGGAAATTCAAGGAGATCACGAAGAACAAGGAGTTCAACTCGTACCTGGGGAAGCTTCGTTCTACAAGGGTATGATTCCATAACTTTTTATTTATCGTTTTAAATTAATAATTTGCATAAAGGATGATCCAGGTAATGGTTTTGTAGAAATATTTAAACTCTGATATACCATGCTTTCGCTAATTTTTGCAATTTGATTGCGTCACGATTTCGTACAAAACCAACAGTGGCATCAGAGCCAAACCTTTATGCCATTATTAATTATTTTGATTTCATATACATATGTGTAGGTATTTAGAATAATTTATTGGGCATAATTAATTGTATAAAATTATTTTTATGAAAGAAAAAAAATTGAATGGCAATTTTTTTTTTCCGTGCTAGCTGATTCGGTATTGTAAAGGCTGTCCGAAAAAGTGATTACTTTCCTGGCGAAATTTTAAAAAAAAAGAAGAAAAAGACTCACACAGTTTGGATTTTCAAGGTGACTGTAGATTCATTTTATTAAAGGTTAATAAGAAAAGTGATTCACCTTTAAAACCTTTTCAGGATTTTTTCTTAAGGAATTTAAAAGGAGGTTTTGATTCACAAAAAAGCAACAGGATAGTTACAATATATATATATATATATATATATATATATATATTAATAATTTTATAATTAAAATAAAGAGATTATTGTAATATTGAAATTAGATTTCATGCAATTTAAAATTGCCCATTAAATGATACTCATATATATATGGAATGTTTTAATTCATGAGATGGATATTTATTTTTCTGATATATATGGTGATATGTATGATAATAAATAGGGATTGATTATGGACTATTTGACCAATATGATTGGATTTTATTTTAGTTGAATGCTTGAATGAATGAGTTTTACTAAATGGGGTCTGCGTACCTCATCTTCTCTAATTTATTCTTGATGTAAATTCTATCCCTCTCCTATGTACTTCCCCTTGACTGCTGATCAAGATTTCTATTTAAATTAAATAGTTTAATGAAATAGAAATAGTTAGAATTATCTTAAAGAAATTGGAGACCAAGGAGCAAGGAGTGCGTGAAGACCCATTTGTATGGAGCCCGGATTTAAATGTAATAGTTACGTTTAAATTTAAATTCTTGCACTCTTAGGTTTGACCTTTTGGTTCACTTGGTGGCTCTAGTGAACCAAACTAGAATAAAAGTCTATAATCAATCCGGGTAGGATATAGTATTCTATATTGCATGCTAAATATTATATATATTATATTTTATGCAAACATGCTTCGCATGTTTAATAAAATGATGCGTATTTTATATATATGTGTGTATGCGCGCTAAACAAGATGAGACAAATAACAACAAACCCCTCAAAGAAATAATATTAAGTCCGAAGCGTTCAAAGATATTTGGAATATCGAACGTCGCCTTCTAGCATGATAAATTAATAGAGTATTAAATATTTAATATGAGCTTGTTGTGCTATCCACAGGGCGAGTATTGAGTATTTAAGATGATAATTAATCACATTTGTTGCTTATCAAGAAAATTGAACGATCTAGTCTTGTTATGCTATCCACAAGGACAAACATTTTTTTTTTTGAATTTATGGAAGTGCTAGGCTAGACTTAACTTAAATCATTTTAGTTCGGATGTGCACACACTTAACCATTATGATTTAAGAGGCAAAATAAAAGGAGTTACATGATGATGTAATTGACAAGAGTTGTCTTCCTATTTATTTGTATATCGCTTGTTGTGCTATCCACAAGGTTATATACATTTGACATGGGATCCTTATTCTCACTAGCAAATCTTTAATTAGATGTTGCCGAACTATATAAGTGAGGGTAATATAGTTTGATGAAAATAGTGGGAGATACTAATTTAAAATAAAGACCTAAATTTATTTTGGTATGCAAAAATTAATAAAAATGAATGTTTGCTAAAATGTTGTCTTTTCACATGCAAAATTTTAAAAAATGTCAAAATCACTAATCTTACTACGAAGCATACTTGATGCAAATAAGCTTACAGGCCCGAATTATGAGGACTGGCTAAGAAATCTAAGAATTGTTCTCACTGCTGAAAAGATTTCTTATATCCTAAATTCAACTGTCCTTGAATCTATTTCGAAAATAGCTTCTGAGGAAAAGATTGCCACTTTTAATAACTGGCAAGATGATACATCTGTGGCTTAATACGTTATGCTCGCATCCATGAATAACGAGCTTCAGTGTCAGCACGCAAAAAAATGGATGCTCTTGCTATGCTGCTTCACCTCAAGCAGTTGTATGGTGAACAGAGTAAGACTGCTAGATATGAGATATCTAAAGAGCTCTTCCGATCTCGGATGACCGAGGGCACTGCCGTCGAGACTCATGTCCTAAAGGTGATTAATTTGATTGAACCCCTTGGACAGCTTGGGTTCATCATGGATGGGGAGTTAAGTCAAGACTTGGTCTTGCAGTCACTCCCTGAGACCTTCTCGCAGTTTGTGTTTAATTTTCACATGAATAAGCTAGATGTCAGCTTGCCTGAGCTGCTTAACATGCTGAAAACTGCAGAAGGTCACTTCCCATCCAAGAAGAACCATATCTTGATGGTGGATTCTTCCAATAAAAGGAAGAGGCCCAAGGTATCTTCTAAAAAGAAAAAATCCAAGAAGGCTAAGGGAAAGGGGAAAGAAAAGGAACAAAAGAAACCTGAACCAGCTAAAGGAATGTGCTTTCATTGGAATGAGCCGGGACATTGGAAAAGGAACTGCAAATAATGTCTAGCAGAGAAGAAGCTTGGAGAAGCTTCGACTTCCAATCAAGGTTTGTTTATGATTGAAATTAATTTTTTTGAAAGTCATAATTCTACTTGGGTATTGAATACCGGCTGTGGTTCTCACATATGTAATACTGTGCAGGTATTGGTCAGAAGTAGGAAGCTGAGCAATGATGAGGTCATTCTACGAGTAGGGAATGGAGCAAAGGTTGTTGCATTAGCTGTAGGGACTTATTGTTTAGCGATGCCTTCGGGCAAGTCCATTTATCTAAATAATTATTATTTTGTTCCGAATATTATTAGAAACATTATTTCTATTTCTGTATTGTATATGGAAGGATTTAACCTTATTATAAAGAACAATGGTTGTTCTATTTATAAAGACGATGTTTTATATGGTATTGAAAATATGTGAAATGGACTTTATATACTTGACTTGCAAGAAAATATATTTCAAATTGAACAAACTAAGAAAAGGAAAAGAGATGATATTAATTTCACCTATATGTGGCACTGTAGACTCGGTCATATCAATGAAATAAGATTATCTAAGTTGCATATGGATGGGCTCTTAGAGCTATCTGAATATGAATCATATCCAACTTGTGAATCTTGTCTCATGGGTAAAATGACTAAATCTCCTTTTAGTGGAAAAGGAGAAAGAGTTACAGAGTTGTTAGCGTTTATTCACACAGACGTTTGTGGACCTATGACAACAAGTGCACAGGGTGGGTATTCTTATTTTATTACTTTCACTGATGATCACTCAAGATTTGGATATGTGTATTTAATGAAATACAAATCAGAATCATTTGAAAAGTTCAAAGAGTTCAGAAGTGAAGTAGAGAAACAAACGGGCAAGAGTATTAAGATACTTCGATCAGATCGAGGTGGAGAATACTTAAACGGTGAGTTTCTCAATTGTCTCAAAGAAAATGGTATAATCTCACAATGGACTCCTCCAGGTACACCACAGTTAAATGGACTATCTGAAAGGCGAAATCGAACACTGTTGGACATGGTTTGATCTGTGATGAGTTTTATCGACCTTCCAATTTCTTTCTGCGATTATTCCCTAGAAACGGATGCATACCTACTTAACAAGGTACCTACCGAATACGCCCCAAAGACTCTATATGAGATGTGGAAGAGGAGAAAACCAAATCTTAAGCATGTTAAGACTTGGAGTTGTCCAGCTTATGTCAAAAAGTTTGAACATGATAAGTTACAGACTAAATTCAACAAGTGTAGATTTGTGGGATACCCTAAAGAAACTGTAGGGTATTATTTCTATCATCCAACTAATCAAAAAGTGCTTGTTGCGAAACATGTTGCCTTCTTGGAAAATGAGTTTATCCATAAAGGGGTCAGTGGGAGTAAGATATATCTTGAAGAAGTTCAAGAACCATAAATTACTACGGATCAGAGTCAAGTACCCGACCAAGTGGAAGAACCTACTGTATCACACCCTATTCGTAAATCTGGAAGAGTACCGAAGATGCCTGAGAGGTATGGATTCGTCATAGAGGATGACGATGAGGTACACATCATGAATGATGATGATCCATTGAATTACGAACAGGCTATGAGTAATAAAGACTCAGGAAAATGGATTGAAGCCATGAAATCTGAAATGGACTCCATGTATGAAAATAAAGTATGGACTTTGGTTTCACCACCTGAAGGCATTAAGCCTATTGGGTGTAAATGGGTCTTTAAAAGAAAGACTGGAGTGGACGGCACGGTAGAGATCTATAAAGCCCACTTGTTGCAAAAGGTTTCAAACAAAGACAAGGAGTTGACTATGATGAAACCTTCTCACCAGTAGCTATGCTCAAGTCCATTCGAATTTTTCTTGCGATTGCAGCTTATATTGACTATGAGATTTGGTAGATGGACGTGAAAACGACCTTCCTCAATGGGAAACTTGAGGAGGATGTGTATATGACACAGCCAGCGGGATTTGTTTCAAAAGTTGGAACAAATTAAGTCTGTAAGCTGTAACGATCCATTTATGGATTAAAGCAAGATTCTCATAGATGGAACATTCGTTTTTATGAGACAATCAAAGAGTTTGATTTTATCAAAAACGACGATAAACCATGTGTGTACAAGAAGGTTAGTGGGAGCGCAGTTTCATTCCTTCTATTATATGTTGATGATATATTACTGATAGGGAATAACATTCCTATGTTACAATCGATTAAAAGCTGGTTATCTAAACACTTCTCCATGAAGGACTTGGGAGAAGCATCCTATATTTTGGGGATAAAGATCTATAGAGATATATCTAGAAGGATGATTGGTTTATCCCAAGGAACGTACATTGATACAATGCTAAAGAGGTTTAGCATGGAAGATTCCAAAAGTGGTCTCATGCCAATGAGCTATGGAATACATCTCTCCAAGAAACAGGCCCCAAAGACACCTGAGGAGAGAAACTGTATGAGTAAGATCCCTTATGCTTCTGCAATAGGATCTATCATGTACGGTATGATATGTACTAGACTGGATGTTGCTCATGCACTTAGTGTAACGAGCAGATACCAGTTGAATTCAGGAGAAGAGCACTGGAAGGCAGTGAAGAATATCCTAAAATACTTGAGAAGGACTAAGAATATTTTTTTTGTCTACGGTGGGTCTGAATTAAAACTCGAGGGCTTCACAGACTCAAGTTTTCAAACAGACCAAGATGACAGTAAATCTTTTTCGGGGTATGTTTTTACCTTGAACGGAGGCGCAGTGATTTGGAAGAGTTCCAAGTAGTAAACAGTTGCTGATTCAGTGACAGAGGTAGAGTATATAGCTGCAAGTGAAGCTGCAAAGTAAGCTGTTTAGATGAAAAAGTTCATAAAAGAACTTGGTGTGGTTCTTAGCATTGGAGAAGCAGTCCCCGTATACTGTGACAACACAGGAGCAGTTGCACAGGCTAAGGAACCCAGGTCTCATCAGAAATCTAAACACGTGTTGCGACGATTTCACTTTATCAGGGAGATCATTGAAAGAGGAGACGTCACCTTGGAGCGTGTAGACTCTTAAGACAACATTGCAGATCCATTTACTAAAGCTTTAACACAACATCAGTTTGATCGTCACTTAGATAAGATGGGTATGAGATACCATGGCAATTGGCTTTAGTGCAAGTGGGAGATTGATAGTAATGTGCATACAAGCCAATCATGTATGATGATAAAGCACATACTTTGTAAATAATCTTATTTATTTATTAATAAAATATTTATTTATTAAAGGCATTTAATTATTTACATGGTGCTATTTTTATAATATGTAAATAACCCATAGTTTTAAGCTATGCTTTTAGAATCATGATGTTGATCATGCTAATGAGATCTAAATTCTTAGAAAGCTTAAAAATTAAAATAGTTCCTAATCATGGGATTACTAAAAAGGGGATTAGTAAATCTGGATAGATTAGTACATATGTTGCTTGCTCATTGGATGAGGATGATTGATCTCATAATCATTTATGTGGAGACACTAAAGCGAGTATGTAGGTACTTATTGGAGAATAAGTTCACTGAACGTGACTCGCTATGGAATACCTAATGGAGTTTTACTCGCCTGTCAATAGGAATTCCTAATGTGATAGTAGTACAAGTAATTCTTTGACTTGAGATCATCATAGTATCTTGTATGTAATGAATTCTACTTTGACTTATTCCTTAAAGCCCTTTAGGGTATATAAAAGGATATGCTTGGATATAATGAGTTACATATGGAGATAATGAATGATCAATAAAGAATCTATCACCTCTAGTAAAAGAGAAGAAATGTCCTATGTAATTCGTAAAATGACAACTCAGGAATCCTTGGCCAAGGTGGAATGAAATTAGAAAAAGAGTTTCTAATTTGCATTATTTGTAGTTGTGCATTTTCTAATCGAAATACATATAATTAAATAAAATAAGACATGAAAGTAATTCCATGTCTTATATTTAATTGGGACATTGTATGGTGGAAGGATTGAATTGTACGGTAACTATTTACTCACAAGTTCTTTTATGATTAATGCTGAAATCTATATTATCGGAAAAGTCGTTGATCGCTAGGGAGGCTTATTCCTATTGTAGAATAAATATTATTTATTTAAATAGATTATTAGTTTAATTTATTTATTTAAATAAAATTAGAATTGTTCTAATTGATTTATTCACAACTGATTTAATATGGAGAACCTAAAGGGTCACACCATAAAAGGAAGAATAATTATTTAAGAAAATAATGGCATAGTCGTAATAATACGTTAAGTGTAATTAATTTAATCAATGGTGATAGAATAAATTAAATAGCTTAATGTTTATTATTTAATATTTTGGAAATATTAAATATAAATTAATAAGAGATGTCTTATTAATATTATTACAATTATTTTAATTTCTGATGGAGTTTAGTAATTAATTTAATATTAATACTCTCATTTATTCCTAATAAGATTAGGAGACAAATTAATTAAATGAATTTAATTAATTATTCCCAATGTGGTGGGAAGCCTAAATTAATTAAAGGAGTTTAATTAATTAAATGAAATCCCATGTCTAATAGGATTAGAAGGGTTGACCAATATCTATATAAGGGGAGTCTTATAATATATATCAATTGATGCAATTCCAATTGTTGGAGAGTACTCATTTTCTATAGAGGATAGAAAACTAAGACAACCACCCTCCTTCTTGATAATTCATCTTCATTGGTGGATCACCTCTAGAGGCCAAACACTTGGGTGGCTAACGTTGATCAAAGGAAGGAATCTAACCCGAAAATTCAAGGAGATCATGAAGAACAAGGAGTTGAAATCGTACCCGTGGAAGCTTCGTTTTACAAGGGTATGATTTCATAACTTCTTATTTATCGTTTTAAATTAATAATTTGCATAAAGGATGATCCGGATAATGGTTTTGTAGAAATATTTAAACTCTGATATACCATGCTTCCTCTAATTTTTATAATTTGACTGCGTCACGATTTCGTACAAAACCAACAGTGACCATGCAAACACATCCTGAAACTGAGTTAAGAGTTCAATTAGGTCTTTTCTTTGGTTTTGGGTAAGGTCCATGCCTATCTGAAATTGTTTAGGGTTTTTTGAGGTTCTAATATTGACAATGATGGTTTGGTCGAGGTTTGGTTTGGGTTTATCTTTGACCCATTCTCTGATCTCCTCGGGCAGCGCATAGTCATTTATCTCCTTTTATCAATTTCCATTAGAGCTGCAAACGAACTGAACCGAACCAAACTTTGTCAAACTCAAATCGAACTCGAACACTTTTAGTCGAACTCGAACATGTTCGAGTAACTCGATCGAACCAACAACTATGTACGAGTTCGGATCGTTTGGTGTTTCCGAACTATTCGCGAACATGATCGAGTTCGCTAACAAGTCGAATATAAGCTTATTCGCGAATACAAACTATGTTCTCGAACACCAAACTTATTCACGACCACAAACTGGTTCACGAACACAAACTTATTCACGAATATAAACTTGCTCACAAACACACACTTGTTCACGAATACAAACTTGTTCACGAACACAAATTTGTTTACAAACACAACCTTAGAATTCTAAAGTAAAAAATAGTTAAATAAATACAAAATATGTCTTCTCTAAGAGTCTAAGTATTCAATCAAAAATTAGACCAAATATTATAATCATCATTAATCCAAAAAGACCAATAACTTAGAAGTTATAATTAACTTAAAAGTTAACAAGTACTTAAAAATTCTTGATTTACAAATATCAACAATCAAATATTAATATCGAAAAACCTTTCAACTCTTCAAGGTCCAACCACTTCAAACAGAGTCTACAAACAAATGATTATCAAAAACTCACAATTTAATATTAGTAATGTATTTCTTTTGTTGTCATTTTTAATTAATATTTTATTTTTTTACAATTTTTAAATTTAATATCTAGTTTTTATTTTCGATCTTCAAATTTATGTATAGTTTTTTAAAGTTTCAAAATTATTTAGTAAATAATTTGATGATTATTATTTTATTACCGAAGTCTTTATACATACATTGAAGACTTGATTTCTCTATTTTTTATTTTGATTTGACAATTTCAATAACTGATGTATATGTAAGCAACTGTATTGTATCATTCTTTAATTAATGTCAAATTATCATTGCATGATGATTAATGACTTTATTTATGTGCATTATGGCATGGGTTATGATTTATTAAATTATTTGGGATGTAAATTATAATAATCCAACAATCATTGTTCAAAATTTTATGAAAATATTAAAATTATTTTAATTAAATTAAAATTTAGAGGTGAAGAAGTACACATTATTATTTATTAATTATTTAATAAAAAAGTTTACTTATAATAAATTATTAAAAAAATAAAAAGATGTTTAGGTAATAAAAAAAATAACTACAAATTTAACAATTATTAATAAGACAAATTTGAGAATTTTATATTAAATAACCAATTATTTGTATTTATAATTTTAGAAATTATTTAAACATATAATTAAGAAATCGAACTACTAGAATCGATCTCGAACTTATCGAACCGATCTCGAACCGAACTCGAACTTATCGAACCGAACTCGAACTTACCAAACCGAACCGAATCGAACTGTTCGCGAACAAAGACGAACCGAACCACATAGTTCGCGAACATGTTCAATCGAGCAATCGAACGGCACACTCAGTGCGAACTCGACTTGACTAGGCGAGCAAGTCGAACTCGAACCAAACTCAAATTGAACAGAACCGGTTCGTGAACAGTTCAGTTCGTTTGCAGCTCTAATCTCCATCAAGTCGAAGTCCAGTTCTACATCAAAGCTGTACACTATGAAAATTTGGCATCTCATCAGCAAGGACAAAAAAATTCAACTCTAGAATCCTGAAAACAAAATGCTTTCACTTTAATATATAAAATTGTTTGATCATACAAAGCATTTAGCAAAAAGCATGACAAAAGTAACTGCTATCGTTGTGCAACAAAATAAACAGGAAATAAAATCACGCTTCAAGGTAGATGGACTTTCTGCCCTTTTACCCTTTTCGATTGATGCACGGAGTGCTGCTCCAATTGTCGATCCCCTTTCCCTACGTGTTTCTACCCTTGTTTGTTTCCCATTTGATTTGTTTAATCTGAAAGGTGAATTTTTAGGAACATGCCGATATATAATGTCGACGATTTGAAAAGTTTGATTTTACAGAGTCGCTAGTTGGTATGTTTAAAATGGTTGTACCAACTCAACCGAGTTTTATTTGAAAAGTTTTGCAAGTAGGCCCAATTACTGGACTCTGTTTAACTTGGCCTTGGAAACCGAGATTCATAGAGTTCGAGGGCTTGATTAAGCGGGGGGGAAGGTATTAGGCACCCCCCGACTTTCGTGAAATACGGTTACCGCGTCTTTTCAATTTCTCTATTTTATTTGCAGTGTGTGTGTGTGTGCTTGCAGTAATTGGGCCTAATTAAGTGTTTTATTTGGAAGTAATGTTGTGCTTCGTTGGACCTATATACGAAGGGTTTGATTTATTTGAAAAGTCCATTGTTAGACAAGATATGAAAGTGATGTTTTATAAGATGGTTTTCAAACTCTTTCGCTCGCACAGGAATTAAAGCATTTTGATACTTCCATTTTATTCTTCATTCGGCTAATTTTAATTTTATTATCGGGATGCGAAGCATCCACGACCAAATAATACATAAACAGGTGTCGGGCTCCTTATGGACATGAAAGCCATCGAAGTGACCCGAGCACTACAAACCACAATTTACTATGTTGAGACCTTAAATCCGGATAACCGTTTTAGTGTCCCTCTGATTTACATTAACAAAAAGACAGGTAAGCTGTATTTACAGTGCAAAGTTGTCCATCATGGGAATCGGATCTAGATCCATATGGTTAATCGTAGATCTCGTGATTCCTTGGCTCACAAAATATTATCAAAATGCCTGCACAGTAGAGATATTGAAATAAAATACAAATTAAAATCTGGACGTCGCAAAACAAAGGATTTATCAGTTTAATCCATACATGCGCGTAGCCAAAGCTTCCCGTTCCCTCTAGATACGGATCTAGGGTCGCATAGTTGCTTTAATATTAAAAAAACTAGAAAGAAAACTAGATTTAAATAAATCTTAGCCATTCTAACTCAACAGTTCCAGTTTGACAACTTTTGAACCGGTTAAAAGTGAGATATGGCTAGATTTAAATAAATCTAATCAATAAACTCTACATTAGAACAGATTTACATCATATGAACAGTTAAAATAGATATTTAATCACTTTGAATAAATAATATAAATATTACTTATATATATTCTAAAGTTGGAAAGAGCCACGGATTTACAATCCAGGCGTGACTGATTATTGTAAATATATATATATATATATATGCTTATATATTTATTGATGTAGAAAAGTACACGGATTAGCAATCCAGGCCAGCATATATATATATATATATATATATATATATATATATATATATATAATTAAATATATATTAAGGAGAGAAAAAGCCACGGATTAGCAATCCAGGCTAATGGAGTTAGTATAAATATATATAGTTATACCATATATATATTAAAAAAGAAGAAAAAAGCCACAGATTTATAATCCAGGCATGATTGAATTAATGTAAATATATATAGTTAGTTATATATATATATATATATATATATATATATATATATTAAAGATGAAAATGCCACAGATTAACAATCCAGGCTAAATAACACTGATAAATATATGTCGACGTTGGAAAATTTAAGAAATACCGCGGGTCGGTTCATAACCCGGTTTTCCACAAATCGATCTTCCTAAGTTATCTCTACCCTTGTTCTTTTTATTTTAAAAGAGGTGTTGAAGGGTTTTTTAGAAAAAGAGGCCAACATGTGTATATGTCGACGATTTAATTTAATTTAAACAGAGTCGCCAGTTGATAGTTTTGAAAATGGTTGTACTAACTCAACCGAATTTGATTTAAAAAGAGGCCCAATTGCTGGACACTGTCGAAACTTGATCTTTGAAATCAGAGTTTTGAGTTCGGGGGCTTGGTTAAGTGTGGGGAAGGTGTTAGGCACCCCACGGCTCCCTTGTAAACACGGTACCGCAATCTTTTCAATATTTCCCTTAAAACTGGAATGCGTGAGTGAATGCTATTTGAAAATTGGGCCTTTTGATTGATTGAAAGCTTTGACAGGCTTCGTTGAGCCTATATACGAAGGGTTTGATTTGATTTAAAAATCAATCTTTGATTTGATTTGCAAAAAAAAGCATTATTTAATTTGATCTGCAAAAGCTTTTAAATTTAATTGACAGTGATGTTTTGAAAGCTAGTTTTATCAAACCCTTATGTTAACATAGGAATTGAAGCATGTCGCTACTCTCAATTTTAGCTTTATAGCCTTAAGGTTGCATGCAACTGGTGATTTGTCGGGCTGCGAAGCATCCTCGACCACAGAAATATAAAGTGTCGGTCTCCTCATGGCTATAAAAACCATCGGAGGGACGCTGACACAACAATCCATATTTTTACTATGTTGAGACCTTAAATATGGACACCGTTTTATGGTCTGTGCGTGTACATTTTATAGAAAAAATTGGCAGGGTACATCTGTAAATCGAAGTTTGTCCATCGTGGGAATCAGATTCTGATCAGTTTGATCATGAATCCCATGATTTCTAGGCTCACATATGAGTTGCTAGAAAAACCTGCACAGTTCAAATTTGTACAGAAGCAGATAAATATCCCAAAATAGCCAAAACTAGGGATTCATTCAGTAAATCCTGGTCCGCACGGTCGAAGCATCTCGTTCCCACTAGATAGCGATCTAAGGGACGCGAGGTTTCTTTTTAAGCTAAAATTATAAAAAATAACTAGATTGAAAGAAATCTCAGCCATTATAGCTTCTAGGTTCTGTCGGGACCTGTTTGAACCGTTGAAAGCTAGAAATGGCGAGATTGAATAAATCTAGTTCGCCTACAGAAATGTCAGTGCAAATTCATATACAAATGAATGTTAAATACAACAGTTGAATAAATTGAACAAAGCAATATATATAGTTAGATATATATAAAAGCTGTAAAGGGCGATGGGTTTTCACTCGCAAGCCCGGACTGGAATTAAAATATATATGTAGATATATATATATATATATATATATATATATATATATATATTGACAAAAATGTAGTAAATCAAGACTGGAAAGATGACCAGTGACGATGAAGGCTGCTTATATATGCATAAATATATATAAAAGTAGTAAGGGTGATGTGTTTTCACTCCTGTGCCCGGACTGAATTAAATACACACACACACACACACACACACACACATATATATATATATATATATATATATATATATATATATATATATATTGACAGAAATGTAGTCAACCAATACTGGTACGAAGACCAGTTATGGTGAGAGTCGCTTATATATGCGTAAATATATATATAAGTGGTAAACTACCTCGGATTTGATATCCGGGCTTGACAGAATTGAAATGTTAGTACATAACCAGTTAAATATGTACAAAAAAAGGCCAAACCCAGACTGGGAAGACAACCCAGTCCGGCGAAGTTGCCAAAACGATGTGTGCTAGTGCATTGAAGCTACTGGAGCTGACGGACCGTCAATCCGAGTTGTAGAAATGTTAAAAATGGAGTTTACGTATAAAAATGTATTAATTTTAGACAAAAACGGCCACGAAACTAAGTTCCAGGCATATTTAAAAGATAAACTTGATGTACGGGTGTAAAACAGTGCAAAGTAGTAGTATTGACTTGCTGATCGTAAAAATACTTACAATGGGCTGCATTACGGGCTTTTTGCCGAATCGTAGGCCTTAAACGTCTAAATCTACCGGTGGTTTTTTGATTTGTGGTAATATATGGATATATCTATGTGTTGGAGTAAAAATATTTGGGTTTGGAAGAGGTGTAAAAGTCAAAAAATGAGTCAGGCAGGGCTTCGCTGCGCTTCTTGCTTACACAAATGAGAAGGGGCTTCCCCTCTATTTATAGAGGGGGGAGCCGCACCTCTATATGCGACTGCAGTAGGTAGAGGTGTGGCCACTCGAGGAGGGTCTCACGGGCCTAGCTTGGTCATCTCAAAGTACGTGCACTCCGAGCAATGCGATGTCTGATCGAAAACTTTCTAACTTTTGATCGGAGCGTCCGTTTGAGGCGTACGATACCTTTCTGCAAAGCTCTCACTGAGAGTGTTGCAATGACATGGGAAAAAACATTTTTCGGGTCTAGAAAGATGAGTTTATAACCAGGTCTTCAATTCCCCGCAGTTTATCCGTTGAACTATCTTGCGTTGTTGCCACTCGGGATCGTCGTTAGGGTTCATTATGACTTTGGAGGCATCGATTTAGCTTGAGTTTGACCAAGTCAGTTGAAAGTTGGTAAAATGACCATTTTACCCCTCCCGGGGTTACCTGTAGTGTCAGCATGGTCACTGGTTGACTTTCGGGAGCTGATTCCAAGACTTGGATCCCAGTCGAGTCTTTTAACCTCAGGGTTGTCTCTGAAGCTGACGTGGTCATTCTAGGTTTTGCTATGGATTTGTTGCGATGCTTCAGTCTAATGTCTGAAGTTGGCCTGACGTCCTGGGTTAAAACCGGGGATGACCTGCAATTCCTGGGTTGAGACCGAGGTTGATTGGTACCTCCCGGGTTGAGACCGGGGTTGATTTGATTTCCTGTGTTGAGACCGGGGTTGATTGATACCTCCTGGGTTGCTGTTGCGGCTGATTGATACATCCTGGGTTGATACCGGGGTTGACTTAATTTCCCGGGTTGAGACCAGGGTTGATTGATACCTCCCAGGTTGAGACCGGGGTTGAGTTTGATGATTCGATTGACTGTCGGAGCTTGATTGATGGTCCGATTGAATGTCAGAGCTTGGTTACCAATATTGGGAATTGGATTTGACTGGAGCACCGATATTATGGATCGAATTTGGGTTGATTGACGGTTTTACCCTTCTACTGGATGAGTATTGGGGCAAGGAAAATCTCGAGTGTCTATAGATGCCCCTCTTTATCATGTCCATATAACGTAGTGGAATGGACAGGATAAAGATTAGAAGACACTTGGAATAGAAAAGGCCAGAGTCATTTTTAAGGCTGGGCGTCTTGAAGTAGAATGGGGCTACATTTTGCTGCGTGCGTTATCACTTGGTTGGGGATGACGCCGTCTTGTATAGCCTTTGATGGTATTAGGAAGTTATCAGTGAACTACCTTTGTCATTTTCTGCTGGGGATGACATTATTCACGATAACTGGTTTGACTCTGATGAGATTGGCGGAGTTAAGCTAACACAGATTCTTCCGTCTTAATCTATTAGGGATGACGACCTTTGCGATAGCTTCACAGATTTTGATTGATACTACCTCAATGATCCCCATTGATGATGCGCATAATAGATTCTATTAGTTGTGATGGACTGTTATAATTATTTTTGTTGCCAGATCCCTTCTATTGCTTGGCTGGGGTTAAGCCATCAGTTAAAGCGTCATTGAGGTTGAGCCAATGATTGGACTATATTTCAGTCTGTACTCGAACTTCGCTGGGGTTGAGCCACCGGCTGAAACTGCTTCAGTCGGTACCCGAACTTCACTGGGGCTGAACCAACGGCTGAAACTGCTTCGGTCGGAACCCGAACTTCGCTGGGGCTGAGCCAGCTGCTGAAACTGCTTTGGTCAGTACCCGAACTTCGTTGGGGCTGAGCCAACAGCTGAAACTACTTCGGTCAGTACCTAAACTTCGCTGGGGTTGAGCCACCGGCTGAAACTGCTTCGGTCGGTATGCGAACTTCACTGGGGCTGAGCCAATGGCTGAAACTACTTCGGTCAGTACCCGAACTTCGCTGGGGGTGAGCCAACGGCTAAAACTGCATTGGTCAGTACCCGAACTTCGCTGGGACTGAGCCAACGGCTGAAACTACTTCGGTCGGAACTCGAACTTCGCTGGGGCTGAGCCAACGGCTGAAACTGCTTCGGTCAGTACCCGAACTTCGCTGGTGCTGAGCCAAAGGCTGAAACTACTTCGGTCAGTGCCTGAACTTTGTTGGGCTGAGCCAACGGCTGAAACTGCTTCGGTCAGTACCCGAACTTCGCTAGGGTTGAGCCACCAACTGAAATTGCTTCTGTCGGTACCCGAACTTCACTGGGGCTGAGCCAACGGCTAAAACTACTTCGGTCAGTACCCCAACTTTGCTGGGGCTGAGCCAACGGCTGAAACTGCTTCGGTCAGTACCTGAACTTCGCAGGGGCTGAGCCAATGACTGAAACTGCTTCGGTCAGTACCCGAACTTCTCTAGGGCTGAGCCAACGGCTAAAATTGCTTCAGTCAGTACCCAAACTTTGTTGGGGCTGAGCCAACTACTGAAACTGCTTTGGTCAATATCCGAACTTCGCTGGGGCTGAGCTAACGGTTGAAACTGCTTCGATCGGAACCCGAACTTCGTTGGGGCTGAGCCAACGGCTGAAACTGCTTCTGTCAATACCCGAACTTCACTGGGGCTGAGCCAACAGTTGAAACTGCTTCGGTCAATACCCGAACTTTGCTGGGGCTGAGACAACGGCTGAAACTGCTTCAGTTAGTACCCGAACTTTAAAAAACGGTAGTTTTTGGCAATTTCGCACAATTCTTGTGTAGCTTTTTTGCAATTTAATCTGTTGATTCCCGGACATGGCTCCAGGATGAATATCAAGGGTCTTCGGGTAATTTCCCTTTCTGTAGGTTTAAGCTGCTTAAACGCAGGATTTCTGGACAAACCGCACAAACGCGTAGCTATTTATCTTCAGATTTGACTTGGCAGCCAGTTTAAACTCTATTTCAACTCAAACCAAAATGGGCTCGGGGGGAGTGGGACCCACCTAGGGTTCCACAGGTAGAGGTGCCGCAGCCACAGGTGGAGCTGCGGCTTCCCAGCTTATTTAATGTGCTGCGGGATTTTTCATTTTGCAAGTTTCCCGTTTGAGCAGCGAAAGGATTTTTGATCTTTTTTTTCAGATCTACGGAGTTCTGGCAGTCGGATTCTGAATCCGTCAGTTTCTACGCGTTCAGCTCAGCGCAGGTAACGTTTTACATCCTTCTTTCATAGTTTTTGACCGTTAAAAGCATGTAAACCACCTAGGGTGCTTCTAAACGTAATGTATGAAAAATGCATGTCTATATGACCTGTAAAAAAATTTTGTCGACATATTTATGCATATTTTACTGTAATGCATATTTGGATGTAAGAAAATTTAGGTTATGAGACAGTCAATTTTTTCACTTTTTGATCAGTCTAATTATCCTTTTTGAGGCCTAGCGAGCCCGGACTTTCAACTAAAAATGCCTATGTTATTTTAGAGACAATGTGGGGCTGGTTTTTGATTTGTTTTAATAAATATGAACTGTTTCTATTTTTGGGTAGGTGTGCTACTGAATGGCCACCTAGGCATGCCTGTGTGCATGTGGACAGTCCATTTTACAAAGGAGACTCTGGCTAAATTTTTCCAAAATCTTAGGTTTTGAAAAGCATGCATTTTTTTACTATATGTGGAGTTTTTTACTGACCCAATGCAGGTTTTGAGCTTCTGGGATTTTGAAAACATGCAGTTTTGACTGTACGAGGTATTTTTGATGGACCAATGCATGTTTTAGGACTTGGATATGTATGCTGGATTGATTGATTAATAAGCCACAGGTTTTAGGCTTACCACACCCTGTCTGAGGTGATTTCGGAGTACTGGTGTATGCGATGGATCGCGATAGACCCGGAAGCTCTACCAGGGTTTCATCAGGCGTTAGACGGAGGAGGGCTTCTGCCGTCCCACAGGCCCGTCCAGCTAGGACTCCTCGCAGATTGGTAAAGAGCAGGATATGTCCAGCACAGGACGAGCAGCCCATTAACATTAATGACGAGGAGGCTGCTTTTGTTGCTCCTGTTCCAACTCAGGTTCTATGTGCGGGGGTCCCGGGCATTGCTGTGCAGACACAGGAGTTGCTGGGCGACTTGAGTCGCCATCCTTAGAGATTTCTTCAGGCCAACGAGGTGACTTGAAGTCTTTCTTCCCTCTGGATGCTTTTCCCATCTTCTGGCTATTCTTGAGGCACAGGTTTTTGACATGGGTTGATTTTTGATGCAGGTCTCTGGCTTGACACAGCCTCGAGGGAACTGGTTTAGTGTGCACTTTCTCTATCAGACTTTGCACGAGGATTACATGGAGATTGTAGATTGCTAGGGATTTCAGGCCTTCTTCTCGATCCTGTCTCGTCGTTGCCCTTGGGGGTATATGAGGGCTTTGTCTGAGCGCTGGTTCCACCAGACTCAGTCCCTTCATCTACTTGATTGCGAGGTGATGATAACTCCTATGGACTGGAGATTTATCACCGGCATTGAGTTTGAGGACGAGACAGTGCCTATCATATCTGACATTTCGCCCACCGCAGTTAGATCCCTATTGGGAGTCCCTCAGTTGGCATTCAAAGGTCGGGCAGTTCGATCTGGTTCCCTGAGTATAGATGCCCAGGACAGGACTTTACAGTTGCCTCCGCCTGATGATCGGAGGGCTAGAGATTGCATTCTGAGGCGATTATTTTTGTCGATCATCAGGGGTTATTTTATGGCGGACAACTCATCAACGGTGTCCTTTGCTTTGATCAACGCCACTCAGCATGTTGAGTGCCTCAATGACTTTGATTGGGGCTCCTATACCTTTGCTTATTTTCTCCGGGGCATGCGCCTGCTTTCGGAGGGTGTGACGGAGGCTTGGAAATGATTCCATCAGTTTTTGCTGGTGAGTACATCTTTCTATACCTTTTTAATTTCTGCACTTATTTTTGCAATCTTAGTCACTGAGGACTTTTGATATTTGCATGGATAGCTTTGGGCATTTGAGAGGCTTCCTTGCCTACGGCCCATTTAACATTAGGTCTGGAGACCTATCTACGTGGATGGAGATGGCATCACTCCATTTTGACGGAGGTCCTTGTTGTTGAGGGATTCACTCATGCTGTGACACCCCCCGAATCCGGGTCATCTGACCCCGGTCCGGTCGTCACGAAAAAAATACTAAACATCCACCTTTAAACAACATATGATAACTAAAATGCAGAATATAATAAACGTATGTCGTTCATTCAAAAGGTGTTACTAGTCCCAAGATTCGATAACCTTAATACATCAATACTAACATACCCTAGAATAAACATTAGGGTTCATATTACATTAACTGTAATTAAACAAATCATAAAGACAAAGTCTGCTCCTTGCAAACTCTCCTAAATCTTTCCTTTACCCTTGTCCTTCCCTGAGGGCTTGGGCTCAACTGCAATATAAGTTATGATATAGCAAGAATGAGCAACAAGTTTGCTCAGCAAGTTTAAATACAACAATAAAGGATATATCATGATGAATAGAAAAATATTTGATAATGATTTCAACAAAATGAATATCTTAACGATTCAACAATATGAATATTAGAATGATTCAATAAAATGAATATCTGTATAATTTAGCGATATGAATATCTGTAAGGTTCAACAACCTGCAGGATTCAACACTATGAATATCTGAACGATTCAATAATATGACTATTAAAAGCAAAGATAATAATTGCCTTTAGAATGACTGATAGTCGAGTAGACTCTGAACTATAACTTTCCAATGGGTTCAATAGCTAATTGACCCTTTTTGGAATTACTGGCTTCTAGCTACAGAAACTTAGTACCTCGAGGAGATCAGCCTCGGGCACAACGTGAATATCCATAACACTTAAATCTGCTTACTCGTATCATATATATTAGATACCTGGGCACACTCCTACATATGAGGGGTGTTCTGTTCCGTCTAAGAATCCTTACCATCAATTGGTTTGGATAGCTTGAAAGAAAACTTCATACATTAGTCTGACCGAGCAAAGGTTCAAACTCTTACTGACATGGTTCAAGAAATTTAGAACCTTGAATAATGTACAAGTCCAAGACTGTAATGCACTAGGTGCGGACATCAATAATATCGATGTGGAATAATTGATAAGTAATTAAACCACTAAATAACATGCTTGGAAATAAAGTTCAAGCAATTAAGTAAACAACTTTCGATTCAACAATAACCTACTCAATATAATATGAGAAGGATAGAGAACTTGCACAAAGTGAAGTTTAGAATTTGCACAATATAGGAATTTGTGTAAGTTCGGGGAACTTGCACAATACTCAACGTGTGAAGTTCGGGGAACTTGCACAATACTCAGCGTGTGAAGTTCGGGGAACTTGCACAATACTCAAAATGTGAAGTTCGGAGAACTTTCACAATACTCAAAATGTGAAGTTCGGGGAACTTTCACAATACAATAATAACCTGCTCAAAATAATATGAGAAGGATAGGAACTTGCACAATAAAGGTGAAGTTTAGAATCTCGCTTACTCGAGTAATTGAATAAAGTAGTGCAAGGATTTAAAATATTTGCACAATAAAAGTAGGGTTCGGATACTAGCTTACAATATCCGTTGAATAAAGTAATACAAGGGTCTAGGGTACTTGCATTCAATATCACAATTAAATGAAGTTAGGAAACTTGCAATATAATAATACCCTGCTCAATATAAAATTGAGTAAAGTTAGGGAGATTTGCACAAATAATAAGTGTAAGTCAGGGAAACTTGCTCAATATAAATTTGAGTAAAGTTAGAGAACTTGCAAATAATACAATAACGGGTTCAAAAGAACTTGCACAATCGAAGAGTGAAGTTCGGAAACTTGCCTGTTTGCTCAGCTACAAATAAATTCTAGCTTTAATTAAACCGCGTTGGAATGACCTAACATTAACAAGTCGGTCTCTTCCAATTAGTATATATAAACTAATATAAGTCTACACTTAACAAACATCTAATCATTATATAATTCTATCACATAAGATCACGTTCAATATCAAACATACCATTTATAGCATCATAATATGTTAACTGCTAAAATCCGTCTTAAGCAAATTGTTCGGGTCTGAAAGTGTCCCGGCGTAACCCTAGCATGCAACTATTGCCATTACACTAATACACATACTTATCAAGTTGAAAATTTTCATTCGAGACTAGCATGCTCATCCTAATCTAATTTAATAATCATATGTATTCATGCCGGTAAACCTTAAGTTAAACAAGTTCATACTTCACAGGTTTACTACTCCGGTCATACTATCTCAAAACAAGGCTACACAATACCTAATATGTATGCTTGGGTATACTACACAAATATACTTCAAATAACATAGTTCATATTTGAGACTCATTTTCTATGAATACGTGCATATGTGAAATCCATGCTTTAACAAAAGGATGCTCATGTCAATATGTCTATAGGCATAATGACATCCTAATAAACATGCTTATATGCTCACAACATGTCTCACATGGTATATAACTTTCAAATCTTAATTTCTCCTTCAAAAGTATACTAAGTCCACAAAGATCGTTTAAGTATAATCAAAGTGTTTTGTAACTATGACTCACTTGCATTAGAAACACATACCAAAGCCACATGAATGCTCTCATATCACAAGATAAAATTATTGGTCAAGTTTACTTTTCAAAGTTCTTAAGTTTCTTATTTTAAAATATCTTAACTTACGATCAAGTATGCTAGTATGTTCTACCACATTAGACTTAGTGCTCATGTCCATTTGGACCATACTAATATGCTTGGCCAATTAGAATGCATACACAATATCTATATGTTAAAGTTCACCTTTGAAACTTAGATCTTTCGTTAGAAATGTTCAATAGTGGGGTTCACATGCTGATATTATATTATGAAACTCGTATACCTAGGTCAACGTGTCTCCTATACAATTCTAAGTCATGCTATTATGCTTGCAAGGTCAGAATACAATCATGGCAAGTATACATATCGAGTTTGTTTCCATATTCGAAGTTAGTTTATGAAAAGCTAAGTTTATTCCAAACTATAATTACTTATGCAACTATTAGTGAAACATGCTTACATTGCCTCAATACATCCATATATATATATATATATATATATCACTCATGCTAGTATGCTTAATCCAAACTAGTACCACAAGTTAGCATGAACAGGTAGCAAAACAGAAAAATTTTCTGCAGACAGGCAGTGGCACAGCTGCGCCGCTGGCCAGTGCAATACTGGCGCAGCTGCGCAGGCTGGCGGCCAGGCCAGAAGCTGTGCAGTTTCGGCAGTGAGTTAGCCCAAATCAAAATTTTCCAACCAAAATCGTTCCAGACAAGTCCTAACATAATTCTAACATATATAAAAACTTATATACCCCCTAACAATCATGTTCCAATCAACTTAACAATCAATCCATGATCAATTGAAATCAAAATCTAGAAATCTCAGAAACAGAACATGGAAACGAAATTGTACCTCTGTGAGAAATGGACTAGCTGCAATAATACTCTCCCTCAACTCAGTTGAACTCTCATAATATAAGCTCAATTCTAAACTTAGAGAAAATCTCAGCAATGTAAATTATGAGGGAGGAGAGCTCTTATATAGGCAAATGTATATCCGGTTCTTGCTTTTGTTCACCAAATCAAAACAAAGGATAGCAAGATTACATAATGGTCAAGGATTGGTAGGTGAGTTGTTGGTGATTCCACTCATGAATCCCACTCCCCATCTCATGATTAGCTAGCTTGGTTGAGTTTGAGGAGAAAGAGATAGAGTAGCATAGCATGTGGGTGTTTACGTATGAAGAATGAAGAGAAGAGGGGCTCTCATATAACTCAGCAACTTGCATTCCATGTACCAATGTTACATACATATAGTATATATTTAAGCTACATGTATCCATTCCATATACATTTAAATGGGAGCTACAATGTTATTTCTAATGTACAAATAATGATATAATGCATCAAGTAAGGTATATACATATAATCCATGTACATTATTTTACTAACACCGAATATAATATAATTGTGAATTGCTCATTATTCAATACCATAACTGTTATTATAACTTACTGAAATCATTATCAATTAATAATGTTATTGATATAATATAAAGTAATATGGTATACATATTAATGTCTATCCATGTATGGTCACTTGCTCTTATGTACATATTACACTTATCAATCTCACATAATACAATTAAGGTTACTATATAGTCTATATATAATATACATAGCCATATCAAAGGTCACCTTGTATAATATACCTTATAGATAACTATCATATAATAAAGGTTTAATATAACATATACTTGCATATAACAATTAATCAATTAACCAAGTAAATATTATATATTTATTAATCTCTTACTCATTAATTATTATTTATTCATAATAATAATTAATCATCACATTATCAATTAATTACTCAAATATAAATAATTAATCTCGATTAAATCTCTACACTATATTCAAGAAATTTGAATATATAATTTACTAACACTTTTATTAATATTCTGATATAAAAGTCTCAGGGTTAATCTACTAATTTAAATAACCACTAGTGATTCCCTTTAATAAAATTCTAGCATTTATTAGCATAGGTTAAATCACGTAAGCACATAACCACAAAAGGTTTAAATAAATTTGAAAAATTAACTCTCAAAAATTTAAAATCACATATAAAATTAATAAGGAGCCTAAAATTCCTGGTCGTTACACATGCCCATCTATAGTTGGAGCTTTTGATGATGGGCTCGATCACCTGGACGCCGTACACATCCAAACACTTGACCGTCGGATTTGATGGAGGTTTCCCCACTGGTCGGGAGTTTAATTTATCAACCCGAAGAGTCCTTATATTGACGGAGGGAGGCTGGGAGCTCTATCTTAGAGAGCGTGCCATTCGGAGCATCATAGGGGAGATCTGCATTCCCATTGCTCCCCCTGCTTGGCATTATTGGCCATTATCCGTTCCTTTGATAGACATCCCATTGGAGGGTATAGACGGCTTTAATCTATCAGAGGGCCCATACAGTCAGGCAGCCTTCTACAGTTGGTGGAGTCCTCGCACTATCGGGGCTCAGACTCATGCCACCCATTTTATGGCAGACATGGTGTCGGGGTCCGTGATGATGATGGACTGGATAGCTTGTATTAGAGAGCCTACTCATGCAGACTAGATAGCACATCTAACCAGGGAGTTGGACAAGGCTCGTTTCTTTATCAAGCACCTTGGCCGAGATCCATCAGAGGCATCTTCATTTGACCCATCCAGCTCTGGAGCAAGCCCCTCTTTAGGTCCATTCAGTAGCAGTTATACAGGGATAGATCCTCCATTATACCGCCCAGATATGCCTGATCCCAGCAACTTTGTGCAGACAGAGGATCTAGAGCAGGTCGATCGGTTTGATACCGAGGTTTTCGACTTCCTGTGATAGCTATGGCAGCTATATTTTTGGTCAGCCACTGTTTTGGCTATTCGGCGTCTGTGCCATCATTTTGATGGACCACTGTATTATCTGGGTGGTGATGCCCCATTTCCCTGTATTCTTCCTTTCACTTTGTACCAGGATATAGGGATGATATGCATGTATCATGTGTGTGCATTCAGACAGTTACGATTTAACTTAACCTCTGGACGATCTTGTGATACTGTGCTACAGATGACGACATCTGCAGTTAGTCGTATAGAGCATTTGCCACTGTCAGAGGTGGAGGCATCGTTGCGCTCATGGTGTGATAGTCTGCCCTTTCCAGCTAGGGGGACAGTTAACCAGATGCTGGGACATTTAATGGCCCTTGTAGATTTCAGGGTTCCAGATGACTTTATTGATGGCGTCCTACCCTTATGGGTACTGGAGAGATAGGTATTTTGCATTGGGCGGTGTGAGCTTTCGCCTACTTTGGAGGAGTACCAGAGATTTACTGGCTTAGATTTAGAGTCACCGTGTGCTCGGACGGCTATCAGTGATATGCAGAGACCGTTTACTTAGCTGTCCGATCTTCGGCAGAGCATAGTCATGGATGAGATCGTTTCAGGGCATGTGATCTCGCTTGACTTCTGGATAGAGCGCTATGGTGAGCTTTATAGCTACGACCGTCACGTCGGAGATTTCATCATTTTTGCAGAAGAGTGGCAAATAGCCAGGATAGACATGTTGTTGATGTGCATTGTGGCGTATGTTTACATGCCATTGTGTTTAGATCACCTTGATGTTGGATTGGTTGTTGTAGTCAAAGCCCTTAGGCAGGGTAGTACCATTATCCCTATGATCTTGGCGGAGACTCTGAGGTCGCTCACTTATTGTAGTACCCATCCATCGGGGTTTTTCTAGGGTAGCTCGGTGGTGCTGTATATGTGGTTGATGTCACACATACGACCGATTGGATCCTTTAGACCTCATGCCTATTATTTTAGCCACAAGATATCCTCAGTTTACTCCTTTCGTCCGCCTAATTGCGTCGACTTAGAGTCCTGGTTAGCATTTTTATCGGATATTGAGCATCCATTCACAGTTTTATTATGCTCAGGGATGGCAACCCCGTTCAGCTTCATTACTCATGCCTCTGGCATGGATTATTTGCCTTTGGCAGGATTGAGGGGTGTGACTACTTATCATCCCTTGTTAGTTATGGAACAGTTTAATCAGTGGCAGAGTATGCACTATTTTGAGGATTCTGCTGATCAGAGGATGTCGGCTTCATCTATGTCACCAGCCGACTTGGTTAGAGTCTATGAGTGTTGGACTCACAGGGAGAGGGCTGAGTTCTTCAGTAGACATCTGGGTCGTTCTCCGGAATATTCTACATGGTTAGAGGCAGAGACCGCAGTCGCAGTAGCAGAGCTTTATTTATCTTTGCTTGCAGATTCTGACGAGGAGGAGCCTATGAAGGATCCTAATTCTCCTACTGAGGATGAGCTGTTTGCAGATTTGGCGGTAGCTTTGATTAGTGATCCCCCGGTTATTCCCACAGGGACAGATCCAATTTTGTCAGATTCTCTATTCAGGATGACCTCTGTGAGAGATTCAGCTAGAGCGCAGATGTTGGTTGCCCTGTCTGGCAAGGATTTAGCTTTTGCTGAGAGGGATGGTCTCAGGACTGCTTTGGATATTGGATTGATTGAGCGGGAGGATCTTCGCTCTGCTTTAGATACTGCTATTGTGGAGCGAGATGAGGTTCGCTCTGCCAGAGATGCAGCATATGTTGAGATTGAGGAGACTTTGATTTCTCAGGATACAACTTTTGTAAAGAGGGATGAGGCTATAGCTTCTCGTGATTTCCATATTGCTGATAGTACTGCTCTTCAATCTTACACCCATGGTTTGGTTACCGAGATGAGTGCTTACATTGATGACCACAGTGCCACCTTGCAGACGACTGTGGATGTTCTTAGCCGTATGGAGGCTGAGTGGACTATTCTTACAGATGCTCCTCCATCTTCAGAGAGAAATGTCATGCTGGCATTGCTGACCCACTTATCCTTGGGTCCATAGACTAGCTTTATTTTTCCTGCATAGACTAGATCAGCCATTTTTGTAATGTACAGGGTACTATGTATATAAAGCAATTTATATATCAGAGAAATATATTTTTGAGATACTTCCCTGCTTAGATATGTATTGTCATCGCTGAGTGATTACCACTTCTGTCATGAGTCGCAGTTATTGATGCATTTTAAGCTTCTCCTTAATGGACTGATAGTTGAGGTGTCAAGGGAGTTCCTTAAATGGGTCTGGTAGCCAGATAGCTTGACAGCATTTAGCTTTTATTTATCTTCAGTGTCTTGGAACTGGTCTTCCATTTTTTTTGTTTCTTCTTAAAGGTAAAACTGCGCTGTAGAGGGCTACTTACGTACTCCCGGGTTGAGGGAGATCAGGTCATGCGTAGTTCTTGTTGAAGAGGTTTGCAAAGAGTTTGTCTGGGGTTTGAATTTGGTTCGATGAGCTTTGGAATTTGATGCTGGGATTTGCAAGTTTTTGGACTTTTAATTGGTTTGACCGCACCATAGATGGTTTCCTACGTACTCCTGGGTTGAGGGAGATCAAGTCATTCGTAGTTCATGCTTCTCTAGTGAAAAGCCTATCCTGATTTGATTTATAGGACCCAGATGCGGGTATGCATGTGCTTCAGACGTAGTACTTTTTCACAGTGTCTGAATCGATGAGTTGGGGAAATTTGTTCCTGTCCATTTCTTGTAGCCTGATAGCTCCCCCTGTCAGCACTTCCTTGACAATGAAAAGGCCTTCCCAGTTTGGGGCAAATTTTCCTTTGGCTTCATTCTGATTGGCCAAGATTTTCTTTAGCACAAAATTATTTTCTTTAAATTATCGGATTCAGACTTTCTTGTTGTAGGACATGGCGATCCTTTGTTAGTATAACCGTCCGTGAAAAATGGTCGTGGCCCTTTTTTCGTCTATCAGGGACAGTTGATGATATCGTTCTTGCAACCATTGATCTTCGTCCATCTGAGCATCTATTAATACTCATAAAAACTCCATCTCTACTTCTATGGGGAGGACCGCTTCCATGCCATATACCAGTGAATAGGGGGTAGCACCAGTAGAGATGCGCATTGACGTTCTGTAGGCTAACAGGGTGAGAGGTAGCAGGTCAGGCCAGTCTTTGTGATTGGCGAACATTTTCTACATGATCTTCTTGATGTTTTTGTTGGCCGCTTCGACAGCACCGTTCATCTTGGGCCGATAGATGATGGAGTTGAGATGCTTGATGTAAAACTTATCGCACAGTTCTACATCATTTGATTGTTCAAGTTTTTGGCGTTGTCTGATACGATCACCTCCGGTTGTCCATATCGACAGAATACATTGTTTCTGATGAAACTGCTGATGACTTCTTTTGTGACTTTAGGAAAAGAGACTGCTTCAACCCATTTGGTGAAGTAGTCGATCATGGTGAAGATGAACCGATGACCATTGCTGGCTTTGGGTTCGACTAGACCTATCACATCCATTCCCCATATAGAAAAAGGCCATGGTACACTCATGTTGTGCAGCTCATTTGGAGGAGCGTGGATGGCATTTCCATGTATTTGGCATTGAAAGCATCTCTTGACGTGATCATCGCAATAAGCTTTGAGAGATCCAGTAATGTCCTGTTCTGATTATCTTCTTGGCCAGCAGATGGCCGCTCATGTGTGGACCACAGACTCTGCCATAGATTTCATCCATTAGTCTTTGGGCTTGCTCCTTGTCTAGGCATCTTAGCAGGCCTACTCCATCATCCATTTTATAAAGTGCATCTCCGCTCAGATAGAACTTCATGGCCATTCTGAAAATCCATTTTCTCTCTGAGTGGCTTGCACCAGCGTGTGTAGATCCATCACGGAGATATTCCTTGATGTCTTGAAACCAAGGTTGCTTGATAGGAGGTATTTCGTCTGATACTTCTCCAATGTAATTCTCGTATATTGGGGATTTTTGTTCTGTGAACTGGATGTTGGGAAACCCGCTCCTATTGGATATGCGGATTAATGAAGCCAACGTTGCCAGTGTATTGGCAAAGTCATTTCGACCTTGAGGAATGTGGATGAAAGTTATTGCTTCGAACTTCTGGGACATTTTGAGGACCTGCCAATGATATGGCAGCAGATGCAGTTCTTTTGTGAGATACTTGTCGGTGGTTTGTCTGATGACCAACTCAGAATCTCTAAAGACCAATAAGTGTTTGATACCCATGGATTGGGCTAGTTTTAACCCCAGTATACAGCCTTCGTACTCGAACGTGTTGTTGGTGTTGCCAAATTAAAGTTTGGTAGCCATAGGATATTAATCACTTGTACCAGAGATAAGAACTGCCCCAGCTCCGGAACCTTCTATGTTTAGCGCTCCATCGAAATACATTTTCCATGGTTGGACTGTATTCTCTGACTAGAGTTATTGAATTATCATAATCCCATCATCTGGGAAATATGTCTCCAGGGGCTCGAACCCTCCTGAAGGTGCTTCTACTAATTGATCTGCAATGCCTTGGCCTTTGATCGACTTCTGAGTCACGTAGACAATGTCGAACTGCTGTAGAATCAACTACCATCTAGACAGCCGGCAATTTAACATTGGTTTATTGAAGACATATTTTAGTGGATCCATGCGGGATATGAGATACATCGTGTGCCCATATAAGTAGTGTTGCAACCTCATGGCGGCCCATGCTAATGTACAGCATGTCTTCTCGATCAGGGTATACTTCTGTTCCCCATTGCTGAATCTTTTGCTGATGTAGTAGATAGTTCTTTCTTTGCTAGTATTATCCTTCTGTCCTAGCATACAGCCCATGGCATTGGCATTGACGGACAGGTACATGAATAAGGGGACTCCATCCCTTGGAGGTACCAAAATGGGTGCTTCAACAAGCTGCTTTTTGATGGCAAGGAATGTAATACCCGAGAATTTCCATATATTATTAAATAAATATATTGATGGAAATGAGAATTTATTTGAATATAAATGATTTTGTGTTATGAGATGAATTAATTCAATTATATATAATTGAATAATTATAATAATTGAGAAATTGGTGGAGTTTGTGATAAACTCGTTGATTGCCTTGTGTGGCACAGTGACGTAATATAAGAATGATTATATTAATTTAAGCGAACAATTAATCTATATTAATTGTTAATCGAAGAATATTAATTAACTGTTATAAAATACTAATGAGGATTGATTAATAATATGTGATTATTATTATTGCAAGAAACATAATAATAATGAGCAACGTGTTTATAAATATAATAAGATTTATATCAAAGTGATAATTAATCATATAAGGGTTAATTAAATTGTTAGGTTAACAATTATATTGATTGATGTAGGATATGTGTATATTATTAATTAATATTCAATTTATAAGATGAGAAATTATATGTGCAAGCATGCGAATTAAATGTGTAGCATATATTAGCTGACTATGTATTATGTGAAGTGTAATATGACACTATTATATGGTAAGGCTTATTAAACCATGTGAGCTACTTGATTAATAACTTGTGTGACAATAAATATGTAGGTATACATTGTATAATATATCATGAACATATTGTAAACAATTTGTTTTAATAAAGGAGACAGTGTAATGTGTTAACATCTGATTAAATTATATCCGGTATTAACAGAAGGTACATGGATTATATGCGTACAAGTCACCTTCACTATATTGAAGTATTCCTTATGCAAATTTATATTGTGACATTAAGTTATAACCTATGTAGGGACAATAAGTATATATAATATAACATAAGAGTAGGAAGTATGTTATGTGTGTGTAATAATTTAAGTGTTGTGTACTAATAAAATGCTGAGTATATGGCCTTGTCCCATATTATTAAACACAAACCTTGTACACGTGAAATGCATCATGAAGCTAGCCTACTCTCTTCTCTCAAACTCAGCATTCTAGCCATCATGATCATGAAGGGAGTGGGTGGAATAGTGGAGATCACCAACTAATTACCAACTCCCTCTTATCTAGCAAACATTCCTATAATCTGTTAGTTTGATTTTGGATGTAATTGCATTGCCTGGTTATGAAGTTCTTCTATAAATATAACCCATCCTCTTCCTAATTCATTTGCTGAGAATTTTGGCTAAGTAAGTTAAGAGTTATATATATATTTATCAGTGTTCTTGAGTAGCAGCAAGATCAGAATCTAACAGAAGGTATAATACAGTTTCCTTGTTATTCATTTTCGTTTTCTGTTTTCGAAGTTTCCTTCAAATTTTTGATTATGCCAAATTGGTTCATGATTGGTTTGTAGAACCCTTATATTGTTGTTATATGAACATACATACGTGATGGAACCACTATATAGCTTTCTTGACTTTCATTTCCATTGTTGCTCTATAATTTCTGTAAAGCATCGAATTCGTGAAATAAGTTGGAGTTCATCAAATTGGGAATCGTTTGGGCGATTGACTGTTATATAACAATATATATGTGTTAGTAAGGTAAAAAGGTTAGTCTAATAGCATATGGGTATGTCGAGATCGATAAAATGGGAGGTTTTAGGTCGGTTTTGCTGCAGTCTGAACTGCAGGAACTGTCCCCGCGCCGCAGCCCCACCCACGCCGCAGGCCGCTCCGCAGCGCCACCCGCGCCGCAGCGCCAGAGTATGCTGCTGTTGCCGCGCCGCAGCGCCGGCCTCTGTGTGCAGTTTTCTGCATTCTGCAACAAAACTGTTATGTACTAATTGGTTGATTTTTGTTTAAACAAGCATGGAAGCATGATTAATACATATATATAAACCTAATGAGGCAATGTAAGCATGTTTTAGTGTATTAGCATGCATGGTTAACCAAACGACATATAGTTTGAAAACAAACTTAAAGTTTCATAAACGAACGTTAACATTATAAAGCATGTTTACATACTGACCTTGCAAGCACGTTAGTACCACCTAGAGACACATGAAGTGCATGTTAGCTTATCTATATTGGTTCCGTAATAAAATATGAACATGTGAACCTAACTAGTGCTCATTCCTAACAAAAATATAAGTTTGAAGGTGGATATGATCATGTAAATGCTATATAGTCATTTTGATGTTATGAGCATGTTTAGATAACTTTGAAATATATGAATGAAGCCTTAACTTGTGTTTATATAGTTCGTAAGGAAGCATGAACATGTTAGGCTCTATTAGTAAGATTCACTAATAGAAATACAAGCCTTGCACATGAGCATTAACACGATACGTGGAGATTTAAATTCTGATATTTATGGACACATGTGATAGTACTCTTAGACTCATTCATGTGTCATGCATATATATATATCATGATTGGTTGCCGTGATTAAGTTTAGCATAAACAAAGCATGTTTTCAAGATAATAACAATGCTAGCTACATATATGCAATACGAGTACTCATGAGCATGACTAATACAAGTTATATGAATATCTTATGTGTTTAAAAACGACCATGTTAGACCATATGAGTTCGTGTCCTTGAATGGCTTTAAGTATTAATTTAAGAACCTATACCATGTACGATTGGATTTGGAAAAGTTATACAAGCATGTAAAGTATCCTTTAAATATGAATACATGTTACGTGATATTATATGATGTTACTTGAACCCGATTTTGACGGTTAACTTAAGGAGATGCCGTAACTTGCTAAAATGAAATATATTTAGTATTGATTGTGGTCTTATGTGATATTAATAATATGCAAGCATGTTTGCTAATTGTTGAGATCTTATATAATACGAGAATGCATTTAAACTCTAAAGAAGGAACGTTAAGGATAGAAATTATATTCTATATAACTGTGTAGCTAGGTAAAACTTACCTTATGTGTTGATCGTATATTCAAAGAGAAAATGTGAAGTTAAATTATATGACTAATGAATATCATATATATACGTAACTGTATTACGATAGGAATTCGAAAGTGTTGATTGCTTTTCGTGGATAAACTACGCTAAAGGCAAGTTCTCTTACTTACACTCTCTTAAAGTGCAAGTATCCTAACCGACGCATTTACTTTATGCAAGGAAAGCTATGATTGTGAAAGTTTCCTAACTTATACTCTTTTACTATGCAAGTATCCTATCTTGTGTATTGCGAACTAGTTTCCTATTTAATCGGTTGAATTGAATTAGCATACTTGAACTCTTATTTCATTAAAGCTATTATTCATGTTGAACTTAGTATTGTTCTTGAATATTGTGAAAGTGTCTATGCCATTTGATTCGGCTAGACTCATATTATTGAAAAGCGACCCAAACTAATTGATTGGTGCGGGATCTTGTATTTGACTAAGAAGAACAACCTTCTTTGAAGGGAATATATAAATTGTCGGAGAACCGACGTGCACACTTGAGTATGATTGATTGTTATGCATAACGAGGGTACTTTAGGCTGATCACCTGTTGTACCTGTTTTTGTTGGATTTTCAGTTTATTACTGTCAATTCTAGTAGAAGTTCATAGTCCGTAGTGACTACTCAGTATTCAATTATTTGAAATCTTGAATTGACTTATTATTGAATCATATTGATATTATCCTGTCCCTAGCGACTGTTATTGAGAACTGTTGATATTCTTGAGCTATCAAATCTTGCTATACCCTTTCGAGAATTGAGAATCTTATTATTCACCCTTATTGTATATTACTTGCTGGGCAATTTGTGCTCATTCTTGCTTTCCCTAAAACATTTCAGTTAAGGCAGAGCATGGCGAACCTTCGGGCATTGATAAGGGCAAGGGCAAGGCTACCAACTAGCTTATGTCTGTTATGTTTCAAATATATTAATATTGTGTGAAGATGATGTAGTAAGACTGGATTTGTTTATGTTTAAGCTTAAGTTAGATTATATAACAAGTCGTTAATTGATATTGCTATGTAATCTATTAAGTACTGTAGGTTGCGAGACTTGGGGGAATAATTATAATATATCATTGTAAATTATTCTAGAATAGATTTTCCGCTGTGGTTGTGTGATATTTAGTTATCATTATTGCGATGTATTACCATGAGCACGTGATGAACCAAATTCGAGAGACCAAGTGGCGGTCCTGGAATTTGGGGGCGTCACAGGTTGGTATCAGAGCGATAGTTATAAACCTTAGGAACGAGTGTCCTTAGACTATAACTTAGGCGAACTTAGAAGTTAGGAAGGAGATAAAACTCATGTAGAGTTTTCCTTGAGAGTCTTAGTCTGTTATGAAATGTAACTTCATTCTATACAATGAACTTATGTTTTATTTAACATTCTAATGGAGTTGCTGTTTGTTTGTCTTGTGTTTGTGAGTGTAGGATGACAGACACAGGAGTACCTAGTAGAGTGGCCAAGGAGGAGCCCAGGGATATACATGTAGTGTACGAGGCACCTCTAGAGGCTACACCAGTGCAGGCTGTTGCACCGTTCGAGTCTGACGACGAGGACGAGATTGAGATAGAGTCTGATCCAGAAGAGGAGCCGATGGAGGATGAGCCAGTAGAGGACTCTGATGAGCCTACTATAGAGGAACAGATGTTAGGCGAGTACGAGGAGCGTATTCTAGAGTTAGACTGCAGAGTCCAGGAGCTGGAGGCAGAGGCCCACGAGAGAGAGTCTGAGTTCCAGAAGCTGAGGGACGAGGACCACCAGAGGAAGCTGGCTATGCAAGAGTTAGAGGTGGAGATTGCCTACCGTAGGGAGGCAGGGATCCAGATGGGGACTCTATTTCACAGGTCAGTGGCTAGGAATGTAGATTTGGCAGAGAAGCTAGAAGAGGTTGAGCAGATGGAACTGAGCGAAAAAACTGAGAAAGAGGCACTCCGTACTCAGCTAGAGTTGGAGGTGATGGATAGGTTACACTTCGAGGAGAAGTGGGAAGCGTCCAATGAGAGAGCTGACGACCTTGAGGACGAGGTCAGGTGCAAGAAGAGAAAGATGAACAAGATGGGGTATGTGTTCTGTTTAGCTTTTGAAAGGGTGATTGATGGTGTGTACCACTACCCGGCAGAACAGGGACAGACTCTACATACCTTGAGCCGAGAGCTGGTTGCGTATATAGCACAGTTGGAGTACGAGAGCGCAGTGGAGCGCGGGATGATGGGATGAGATTTCCTTAGTCAGTCTAGTGGTAGTACTAGTTGTGTCTTTATGTATTGTATATACTATGTTGTAATCCCGATCTTTTGTGTAAGATGTGGGATGATGATGTAAACCCCGAGTTAGCTTTTGTTAGAATGGTAGTATGGTAGTAGGTTGGTATATTCCCCGTCTTTTGTGATATTAGGGGATATATGTGATAACATTTATAGCAGTATGCTGGGAAAATCATGTAATGAAATGAAATGGCATATGAATATAAATGGAGTTGATTTTAGAAACGTGTTATAAATTTATTCTTTTAGTATTAAAAGAAATACTTAAGTGATATACTTGAATAATAATAAAAATAAAAAATTATGATGCAGATAATGCCGCCCAGACGTAGATTGACTGCACCCGAAGAATCCGTTAACAATGAGAGAGAACAAGTAGACCCGATCCAGAAACTGGTAGACTTGTTAGGAGAAGCCTTAAGGGAAAGGAACAATGAACCCGTTCGCCCGAACCCTCAAACTGTGCCAGTAACAACCTTTAAAGACTTTAAGAGTGTAGGACCCCCGGAGTTCGAGGGAACTACCGACCCAATCGTCGCACAAACGTGGATCAAAGAGATCGAAAAAGCTTTCACTATAGCTAGCATAGGCGAAGATCATAAGACGGTGTTTGCCACGTACATGATGAGGGGAGAAGCGAACTACTGGTGGGAGGCTAATCAACAAAGAGCTGGAGAAGGGATAATAGCTTGGGATAAGTTTAAGACACTGTTCTTCGAGAATTACTTTCCGAAGAGTATGAAGAATAGGATGGAGGTGAAATTCCTAGAGTTAAAACAAGGTGAGATGACGGTGGCGCAATACGCGGCTAGGTTTAATGAACTAGCGCGATTTGCGGAGCACCAAGTTGGTGATGAAGAGAGGAAGGCTATACGCTTTGAACAAGGGTTGAAGCCATGGCTGTTCAATAAGGTATCAGTTCTTCAAATTGATTCCTTTGCAACATTACTGGAGAAGGCAATCATTGCGGAAGGCGACAGTGAGGCCTTAAGTCTGTATAACAAAGAGAAGAAAGGAAAGAATACTGGAGGAGAGAATCATACGGGAGGAAGCAGTAGCGGAGGAAGCAACTTGGGAAAGAGAAAGTGGGAGAACAACAACAACAACAAAAACAACAATAATAATCAATCAGGGAATTTTCGTGGAGGTTTCAAGAAGAGGGCTGAAGGATGCCCGAAGTGTGGGAAGAATCACCAGGGCGAGTGCTAGAAGGGACGTGGCACTTGCTACAACTGCGGACAGGAAGGGCACATCTCGCCCAACTGTTTGAAACCGAAAAAGATACAAGGGTGCTTTGCGTGTGGCTCGACGGAGCACCGAATTAAGGACTGCCCAAAGAAGGGAAGTGGCGGGGGTAGTAATCAGCAAGGAGGCAACAAGCTGATGATCGGTGGACCGGCACAATCCAACCGCCGAACCGCCAGAACCTTTAACATGACCGTCCAAGACGCAGTGGCTGCGAAGGATATGGTGTCAGGTATAATCCCAATCAATGATATAAATGCTTATGTATTATTTGATTCGGGTGCCACCTGTTCTTTTGTATCTGAAGAATTTGCTAGTAGACTTAGTACACCCCGAGAACTTTTAGAAAATCCTTTGATCATAGAAGTTGCTAATAAGAAAGTGATCCCTGTAGAATACGTTTATCAAAATTGTCGCGCAAGTATTAGTAAACATGAACTGAGCGTAGACTTGATTCCTATTAGACTGGGAGAATTTGACGTAATACTGGGAATGGATTGGTTGTATAACCATGCTGCGATAATTGACAGTCAGAACAAATGTGTGAACCTTCAGACTCCGAGTAAGTCTAAGGTAGTGTTTTATGGTAGCTCATCGCTTAAGCAATCGTGTTGCGTTACGATGATGCAGGCCAAGAAATTGTTAAGGAAAGGATGTGTAGGATATTTAGCTTACATCGTTGATACTCGGAAAAAGGGAGTAGAAATTAAGGATATATACGTAGTTAATGAATTCCAAGATGTGTTTCCGGACGATCTGCCTGGTCTTCCGTCAGACAGAGAAATCGAATTCGTAATAGACTTAGCACCGGGAACGGCACCGATTTCGAAAGCTCCATATCGTATGGCGCCAGTAGAAATGAAGGAATTGATGATACAATTACAAGAATTGTTGGATAAGGGTTACATTCGACCGAGTGTTTCTCCTTGGGGAGCACCAGTACTATTCGTTAAGAAGAAGGACGAATCGATGAGGCTCTGTATCGATTATCGAGAATTGAACAGAGTAACGATCAAGAACCGGTATCCGCTACCGAGGATAGACGACTTATTTGATCAACTGAAGGGAGCAAAATGTTTCTCAAAGATCGACCTACGAACAGGATATCATCAACTGAAAGTGAGGGATGAGGACATACTAAAGACTGCGTTTCGAACCCGTTATGGACACTACGAGTTTTTGGTAATGTCATTCGGATTGACTAATGCTTCGGCAGCATTTATGGACTTGATGAACCGAGTTTTCAAGCCATACTTGGATAAATTTGTAGTGGTTTTTATCGACGACATTTTGATCTACTCAAAGACAGAGGAAGAACACGCCGAACATCTGAAGATTGTTTTGGAGGCACTAAGGAAGGAGAAGATGTATGCAAAATTTTCTAAGTGCGAATTTTGGATAGAGAAGGTTCAATTCTTAGGCCACGTGGTGGATAAGAATGGAATCTCAGTAGACCCTGCAAAGGTCGAAGCAGTAAGTAATTGGGAACAACCGAGAACACCGACGGAGGTGAGAAGCTTTCTAGGGTTAGCTGGGTACTATCGAAGATTCATCCAAGATTTTTCTAAGATAGCAACCCCGTTGACCAATTTGACTAGAAAGACGGTGAAATTTGTATGGACCGACAAATGCGAAGAAAGTTTTCAAGAACTGAAAAGGAGATTGAGCGAAGCACCTGTGTTATCATTACCAGATGATGCAGGAAATTTTGTGGTGTATAGTGATGCATCTCACAAGGGGCTTGGCTGTGTGCTTATGCAACATGGCAAGGTTATTGCATATGCGTCACGACAATTGAAGAATTACGAAAAACGATACCCTACTCACGACTTAGAGTTAGCGGCAGTAGTTTTTGCGTTAAAGATATGGAGACATTATCTATACGGAGAAAAATGTGAGATATACACGGACCACAAAAGTATGAAATATATCTTCACACAGAAGGAGTTAAACATGCGGCAGAGAAGGTGGTTAGAATTGATCAAAGACTATGACTGCGATATTCTTTATCACCCGGGAAAGGCAAATGTGGTTGCCGACGCTCTGAGCAGGAAAGGAAGGGAGAAGTTGTTTAATTTGACGACTCAGGAAGAGTTGATAAGAGAGATGGAGAAATTGGAGATAGAAGTGAAAGGACCAGAAAAGTCTGGTGAGAAGTTAATTGTAATGGAAGCTTGTCCGACGTTGTTGGATAGAGTAAAGGAAGCTCAGGAAAAGGATGAAGAGTGTGAGAAAATCCGAAAGAGGATCACAGAAAATGAGGAAGAAAAATTTTGAATGGATAAAGACGGTATTTTGAGATTTGAAGGGAGAGTGTGGGTACCAGCGGTAACCGAGTTGAGGGAAGAGATTTTGCACGAGGCACACAATACGACATATTCCGTTCATCCGGGAGGCACAAAGATGTACCAAGATCTAAGGCAACATTTTTGGTGGCCCAATTTGAAACGGGAAGTCGCAGAGTGCGTCAGTAGATGCTTGACTTGCCAACGCGTTAAAGCAGAGCATCAGCGGCCGAGTGATTTACTACAACCGTTAGAAATACTAGAGTGGAAATGGGAGCATATTACCATGGACTTCGTGGTAGGACTTCCAGTTACACAGAAAGGTTATGATGCTATTTGGGTTATCGTGGATCGACTAACGAAGACCGCACACTTTCTACCAATCAAGATCCGCTACAGTTTGAACCAATTAGCAAGCTTATATGTAAAAGAAATTATTTCACGACATGGAGTGCCGGTGTCAATTGTCTCTGATCGAGATCCGCGCTTCACGTCCAATTTTTGGAAGAGTTTGCAAAAAAGAATGGGAACGCAGTTGAGGTTGAGTACAGCTTATCATCCTCAAACAGACGGACAAAGTGAGCGAACAATACAAACGCTAGAAGACATGCTTAGGACTTGCGTGATGGATTTTAAGGGAAATTGGGACGACCACCTACCCTTAGTAGAATTCTCATATAATAATAGCTACCATGCAAGTATCGGCATGCCACCGTACGAAGCTCTTTACGGGAGAAAGTGTAGAACGCCGTTATGTTGGGACGAAGTCGGAGAACGACGAATACTCTGACCAGAGTTAGTTCAACAAACCGCAGACGTGGTGACAGTGATAAGAGCCAGACTTGTAGCAGCTCAAGATTGCCAGAAGAAATACGCAGATTTGCATAGGCAGGACCGAGATTTCAAAGTCGGCAGTTTCGTATTCTTGAAGGTATCTCCATGGAAGGGAAAAATCCGTTTCGGCAAGAAAGGAAAATTGAGTCCAAGATTCATAGGACCGTTCGAGATACTGAAGCGATTGGGCGAAGTGGCATACAAAGTTGCGTTACCACCCGAGTTGGAGCATATCCACAACGTGTTCCACATTTCCGTGTTGCGACCGTACAAGGTCGACTACAAGCACGTGATTTCTTACGAGCCCATTCAAGTGGAGAAGAACTTGGCGTATGAAGAAATTCCTGTCCAGATATTAGATAGGAAAGAACAAACTTTGAGAAATAAAGTTATTTCATCTGTAAAAGTACTTTGGCGTAACCACGATGTCGAGGAGGCAACGTGGGAGTTAGAAGATAGGATGATGAGGGACTATCCCCATCTATTTGTGTAACCTTGTAGCAATTCCGGGATGAAATTTTTATAAGGGGGGGGGGGGAGGATGTAATACCCGAGAATTTCCATATATTATTAAATAAATATATTAATGGAAATGAGAATTTATTTGAATATAAATGATTTTGTGTTATGAGATGAATTAATTCAATTATATATAATTGAATAATTATAATAATTGAGAAATTGGTGGAGTTTGTGATAAACTCGTTGATTGCCTTGTGTGGCACAGTGACGTAATATAAGAATGATTATATTAATTTAAGCGAACAATTAATCTATATTAATTGTTAATCGAAGAATATTAATTAACTGTTATAAAATACTAATGAGGATTGATTAATAATATGTGATTATTATTATTGCAAGAAACATAATAATAATGAGCAACGTGTTTATAAATATAATAAGATTTATATCAAAGTGATAATTAATCATATAAGGGTTAATTAAATTGTTATGGAGGTTAACAATTATATTGATTGATGTAGGATATGTGTATATTATTAATTAATATTCAATTTATAAGATGAGAAATTATATGTGCAAGCATGCGAATTAAATGTGTAGCATATATTAGCTGACTATGTATTATGTGAAGTGTAATATGACACTATTATATGGTGAGGCTTATTAAACCATGTGAGCTACTTGATTAATAACTTGTGTGACAATAAATATGTAGGTAAACATTGTATAATATATCATGAACATATTGTAAACAATTTGTTTTAATAAAGGAGACAGTGTAATGTGTTAACATCTGATTAAATTATATCCGGTATTAACAGAAGGTACATGGATTATATGCGTACAAGTCACCTTCACTATATTGAAGTATTCCTTATGCAAATTTATATTGTGACATTAAGTTATAACCTATGTAGGGACAATAAGTATATATAATATAACATAAGAGTAGGAAGTATGTTATGTGTGTGTAATAATTTAAGTGTTGTGTACTAATAAAATGCTGAGTATATGGCCTTGTCCCATATTATTAAACACAAACCTTGTACACGTGAAATGCATCATGAAGCTAGCCTACTCTCTTCTCTCAAACTCAGCATTCTAGCCATCATGATCATGAAGGGAGTGGGTGGAATAGTGGAGATCACCAACTAATTACCAACTCCCTCTTATCTAGCAAACATTCCTATAATCTGTTAGTTTGATTTTGGATGTAATTGCATTGCCTAGTTATGAAGTTCTTCTATAAATATAACCCATCCTCTTCCTAATTCATTTGCTGAGAATTTTGGCTAAGTAAGTTAAGAGTTATATATATATTTATCAGTGTTCTTGAGTAGCAGCAAGATCAGAATCTAACAGAAGGTATAATACAGTTTCCTTGTTATTCATTTTCGTTTTCTGTTTTCGAAGTTTCCTTCAAATTTTTGATTATGCCAAATTGGTTCATGATTGGTTTGTAGAACCCTTATATTGTTGTTATATGAACATACATACGTGATGGAACCACTATATAGCTTTCTTGACTTTCATTTCCATTGTTGCTCTATAATTTCTGTAAAGCATCGAATTCGTGAAATAAGTTGGAGTTCATCAAATTGGGAATCGTTTGGGCAATTGACTGTTATATAACAATATATATGTGTTAGTAAGGTAAAAAGGTTAGTCTAATAGCATATGGGTATGTCGAGATCGATAAAATGGGAGGTTTTGGGTCGGTTTCGCTGCAGTCTGAACTGCAGGAACTGTCCCCGCGCCGCAGCCCGCTCCGCAGCCCCACCCACGCCGCAGCCCGCGCCGCAGCGCCACCCGCGCCGCAGCGCCAGAGTATGCTGCTGTTGCCGCGCCGCAGCGCCGGCCTCTGTGTGCAGTTTTCTGCATTCTGCAACAAAACTGTTATGTACTAATTGGTTGATTTTTGTTTAAACAAGCATGGAAGCATGATTAATACATATATATAAACCTAATGAGGCAATGTAAGCATGTTTTAGTGTATTAGCATGCATGGTTAACCAAACGACATATAGTTTGAAAACAAACTTAAAGTTTCATAAACGAACGTTAACATTATAAAGCATGTTTACATACTGACCTTGCAAGCACGTTAGTACCACCTAGAGACACATGAAGTGCATGTTAGCTTATCTATATTGGTTCCGTAATAAAATATGAACATGTGAACCTAACTAGTGCTCATTCCTAACAAAAATATAAGTTTGATGGTGGATATGATCATGTAAATGCTATATAGTCATTTTGATGTTATGAGCATGTTTAGATAACTTTGAAATATATGAATGAAGCCTTAACTTGTGTTTATATAGTTCGTAAGGAAGCATGAACATGTTAGGCTCTATTAGTAAGATTCACTAATAGAAATACAAGCCTTGCACATGAGCATTAACACGATACGTGGAGATTTAAATTCTGATATTTATGGACACATGTGATAGTACTCTTAGACTCATTCATGTGTCATGCATATATATATATACCATGATTGGTTGCCGTGATTAAGTTTAGCATAAACAAAGCATGTTTTCAAGATAATAACAATGCTAGCTACATATATGCAATACGAGTACTCATGAGCATGACTAATACAAGTTATATGAATATCTTATGTGTTTAAAAACGACCATGTTAGACCATATGAGTTCGTGTCCTTGAATGGCTTTAAGTATTAATTTAAGAACCTATACCATGTACGATTGGATTTGGAAAAGTTATACAAGCATGTAAAGTATCCTTTAAATATGAATACATGTTACGTGATATTATATGATGTTACTTGAACCCGATTTTGACGGTTAACTTAAGGAGATGCCGTAACTTGCTAAAATGAAATATATTTAGTATTGATTGTGGTCTTATGTGATATTAATAATATGCAAGCATGTTTGCTAATTGTTGAGATCTTATATAATACGAGAATGCATTTAAACTCTAAAGAAGGAACGTTAAGGATAGAAATTATATTCTATATAACTGTGTAGCTAGGTAAAACTTACCTTATGTGTTGATCGTATATTCAAAGAGAAAATGTGAAGTTAAATTATATGACTAATGAATATCATATATATACGTAACTGTATTACGATAGGAATTCGAAAGTGTTGATTGCTTTTCGTGGATAAACTACGCTAAAGGCAAGTTCTCTTACTTACACTCTCTTAAAGTGCAAGTATCCTAACCGACGCATTTACTTTATGCAAGGAAAGCTATGATTGTGAAAGTTTCCTAACTTATACTCTTTTACTATGCAAGTATCCTATCTTGTGTATTGCGAACTAGTTTCCTATTTAATCGGTTGAATTGAATTAGCATACTTGAACTCTTATTTCATTAAAGCTATTATTCATGTTGAACTTAGTATTGTTCTTGAATATTGTGAAAGTGTCTATGCCATTTGATTCGGCTAGACTCATATTATTGAAAAGCGACCCAAACTAATTGATTGGTGCGGGATCTTGTATTTGACTGAGAAGAACAACCTTCTTTGAAGGGAATATATAAATTGTCGGAGAACCGACGTGCACACTTGAGTATGATTGATTGTTATGCATAACGAGGGTACTTTAGGCTGATCACCTGTTGTACCTGTTTTTGTTGGATTTTCAGTTTATTACTGTCAATTCTAGTAGAAGTTCATAGTCCGTAGTGACTACTCAGTATTCAATTATTTGAAATCTTGAATTGACTTATTATTGAATCATATTGATATTATCCTGTCCCTAGCGACTGTTATTGAGAACTGTTGATATTCTTGAGCTATCAAATCTTGCTATACCCTTTCGAGAATTGAGAATCTTATTATTCACCCTTATTGTATATTACTTGCTGGGCAATTTGTGCTCATTCTTGCTTTCCCTAAAACATTTCAGTTAAGGCAGAGCATGGCGAACCTTCGGGCATTGATAAGGGCAAGGGCAAGGCTACCAACTAGCTTATGTCTGTTATGTTTCAAATATATTAATATTGTGTGAAGATGATGTAGTAAGACTGGATTTGTTTATGTTTAAGCTTAAGTTAGATTATATAACAAGTCGTTAATTGATATTGCTATGTAATCTATTAAGTACTGTAGGTTGCGAGACTTGGGGGAATAATTATAATAAATCATTGTAAATTATTCTAGAATAGATTTTCCGCTGTGGTTGTGTGATATTGGGTTATCATTATTGCGATGTATTACCATGAGCACGTGATGAACCAAATTCGAGAGACCAAGTGGCGGTCCTGGAATTTGGGGGCGTCACAGGTTGGTATCAGAGCGATAGTTATAAACCTTAGGAACGAGTGTCCTTAGACTATAACTTAGGCGAACTTAGAAGTTAGGAAGGAGATAAAACTCATGTAGAGTTTTCCTTGAGAGGCTTAGTCTGTTATGAAATGTAACTTCATTCTATACAATGAACTTATGTTTTATTTAACATTCTAATGGAGTTGCTGTTTGTTTGTCTTGTGTTTGTGAGTGTAGGATGACAGACACAGGAGTACCTAGTAGAGTGGCCAAGGAGGAGCCCAGGGATATACATGTAGTGTACGAGGCACCTCTAGAGGCTACACCAGTGCAGGCTGTTGCACCGTTCGAGTCTGACGACGAGGACGAGATTGAGATAGAGTCTGATCCAGAAGAGGAGCCGATGGAGGATGAGCCAGTAGAGGACTCTGATGAGGCTACTATAGAGGAACAGATGTTAGGCGAGTACGAGGAGCGTATTCTAGAGTTAGACTGCAGAGTCCAGGAGCTGGAGGCAGAGGCCCACGAGAGAGAGTCTGAGTACCAGAAGCTGAGGGACGAGGACCACCAGAGGAAGCTGGCTATGCAAGAGTTAGAGGTGGAGATTGCCTACCGTAGGGAGGCAGGGATCCAGATGGGGACTCTATTTCACAGGTCAGTGGCTAGGAATGTAGATTTGGCAGAGAAGCTAGAAGAGGTTGAGCAGATGGAACTGAGCGAGAAAACTGAGAAAGAGGCACTCCGTACTCAGCTAGAGTTGGAGGTGATGGATAGGTTACACTTCGAGGAGAAGTGGGAAGCGTCCAATGAGAGAGCTAACGACCTTGAGGACGAGGTCAGGTGCAAGAAGAGAAAGATGAACAAGATGGGGTATGTGTTCCGTTCAGCTTTTGAAAGGGTGATTGATGGTGTATACCACTACCCGGCAGAACAGGGACAGACTCTACATACCTTGAGCCTAGAGCTGGTTGCGTATATAGCACAGTTGGAGTACGAGAGCGCAGTGGAGCGCGGGATGATGGGATGAGATTTCCTTAGTCAGTCTAGTGGTAGTACTAGTTGTGTCTTTATGTATTGTATATACTATGTTGTAATCCCGATCTTTTGTGTAAGATGTGGGATGATGATGTAAACCCCGAGTTAGCTTTTGTTAGAATGGTAGTATGGTAGTAGGTTGGTATATTCCCCGTCTTTTGTGATATTAGGGGATATATGTGATAACATTTATAGCAGTATGCTGGGAAAATCATGTAATGAAATGAAATGGCATATGAATATAAATGGAGTTGATTTTAGAAACGTGTTATAAATTTATTCTTTTATTATTAAAAGAAATACTTAAGTGATATACTTGAATAATAATAAAAATAAAAAATTATGATGCAGATTATGCCGCCCAGACGTAGATTGACTGCATCCGAAGAATCCGTTAACAATGAGAGAGAACAAGTAGACCCGATCCAGAAACTGGTAGACTTGTTAGGAGAAGCCTTAAGGGAAAGGAACAATGAACCCGTTCGCCCGAACCCTCAAACTGTGCCAGTAACAACCTTTAAAGACTTTAAGAGTGTAGGACCCCCGGAGTTCGAGGGAACTACCGACCCAATCGTCGCACAAACGTGGATCAAAGAGATCGAAAAAGCTTTCACTATAGCTAGCATAGGCGAAGATCATAAGACGGTGTTTGCCACGTACATGATGAGGGGAGAAGCGAACTACTGGTGGGAGGCTAATCAACAAAGAGCTGGAGAAGGGATAATAGCTTGGGATAAGTTTAAGACACTGTTCTTCGAGAATTACTTTCCGAAGAGTATGAAGAATAGGATGGAGGTGAAATTCCTAGAGTTAAAACAAGGTGAGATGACGGTGGCGCAATACGCGGCTAGGTTTAATGAACTAGCGCGATTTGCGGAGCACCAAGTTGGTGATGAAGAGAGGAAGGCTATACGCTTTGAACAAGGGTTGAAGCCATGGCTGTTCAATAAGGTATCAGTTCTTCAAATTGATTCCTTTGCAACATTACTGGAGAAGGCAATCATTGCGGAAGGCGACAGTGAGGCCTTAAGTCTGTATAACAAAGAGAAGAAAGGAAAGAATACTGGAGGAGAGAATCATACGGGAGGAAGCAGTAGCGGAGGAAGCAACTTGGGAAAGAGAAAGTGGGAGAACAACAACAACAACAAAAACAACAATAATAATCAATCAGGGAATTTTCGTGGAGGTTTCAAGAAGAGGGCTGAAGGATGCCCGAAGTGTGGGAAGAATCACCAGGGCGAGTGCTGGAAGGGACGTGGCACTTGCTACAACTGCGGACGGGAAGGGCACATCTCGCCCAACTGTTTGAAACCGAAAAAGATACAAGGGTGCTTTGCGTGTGGCTCGACGGAGCACCGAATTAAGGACTGCCCAAAGAAGGGAAGTGGCGGGGGTAGTAATCAGCAAGGAGGCAACAAGCTGATGATCGGTGGACCGGCACAATCCAACCGCCCAACCGCCAGAACCTTTAACATGACCGTCCAAGACGAAGTGGCTGCGAAGGATATGGTGTCAGGTATAATCCCAATCAATGATATAAATGCTTATGTATTATTTGATTCGGGTGCCACCTGTTCTTTTGTATCTGAAGAATTTGCTAGTAGACTTAGTACACCCCGAGAACTTTTAGAAAATCCTTTGATCATAGAAGTTGCTAATAAGAAAGTGATCCCTGTATAATACGTTTATCAAAATTGTCGCGCAAGTATTAGTAAACATGAACTGAGCGTAGACTTGATTCCTATTAGACTGGGAGAATTTGACGTAATACTGGGAATGGATTGGTTGTATAACCATGCTGCGATAATTGACAGTCAGAACAAATGTGTGAACCTTCAGACTCCGAGTAAGTCTAAGGTAGTGTTTTATGGTAGCTCATCGCTTAAGCAATCGTGTTGCGTTACGATGATGCAGGCCAAGAAATTGTTAAGGAAAGGATGTGTAGGATATTTAGCTTACATCGTTGATACTCGGAAAAAGGGAGTAGAAATTAAGGATATATACGTAGTTAATGAATTCCAAGATGTGTTTCCGGACGATCTGCCTGGTCTTCCGTCAGACAGAGAAATCGAATTCGTAATAGACTTAGCACCGGGAACGGCACCGATTTCGAAAGCTCCATATCGTATGGCGCCAGTAGAAATGAAGGAATTGATGATACAATTACAAGAATTATTGGATAAGGGTTACATTCGACCGAGTGTTTCTCCTTGGGGAGCACCAGTACTATTCGTTAAGAAGAAGGACGAATCGATGAGGCTCTGTATCGATTATCGAGAATTGAACAGAGTAACGATCAAGAACCGGTATCCGCTACCGAGGATAGACGACTTATTTGATCAACTGAAGGGAGCAAAATGTTTCTCAAAGATCGACCTACGAACAGGATATCATCAACTGAAAGTGAGGGATGAGGACATACTAAAGACTGCGTTTCGAACCCGTTATGGACACTACGAGTTTTCGTAATGTCATTCGGATTGACTAATGCTTCGGCAGCATTTATGGACTTGATGAACCGAGTTTTCAAGCCATACTTGGATAAATTTGTAGTGGTTTTTATCGACGACATTTTGATCTACTCAAAGACAGAGGAAGAACACGCCGAACATCTGAAGATTGTTTTGGAGGCACTAAGGAAGGAGAAGATGTATGCAAAATTTTCTAAGTGCGAATTTTGGATAGAGAAGGTTCAATTCTTAGGCCACGTGGTGGATAAGAATGGAATCTCAGTAGACCCTGCAAAGGTCGAAGCAGTAAGTAATTGGGAACAACCGAGAACACCGACGGAGGTGAGAAGCTTTCTAGGGTTAGCTGGGTACTATCGAAGATTCATCCAAGATTTTTCTAAGATAGCAACCCCGTTGACCAATTTGACTAGAAAGACGGTGAAATTTGTATGGACCGACAAATGCGAAGAAAGTTTTCAAGAACTGAAAAGGAGATTGAGCGAAGCACCTGTGTTATCATTACCAGATGATGCAGGAAATTTTGTGGTGTATAGTGATGCATCTCACAAGGGGCTTGGCTGTGTGCTTATGCAACATGGCAAGGTTATTGCATATGCGTCACGACAATTGAAGAATTACGAAAAACGATACCCTACTCACGACTTAGAGTTAGCGGCAGTAGTTTTTGCGTTAAAGATATGGAGACATTATCTATACGGAGAAAAATGTGAGATATACACGGACCACAAAAGTATGAAATATATCTTCACACAGAAGGAGTTAAACATGCGGCAGAGAAGGTGGTTAGAATTAATCAAAGACTATGACTGCGATATTCTTTATCACCCGGGAAAGGCAAATGTGGTTGCCGACGCTCTGAGCAGGAAAGGAAGGGAGAAGTTGTTTAATTTGACGACTCAGGAAGAGTTGATAAGAGAGATGGAGAAATTGGAGATAGAAGTGAAAGGACCAGAAAAGTCTGGTGAGAAGTTAATTGTAATGGAAGCTTGTCCGACGTTGTTGGATAGAGTAAAGGAAGCTCAGGAAAAGGATGAAGAGTGTGAGAAAATCCGAAAGAGGATCACAGAAAATGAGGAAGAAAAATTTTGAATGGATAAAGACGGTATTTTGAGATTTGAAGGGAGAGTGTGGGTACCAGCGGTAACCGAGTTGAGGGAAGAGATTTTGCACGAGGCACACAATACGACATATTCCGTTCATCCGGGAGGCACAAAGATGTACCAAGATCTAAGGCAACATTTTTGGTGGCCCAATTTGAAACGGGAAGTCGCAGAGTGCGTCAGTAGATGCTTGACTTGCCAACGCGTTAAAGCAGAGCATCAGCGGCCGAGTGATTTACTACAACCGTTAGAAATACTAGAGTGGAAATGGGAGCATATTACCATGGACTTCGTGGTAGGACTTCCAGTTACACAGAAAGGTTATGATGCTATTTGGGTTATCGTGGATCGACTAACGAAGACCGCACACTTTCTACCAATCAAGATCCGCTACAGTTTGAACCAATTAGCAAGCTTATATGTAAAAGAAATTATTTCACGACATGGAGTGCCGGTGTCAATTGTCTCTGATCGAGATCCGCGCTTCACGTCCAATTTTTGGAAGAGTTTGCAAAAAAGAATGGGAACGCAGTTGAGGTTGAGTACAGCTTATCATCCTCAAACAGACGGACAAAGTGAGCGAACAATACAAACGCTAGAAGACATGCTTAGGACTTGCGTGATGGATTTTAAGGGAAATTGGGACGACCACCTACCCTTAGTAGAATTCTCATATAATAATAGCTACCATGCAAGTATCGGCATGCCACCGTACGAAGCTCTTTACGGGAGAAAGTGTAGAACGCCGTTATGTTGGGACGAAGTCGGAGAACGACGAATACTCTGACCAGAGTTAGTTCAACAAACCGCAGACGTGGTGACAGTGATAAGAGCCAGACTTGTAGCAGCTCAAGATTGCCAGAAGAAATACGCAGATTTGCATAGGCAGGACCGAGATTTCAAAGTCGGCAGTTTCGTATTCTTGAAGGTATCTCCATGGAAGGGAAAAATCCGTTTCGGCAAGAAAGGAAAATTGAGTCCAAGATTCATAGGACCGTTCGAGATACTGAAGCGATTGGGCGAAGTGGCATACAAAGTTGCGTTACCACCCGAGTTGGAGCATATCCACAACGTGTTCCACATTTCCGTGTTGCGACCGTACAAGGTCGACTACAAGCACGTGATTTCTTACGAGCCCATTCAAGTGGAGAAGAACTTGGCGTATGAAGAAATTCCTGTCCAGATATTAGATAGGAAAGAACAAACTTTGAGAAATAAAGTTATTTCATCTGTAAAAGTACTTTGGCGTAACCACGATGTCGAGGAGGCAACGTGGGAGTTAGAAGATAGGATGATGAGGGACTATCCCCATCTATTTGTGTAACCTTGTAGCAATTCCGGGATGAAATTTTTATAAGGGGGGGGGGGAGGATGTAATACCCGAGAATTTCCATATATTATTAAATAAATATATTAATGGAAATGAGAATTTATTTGAATATAAATGATTTTGTGTTATGAGATGAATTAATTCAATTATATATAATTGAATAATTATAATAATTGAGAAATTGGTGGAGTTTGTGATAAACTCGTTGATTGCCTTGTGTGGCACAGTGACGTAATATAAGAATGATTATATTAATTTAAGCGAACAATTAATCTATATTAATTGTTAATCGAAGAATATTAATTAACTGTTATAAAATACTAATGAGGATTGATTAATAATATGTGATTATTATTATTGCAAGAAACATAATAATAATGAGCAACGTGTTTATAAATATAATAAGATTTATATCAAAGTGATAATTAATCATATAAGGGTTAATTAAATTGTTATGGAGGTTAACAATTATATTGATTGATGTAGGATATGTGTATATTATTAATTAATATTCAATTTATAAGATGAGAAATTATATGTGCAAGCATGCGAATTAAATGTGTAGCATATATTAGCTGACTATGTATTATGTGAAGTGTAATATGACACTATTATATGGTGAGGCTTATTAAACCATGTGAGCTACTTGATTAATAACTTGTGTGACAATAAATATGTAGGTAAACATTGTATAATATATCATGAACATATTGTAAACAATTTGTTTTAATAAAGGAGACAGTGTAATGTGTTAACATCTGATTAAATTATATCCGGTATTAACAGAAGGTACATGGATTATATGCGTACAAGTCACCTTCACTATATTGAAGTATTCCTTATGCAAATTTATATTGTGACATTAAGTTATAACCTATGTAGGGACAATAAGTATATATAATATAACATAAGAGTAGGAAGTATGTTATGTGTGTGTAATAATTTAAGTGTTGTGTACTAATAAAATGCTGAGTATATGGCCTTGTCCCATATTATTAAACACAAACCTTGTACACGTGAAATGCATCATGAAGCTAGCCTACTCTCTTCTCTCAAACTCAGCATTCTAGCCATCATGATCATGAAGGGAGTGGGTGGAATAGTGGAGATCACCAACTAATTACCAACTCCCTCTTATCTAGCAAACATTCCTATAATCTGTTAGTTTGATTTTGGATGTAATTGCATTGCCTAGTTATGAAGTTCTTCTATAAATATAACCCATCCTCTTCCTAATTCATTTGCTGAGAATTTTGGCTAAGTAAGTTAAGAGTTATATATATATTTATCAGTGTTCTTGAGTAGCAGCAAGATCAGAATCTAACAGAAGGTATAATACAGTTTCCTTGTTATTCATTTTCGTTTTCTGTTTTCGAAGTTTCCTTCAAATTTTTGATTATGCCAAATTGGTTCATGATTGGTTTGTAGAACCCTTATATTGTTGTTATATGAACATACATACGTGATGGAACCACTATATAGCTTTCTTGACTTTCATTTCCATTGTTGCTCTATAATTTCTGTAAAGCATCGAATTCGTGAAATAAGTTGGAGTTCATCAAATTGGGAATCGTTTGGGCAATTGACTGTTATATAACAATATATATGTGTTAGTAAGGTAAAAAGGTTAGTCTAATAGCATATGGGTATGTCGAGATCGATAAAATGGGAGGTTTTGGGTCGGTTTCGCTGCAGTCTGAACTGCAGGAACTGTCCCCGCGCCGCAGCCCGCGCCGCAGCCCCACCCACGCCGCAGCCCGCGCCGCAGCGCCACCCGCGCCGCAGCCCGCGCCGCAGCGCCACCCGCGCCGCAGCGCCAGAGTATGCTGCTGTTGCCGCGCCGCAGCGCCGGCCTCTGTGTGCAGTTTTCTGCATTCTGCAACAAAACTGTTATGTACTAATTGGTTGATTTTTGTTTAAACAAGCATGGAAGCATGATTAATACATATATATAAACCTAATGAGGCAATGTAAGCATGTTTTAGTGTATTAGCATGCATGGTTAACCAAACGACATATAGTTTGAAAACAAACTTAAAGTTTCATAAACGAACGTTAACATTATAAAGCATGTTTACATACTGACCTTGCAAGCACGTTAGTACCACCTAGAGACACATGAAGTGCATGTTAGCTTATCTATATTGGTTCCGTAATAAAATATGAACATGTGAACCTAACTAGTGCTCATTCCTAACAAAAATATAAGTTTGAAGGTGGATATGATCATGTAAATGCTATATAGTCATTTTGATGTTATGAGCATGTTTAGATAACTTTGAAATATATGAATGAAGCCTTAACTTGTGTTTATATAGTTCGTAAGGAAGCATGAACATGTTAGGCTCTATTAGTAAGATTCACTAATAGAAATACAAGCCTTGCACATGAGCATTAACACGATACGTGGAGATTTAAATTCTGATATTTATGGACACATGTGATAGTACTCTTAGACTCATTCATGTGTCATGCATATATATATATACCATGATTGGTTGCCGTGATTAAGTTTAGCATAAACAAAGCATGTTTTCAAGATAATAACAATGCTAGCTACATATATGCAATACGAGTACTCATGAGCATGACTAATACAAGTTATATGAATATCTTATGTGTTTAAAAACGACCATGTTAGACCATATGAGTTCGTGTCCTTGAATGTCTTTAAGTATTAATTTAAGAACCTATACCATGTACGATTGGATTTGGAAAAGTTATACAAGCATGTAAAGTATCCTTTAAATATGAATACATGTTACGTGATATTATATGATGTTACTTGAACCCGATTTTGACGGTTAACTTAAGGAGATGCCGTAACTTGCTAAAATGAAATATATTTAGTATTGATTGTGGTCTTATGTGATATTAATAATATGCAAGCATGTTTGCTAATTGTTGAGATCTTATATAATACGAGAATGCATTTAAACTCTAAAGAAGGAACGTTAAGGATAGAAATTATATTCTATATAACTGTGTAGCTAGGTAAAACTTACCTTATGTGTTGATCGTATATTCAAAGAGAAAATGTGAAGTTAAATTATATGACTAATGAATATCATATATATACGTAACTGTATTACGATAGGAATTCGAAAGTGTTGATTGCTTTTCGTGGATAAACTACACTAAAGGCAAGTTCTCTTACTTACACTCTCTTAAAGTGCAAGTATCCTAACCGACGCATTTACTTTATGCAAGGAAAGCTATGATTGTGAAAGTTTCCTAACTTATACTCTTTTACTATGCAAGTATCCTATCTTGTGTATTGCGAACTAGTTTCCTATTTAATCGGTTGAATTGAATTAGCATACTTGAACTCTTATTTCATTAAAGCTATTATTCATGTTGAACTTAGTATTGTTCTTGAATATTGTGAAAGTGTCTATGCCATTTGATTCGGCTAGACTCATATTATTGAAAAGCGACCCAAACTAATTGATTGGTGCGGGATCTTGTATTTGACTGAGAAGAACAACCTTCTTTGAAGGGAATATATAAATTGTCGGAGAACCGACGTGCACACTTGAGTATGATTGATTGTTATGCATAACGAGGGTACTTTAGGCTGATCACCTGTTGTACCTGTTTTTGTTGGATTTTCAGTTTATTACTGTCAATTCTAGTAGAAGTTCATAGTCCGTAGTGACTACTCAGTATTCAATTATTTGAAATCTTGAATTGACTTATTATTGAATCATATTGATATTATCCTGTCCCTAGCGACTGTTATTGAGAACTGTTGATATTCTTGAGCTATCAAATCTTGCTATACCCTTTCGAGAATTGAGAATCTTATTATTCACCCTTATTGTATATTACTTGCTGGGCAATTTGTGCTCATTCTTGCTTTCCCTAAAACATTTCAGTTAAGGCAGAGCATGGCGAACCTTCGGGCATTGATAAGGGCAAGGGCAAGGCTACCAACTAGCTTATGTCTGTTATGTTTCAAATATATTAATATTGTGTGAAGATGATGTAGTAAGACTGGATTTGTTTATGTTTAAGCTTAAGTTAGATTATATAACAAGTCGTTAATTGATATTGCTATGTAATCTATTAAGTACTGTAGGTTGCGAGACTTGGGGGAATAATTATAATAAATCATTGTAAATTATTCTAGAATAGATTTTCCGCTGTGGTTGTGTGATATTTAGTTATCATTATTGCGATGTATTACCATGAGCACGTGATGAACCAAATTCGAGAGACCAAGTGGCGGTCCTGGAATTTGGGGGCGTCACAAGGAAGGCTTGTTGACAATCCTCATTCCATTTGATGGAGGAATTCTTCCTTAACATCTTGAAGATGGGCTCACAGGTTGCTGTGAGCTAGGAAATGAATCGACTTATGAAGTTGATCCTTCTTAGGAATCCTTGTATCTCCTTCTCTATACGAAGCACGAGCATTTCAGAAATGGCTTTGATCTTGGCAGGGTCTAACTCAATCCCCCGATTACTCACCAGGAATCCTAGCAGTTTGCCTGCCTTGATGCCAAAAGCGCATTTGGCGGGATTTAGCTTGAGGTTGTACTTGCGCAACCTGTTGAACAGCTTCCTAAGATGGTTTATGTGATCATCCTCCCTCCGAGACTTGATGATGATGTCGTCAATATAGACTTCTATTTCCTTGTGCATCATATTATGAAAGAGGGCCATCATGGCTCGCTGATATGTTGCTCTGGCATTGATGAGGCCGAAAGATAGTCGTTGGTAGCAAAACGTTCCCCAGGGAGTGATAAAAGCTATTTTCTCCTAGTCTTCTTCATTAACCATGATTTGATGGTAACCAGTAAAGCAATCTACGAAGAAATACATGTCGTACTGCGCAGTATTATCAATCAGGATGTGGATAAAAGGTACTGGGAAATTGTCCTTAAGGCTGGCTTTGTTTAGATCCCAGTAATCCACGCAAACTCATTCTTTCCCTCCTGGTTTAGGCACGGGGACTATATTTGATAGCCATTTGGGATATGTTGATTCTATGATGATCCTGGCTTTGAATTGCTAAATGATGTTTTCTTTGACTTTGAGACTCCACTCAGGTTTCAATCGTCTGAGCTTTTGTTTAACTGGTTTGAACCCTTCTTTGATGGGCATTCGATGGATGACAATGTCTGTGGATAGACCGACCATGTCTTCATGCGACCATGCAAATACATCCTGGTACTGTGTCAGGAGCGCTATCAGGTTGGCTTTTTGATCCGATGTGAGGTCTAAACCTATTTGGATTTCTTTGATGGTTTTGGAGGTTCCTATATTGATGGTGGAGGTTTTGTCGAGGTTTGGTTTGGGTTTGTCTTCGACCCATTCCTTGATCTCCTCTGGCACCTCATAGTCATCTTCCTTCTCTTGATCAAGATCCGTCAAGTCGAAGCTCAATCTTGCATCATGGTTGGAGTTATGTTGACAGGTTGGCATCTCATTAGCAGAGACACACACATCCAATTCTTGGGTCCTAAAAACAAAAATGCTTTCATTAATATATACAACTGCTTAAATACATATAGCATTTGTAAAGCATGGCAAAAGTGACTGCTTCAACTATGCAATCAAAAGTAAGCAGTAAATGAAAGCATAATTAAGGGCAGATTGATTGTTTGCCCCTTTACCCTTTTCGACTGAGGCAAGGGACACTGCTCCAATTATCCAGGGTTAGATCCTCATAGATAGGGAGGATGCTAGAAGTGTGCTCGTCTGTCTCATCTTGAATGACAACTGAGACATCCTTTAGGATATGTCTAAGGCATTTCTGGGGATTGTTGTAAGAACCCGAATTTTCAGATATTATTAAATAAGGATTTAATAAATAAAATTCTTAAACTGTGAGATGGGTTCGAATAATAATATATATATGTGATATGAGGTATGTGGTATTATATTACATAGGATAATATGGACTATGTAAAATGTGTTTTTGTGATTTATAAATACATTATTAATATATATTTGTAACTTAGCGTAGAGACGTTTCAATTGAGGTAAAGGAGGTGGATAAATTCCTATCGATATTAAATAATTTATAGAATTATTTTATAGTAAGTTGGTGACATTAAATATCCTTAATGTATAAATCACCATATTCTTGTGTATGTGTATTAATAACTAGTATGTTTATAATATAGGTTATTAATAGCACTTAAGCTATCCATGAATAGGTTTGGATAGTGAAGCATGAGTTAGTTAAGGAATTAACTAATAAGAATAAATATTAGTTAATATAAGTTGTGAGTTATATTATGGAATAATATAATGTCAGTATTGAATCTTAATTAACTATGATGATATAGTACAATGTTTAATTTACTTAAGTAAATGAGTGAATTAATATGTGTGTTGAATATGTAATTATAGTTGATACTTTTTATATATATTACTTAGAGTGGTAATATGTGAGAAAGTCTAATGTACGAATAACGTTAAATATATATACGTTATTAAAGGGAGATGGAAATCATTATATCTTTAAATGAATATTTGAAGAAATTATTTTGGGGAACAATTTATAGAAAAGAAAGAGAAATAGTTATTATATATTTCTAATAAAGGATATTAAAATAATTTCTAATATTGAATTATTTTAATAAAAGGAGGAAATGTTATTTTTGAATAATAATATTACCTTATATGTTTTTGTATGAGGTGTGTTTGGTTAATATAGTAAATATATTAAAACGTATTTGCTATATGTAATTAAATTGATGGAAACGATTTATTATAATAGAAAATAAACTTATTATCTATTTTCTATATATAATATATGTACATGTGTCGTACATATAGTTATTTGATATTATATTAAAAATAATATCATGAGACAATAAGTAAATTATTTTCTAATAACGAATGTGCTTATTTGGAGAAAACATAATATTTTATGATATGGCTAAATACATAATTTTAAATGTATTTTCAAGGGAGTTTAATTAATGAAAGGAAACTAAGTTATTTTAATATATTAAATAACTTAAGTTATTATTTGATCGTGAATATTATTATTGGAATAATTAATAGAGTATATATTAATTATTATAAGCGTAAAGGTTATACTTATTATAAGTATAATTAATTGAAGTAATTTAACATTTTAATAGCTTGAGTTATTATATTTCCGTAAAGGTTATATATAATATTTGAATATTCGATTTGTAAAATATTTATATGTGGACCTTGGATTTAATAGTTCTAATTTAATTGAACAGGTTATAAGTAGTAATGTGGTGAGAAATGAGTAAGTGATGAGAATAATGATAAGCTTAAGTTTGAGCTTGTGAGAGATGCCTTGTGTGGCACAATAATAGATTCAGTAATGAATCGATTAATTCAAGGATGAAAGAATTATTAATTAAACAATTAATCTATATTAATTGTTATTATAATAATATGTTGAATTGTTATTATTGCGAGTGATAGCATGATAATAACTATATTTGTTATAAATATAATAAGATAATTAACTATATAAATGTTAATTAATTGTTATGGAAATTATAATTCCATTGATTTATGAGAAATAGATTAATTAATATTATTATTAATTAATAAAAAAGTAATTTATTAAGGTGCAAGCATGCGATATTAAAATATATAACGTATGATAGTTAACTATGTGTTGTACGAAGTGTAAAGTGCGACGTGACTATATAAGCTATATAGTAAGATTAGTAAATAAATGTGTATATGAGATAATGCGAGTACATGTGTGACTGAGCTAAGTACCTCATGGATATTATAAGGAGTAAGCAATTGTTAATTGATATTGTTTTTACTAAGTTATTGTAATAATAACCATTAAGAGGATGGATAATAATCATACCCAATATTCGGTATTAAGAAAATGTACACGAATTATATATGTGCGCAGTAAATTTACTACATGGTAGTATTATTTATTTATGGGAATTACATTATGACTTAAATGTATATAGGATGTATATGTAACCTAAGTGTTGGCATACATTAGTTGTATATTTCAAGTTGCTGAGAGTTTAGCAATTGTCCCAAATTGGGTGCACATCTTCATTTCTTCCTCACGTGAGCTCACAAAGCCTATGCTACTTCTACATTTAGCTTCAATGATAGCAAATGATCATGGAGGGAGTGGGATTCATGATGAATCCACCAACTCTCAACCACTCCCCCTTAGCCATTGTACAAACTTGCAAACCATTAGTTTGATTTGTGAGGTAATTGTATTACCTGTGTAGCCAATTGGCTATAAATAGAGCACTTCTCCTTCTTAATTCTTTTGCTGAGATATTGAAAGGTAGAGCTTGTGTGAGGATTGAGAGTAGGTATATATGTATCATAGTAATAGGAGTCTGAGATTGAGGAAGATTGAAGCAGCAAGCTCATATCCCAATTTACAGAGGTATACTCCCATTTCTCTAACTTCTAAGTTCTTGAATTAAACATGAGTCCTTATTAGCTTAGCCACAAAATTGATGGTGTTGGCTTGTAGTAATCTGTGAATTCTGGTTAATCATGGTTAGTATACTCAAATACGAAAACAACGAAAGTTAAACGGACCAATTTCGTTTAGAAACGAATTCGTAGTGAATGATTTCGCTAAACTTTTCCAAACATGAAAATTGAGTATGAATATGAGTTTTGGATTAATATTTGGGTTAGTTAATGTTTATGTTAATTGTTGGGTATTTGGTATGTTATAGTTTTATGAGTTATAAACCCATGGAATCGAAAACGGACTAATTTGGATGAGTATAACTCATGTTATGAAAAACGGAAGGTGTAGGGGTCTGTAAAATCGCGAAGAACTGAACCTGAGGGGCTGTTCTGCCTCCTAGGGCGCAGCTGCGCTGCCCCCAAGGCCAATTGGGGCGCAGCTGCGCCGGACATCAGTGTCGGGTAGGACTGCTTTGACCTGCTGTAGTAAATTAGGCATAACGTTTTCATACGAACTCCGATTGAGGTGATTCAAGATGATCCGGAACGAGGACGAATAGACCTACAACTTTTGTTCTTTAAGTTTTTTAATTTGAGGTCGTTAGGATGGGTCAAAATAGTCATTTTTGTGACTGTTACGTAATCGAATGTAATCGAAGGGCGTCGGACGAGCACATACGCAAGTATAGTGCTCCCGAGGATGGAATATGTTATTCTAAGTGATAAAACATAAATATGCATGATAATAGACATGACATATAAGATTACCTTACTCATAATGGAATGCTTTAGCATGACTTAGTATGTGTTTTGAAAAGAAACTTGGAGTTTTGAAAACGAATATTGACGAACCTTGAGTCTTTGAAGTTATGATATTTTAACACATACATATTGTTGAGTTATGAGTATACCTAAGCATGAGAAGTGATTTAAAGTTGCTTTACTTATTATCAACTTACAATAGCTTAGTTGAAAATGATTTCTAAAGAAAACTTGAAACTTTGAGAACGAACTTAAAGTAACTTGTGTACTTAAAGTTCTATACGTGATAACATACATACATGGCTTAGTTAGCTATGAAATGAGATTTAAAGTTGCACCTAGTTGCTTTAGCTTGTCCTAGAATTACTTTTAAACGTGAACTTGAACGCCTTATGCCTCTAGACATGACGAATATATTTATCATCTAGCTAAGCATGAATTGGACCTTTCAAGTGTAGTTTAAAATACATTTTCAAATACTGAGCTATGAGAAGCATGCTATTAGAAGCTTATTAGAACCAATATATGGTTTAAAAGCTCATAATATTGAATCTTGTCAAAGAAAGTTGTTAAGACTTATTGATTGAAATAAATCATTATGGAGCTAAGTAGATTGAATATGAACTTGAAAATAGATCACAACCTACTTGAGGTATGCTTACAATACGTATTAGAATACGTGTTATGCTAGAATTTATAATGGATAATAAAAAGCCTAAATCTGGTCTGGCCAGGGGACGGCACAGCTGCGCCCATCCTAGGCCAAACTACAGCGTAGCTGCGCCACAGGGCAGTGATGCCTGATTATTTTAACTTTGATCTAGACCTTAAAGCATATGTGTAATGAATGTCTAAAGCTATAACACTTGACGTAGATGATGTTTTAAGCATAAGACCATGTAATGGTTATATAAAACACAGAGTTGTTAAATTTTGTTATGGTTTGCAAAATGCGAGAACTATGTGAAACATTCATATATAAGTGCAACGAACACATAGTGAGTCAAGTGTGTGATAGATGTATATGAACGTTGATGTAAAGTACGGGTGGTTAAGGTATACCTATACATACCTAGCTATTCTAAAAGTATGATGAGAAAGTGAAATGTAGGTTTTACAAACCTAGTTAGACAACAATGTAACCTTTATTATTACATTGAGAATGTGTGGATGCATATAACTGATGAGTGTGATCTCTATGGTTAATATAACTGTGTAGGATTACACAAAGTCCAGAGATTCTTAAGCAGTTAAGTCGTAGTTATTAAACTACAAATCAGGCAAGTCTTTCAGTTCCTATTTGATATATGAATTCAATAACTGTTAGTTGAATTATATTATGCTGTGATAATGTGAACTTATATATGAACTGTATATGAGATATAAATGAGATTGAAAGTTGATCTTTGATGATATACTTGTTATGTGAAAAGTAACATGCGTAGTAAATATAAACAATTTATAAATGCATGAACTGAGTATGATGTTATATGCTATGTGATGCATGAGGACCGTTAGAATTGCTGAGCTGTCGAGCTCACTCTTGCAAATAACCACTTTTGCAGGTTAAGGATTCACGGTAAAGATTTTGTGCTTCTTGATTGATAAAGATAGATAGTATCGCATTGAAGAATATTACTCAGATTATTGTCTGGACCATATTTAGATTCTAGATGATGTACTCGATAGTTGCTTACACTGTTTAATACTTGTTGTATTGTAAGAATGTATTAATTAATACATAGAGGATATCGAATTGAGTTGTAAATGTTTATACGATAACTTAGATAAGAAGGAATCATATTATATAGTTGATTCAAGATTTGTAATTGGTATCAAAGTTATGGAATCAATAAAAAGATTTTTATTCAAAGGATATTGAAAAGTTTAAATTATTCCGTATTTTAGTAATATCGAATATGATGTAAAGACGAGATCTTGGATATGAATAGAATTTATATTTTAAATTATAATAAACAAAGTTGTATTCTTTTACTAATGATTAAAAGATGTAATAGTTTGACGATAGTAGTATCGTGACTGCACCGAATTCGAGGTTTCGAAGGAACGTGGATTTGGGGGCGTCACAATTGTTCCTCTGTTTGCTGCGAGGAAAGTGAGCACGATCTTCGTCGTCACTATTTGGGATTTCATCATTCATCCCTTCGTAGTTGATAATGACTTTTATGTTAGCGAATGGGTTTCGTCCTCCGTACAGGATCTTTTCTTTTCCCTTTTTGCTATTTGTGTTAGGCTTGAGGGCTTTCCTTTCATGGACAGGTATGATTAAAGGAAATAGCATGGATGATGCCCCCGTAGGGATCTTCCTCGTAGGTTTCACCCATCCGACATTTGTGAGGTTTGGGAGCAGAATCGTGGAGGCTTGAGCCTTGGGATGTTTGTGTGGATTCCGATGGTTTGACCCGGATGAAAATCCCAATCATGCTATTCCCATCTGACTTGGGATTTGGATTGGCATCTTAATGCCATGCTTGTTTTTTCCTAACCCTTCTCCAGGCTAGAAACCCGCAGCTACCATTTCTTGGCCCACTGTGATTACTTAAGTGGAAATTTTAAGCTTCAGGGCTGGTGCCTCAATCGGTAGATATTGAATATCGCTCACCTCGAGAGCGTGAAAACTTGCAGGCTCAACCCTGACGTCCAGGCTAATCACTGGCATGTCCCCATAAATGTGGGTAGGGTATTCCGATTCACCATTCACTATGATGAGGCTGCCGTTGATAATGTACTTGACTTGCTGATGGAGGGTGGATGGAACAGCCCCGACCATATAGATCCATGGCCTTCCCAATAACAAGTTGTATTCGGTGGCTATATTGAGCACCTGGAAAGATACGTTGAAGGTGTGTAGAGAAATTTTTAGAGGAAGCTCGATTTCTCCCATAGCCTGGCGGCGAGATCCATCGAAAGCCCGGATAACCATGTGACTAGCTTTAATCCTGTTTGGATTGATCTTCATCTTTTCCAAAGTGTCGTATAGACAAATGTTGAGGGAAGATCCTCCATTAATAAGCACTCCTCCGATCACGTATCCGGAGGACATAACGGCTATATGCAGGGACTTGTGGTGGCCCCTTCCCTCAGCCGGGATATCATCATCTATGAAAGAAATCACATTGTTGTTTAAAATGTGTTCTATCGCGTAACGGAATTTCTCTGTGTCTACCGTGTGTGGCAGATGGGTTTCTTCTAGTACCTTCACTAGGATGTTACGGTGATCCTTTGATGATAGTACCAAGTCTATGATGGATATTTGCTTGGGTGCGTCTTTCAAGCTTTGCACTATCTTGATTTCATTGTGTCCCATCTTTTTGAGGAACTCTTTTATCTTTACTTCAACCACCCTTTCTTTTGCTTTGGTAACTGGTTTAATCACCCGCTGAGGCAGGTACAATGAATTATCCTTTGCCAGGATGGAAATGTTGTTTGAAGTAGAGCTTTCAATGTCCCGGTAGTTCCATGGGACCTTCTTCAGACTGAGGATTGGATATTGAGGCCTGAAGGGCAAAATTAGAGGCTGAGGTGCAGCCACCTTCACATGATTTTGTTTGTCTTAGACCCCTTTACCTGTCAGTACCAGGGGTGTGATGATTGATTCTTTATCGCAGGATATGACAGCCACTGTGTCCTAATACCATGCATCGGGGATCCAGAGGCTATCTCTATCTGTCATGTCAAGGATTTGATCTCCTCTAATTAGGTCACCTTTCTCAATCAGGCCTTGAATTAGGTTACGAAGTGCCCAGCATTCTTCTGTATAATAGCCGGGAGAGTTGGAATGGTACTGACATATTTGGTCAGGTTTGAATTTTCGGCCTTGAGGGTTTAATGCAGGTAGCAAGTTTTCAACCATTCCCTCATTGATCATCATTTGTAGGATTTCTTCCATTGACTGGTTCAAATTGGTGAAATTCCTTTGAAATAGGAACTTCCTACCTGCTTGGACACTTGCTTCTTCGATCCCCTTGTCAGTCCAGGGTGTAAGCTCACAAGTCCGGCTATGATTATGATTGGAATTGACTTTCGCTGGAGGAGAGCGACTGCCAATAGATTGATGGATTTGCTTTAACATCTTTCTGGTGACTTGATGTTGGTAGACGACCAGTTCAGCCAACTGCTCGATTTGGTCCTTGATAGACTTTATTTCTTGCTCTATCAGGAATTATTTTTCAAAAGCCTCCCAACTTATTGGGCTGATGTTGTTGGATTGAGTTGATTCTTCAACATAGCAAAGGTATTTGGATCCTTCTCCACTTAAAGTGTTGATCATGTTGACACTCTCCTCCTTGTGTTGTGGGAGAGGGTTATCTTGGACATACGGTTGATCGGGCTTCGTGACCACAATTTCTCCATTATCAATAAAATCATGGATTTTATGCTTGAGGGACCAACACTCTTGGGTGTCATGGCCCGGTGATCCGGAATGATAAGAACACTTCTTGCTATTGTCGAAGTTCCTTGAATTAGTGTTAGTTGGTGGAAGGAGTTGGCCAATCTTCTTTTGAGCTGTCAAAAGTTTGAAGACGTTCTCGAGTGAATCCCCTAGTGAGGTGAAAGTCCTTCTGCGTCTGACCTCCATGTTTTTCTGGAATGAAGGATTTGAAGGCTGTGTTGCAGCTTGGAAAGGGGTATAGTTCCTCCTTTGAATGGGTGTATTATTTGAATTACCGCTTGTATTTTGTCCTTGTAACACTAAGGAAACTTCTTCATCTTTCTTTTTGTGGACCCTCTGGGGATTACTCCTGTAATTTTCAGATTGGATATGCTCAGCAACAGCTTCGAGTGCCGTTAGGTCTTTTATTTTCCCGGACTTGAGTCCCATTTCGGCCATTTTGTTGTGTTTGATCATTTCAGAAAAAGGTTTTCCTATGCCTGCTAGGACCCTTTCATAATAAGCAGCTGCTTGAATATCGATGAATGTCATGACTATTTCAGATTCAGTCATGGCTGGGGTGACTTGTGTTGCGACCCGTCTCCATCGCTGGGTATATTCTCTGAATAATTCAGTGTTATTCTTCTTGATTTTGGTAATTTGATACCGATCTGGAGCTAGCTGAGATTGGAAACTATACTTGCTGAGGAAGGCATGGGCCAATTCTTCCCAACTGTGGATTTTGGGGTTGTCCAGACGGGCATACCAGGCTCTGGCTTCTCCAGTTAAACTCTTCTGAAATAGCTGCATTCGAAGTTTCTCGTCCTCAGCATAGGATTTGAGTTCTCCAATGAAATAGCTGCATTCGAAGTTTCTGGAGTTTTGTTGATTGTATCCTAGTTCTGGGGTCCAGGGATATAAGTTTCGGACTTTTCTGTATCTTGACTGCCAGTACCACTACCAGATGCTTCTGGTTCCGGATGAGTTTGAGATTGTTTCTCTTTGAAGGCCTTGCTTTGCTCTCGAAGGAAACCGGCTAGCTCGGCTATCTGATTTTTCAATCCTTCGAATTCTTCCCTAGGCACAGGGGTGGATTCTGGTGTAGCACTTGAAGCCATGTCTGTAGATGGACTGGGTGCTTTTCTGGCCTTTGATCTAGTGATAGGACCAATTTTTCCCTACCTACAACTAAACATAAGGGTGTTAATTTTCCTGTGGTAGGTAATGACTGGATGCATTTATGATGTGTGTTTTTTAAGTTTTATCCTGTAAAATCGAGGTTAGTTGTTTTGATGGCAAGATGACAGGATATTTGACAGAAAAGTAAATCTTTCATTATTGTCATTTACATTGTGCTCCTCAGTAATTGGAGACTTGACATGGAATTAAAAGAGGAAGGCATGAAGAAGCATCCCATCGGATTCGGTTGATCAGAAGCTGACCTATCCTAGGTTACTCTCGCGGCTTTTGTTTCGGCATGAAGGTTCCCAGATCATCGCAATCTACTAGAAGAGAAGTTAATCCGATCGTTCAACTGAAGCGAATCTAGGTGGTGCATTTTCAGGACGAAGCCCCGGAGACTTAGTCGTCCCCAGAGTCCTTACTTATCACCGACCGGGTTAGCCTCCTGGTGGAGCGACTCACAGCATACATTCACATACATCGGCCTTACCTCTTATGCATGCAATGACAGTTAGTGCAAAGCACTAATATGGGTGCGAAGCACTAATATGGGTGCGAAGCACTAAAGCATTCATTCTCATTCATTCAATGTAAAGGCATAGCATTCATACATTCAATGAAAGACGCAGCATTCACTCATCCATTGACTGTGGAGATGCAGGATTTCACGCATTCAATAATTTTGAAAGGGAAATGTTTTGAAAAGATTGAAAGCGGGCTAAGCCCTCTACTGTCCCCAGCAGAGTCGCCACCTGTCGACATTGGAAAATTTAAGAAATACCGCGGGTTGGTTTATAACCAGGTTTTCCTCAAATCGATCTTCCTAAGTTATCTCTACCCTTGTTCTTTTTATTGTAAAAAAGGTTTTGAAGGGTTTTTTAGGAAAAGAGGCCAACATGTGTATATGTCAACGATTTAGATTTGATTTAAACAGAGTCGCCAGTTGGTAGTTTTGAAAATGGTTGTACCAACTCAACCGAATTTGATTTAAAAAGAGGCCCAATTGCTGGACATTGTCGAAACTTGATCTTTAAAATTGGAGTTTTGAGTTCGGGGGCTTGGTTAAGTATGGGGAAGGTGTTAGGCACCCCACGACTACCGTGTAAATACAGTACCACAATCTTTTCAATATTTCCCTTAAAATTGGAATACGTGAGTGAATGCTATTTGAAAATTGGGCCTTTTGATTGATTGAAAGCGTTGACAGGCTTCGTTGGGCCTATATACGAAGGGTTTGATTTGATTTAAAAATCAATCTTTGATTTGATTTGTAAAAAAAGCATCATTTAATTTGATCTGCAAAAGCTTTTGAATTGAATTGACAGCGATGTTTTGAAAGCAAGTTTTATCAAACCCTTATACTAACATAGGAATTGAAGCATATCGCTACTCTCAATTTTATCTTTATATCCTTAAGGCTGCATGCAACTGGTGATTTATCGGGCTGCGAAGCATCCTCGACCACAAAAATATAAAGTGTCGGTCTCCTCATGGGTATGAAAACCATCGGAGGGACGCTGACACAACAATCTATATTTTCACTATGTTGAGACCTTAAATACGGACAACCGTTTTAAGGTCTGTGCATGTACATTTTACAGAAAAAACTGGCAGGGCACATCTATAAATCGGAGTTTGTCCATCATGAAAATTAGATTCTGATCAGTTTGATCATAAATCCCACGATTCCTAGGCTCACATATGAGTTGCTAGAAAAACCTGCACAGTTCAAATTTGTATAGAAGCAGATAAATATCCCCAAATAGCCAGAACTAGGGATTCATTTAGTAAATCTCGGTCCGCATGGCCGAAGCATCTCGTTCCCAGTAGATAGCGATCTAAGGGACGCGAGGTTGCTTTTGAAGCTGAAATTATAAAAAATAACTAGATTTAAAGAAATCTCAGCCATTATAGCTTCCAGCTTCTGTCGGGACCTGTTTGAACCGTTGAAAGCTAGAAATGGCGAGATTTGGATAAATCTAGTTCGCCTGCAGAAATGTCAGTGCAAATTCATATACAAATGAATGTTAAATGCAACAGTTAAATAAATTGAACAAAGTAATATATATAGTTAGATATATATAAAAGTTGTAAAGGGCGATGGGTTTTCCCTCGCAAGTCCGGACTGGAATTTAAATATATATGTAGATATATATATTGACAGAAACGTAGTCAATCAAGACAGTGATGATGAAGGCTGCTTATATATGCATAAATATATATAAAAGTAGTAAGGGCGATGGGTTTTCACGCCTGTGCTAGGACTGAATTAATATATATATATATATATATATATATATATATATATTGGCAGAAATGTAGTCAACCAATACTGGTACGAAGACCAGTTATGGTGAGAGTCGCTTATATATGCGTAAATATATATATATAAGCGGTAAACTACCTCAGATTTGACATTCGGGCTTGACAGAATTGAAATATTAGTATATAAACAGTTGAATATAAACAGAAAAAGGCCAAACCCAGACTGGGAAGACAACCCAGTCCGGTGAAGTTACCAAAACGGTGTGTGCTAATGCATTGAAGCTACTAGAGCTGACGAATTGTCAATCCGAGTTGTAGAAATGTTGAAAACGGAGTTTATGTATAAAAATGTATCAATTTTAGACGAAAACGGCCATGGAACTAAGTTCCGAGCATATTTAAAAGATAAAACTTGATGTGTAGGTGTAAAACAATGCAAAGTACTAGTATTGACTTGCTGATCGTAAAAATACTTACAATGGGCTGCACTACAGGCTTTTTGCTTAATCGTAGGCCTTAAACGTCCAAATCTACCGGTGGTTTTTTGATATGTGGTAATATATGGATATATCCATGTGTTGGAGTGAAAATATTTGGGTTTGGAAGAGGTGTAAAAGTCAAAAAATTAGTCGGGCAGGGCTTCACTGCGCTTCTTGCTTATGTAAATGAAAGGGGGATGCCCCTCTATTTCTAGAGGGGGGAGCCGCACCTCTACATGTGGCTATCGCAGGTAGAGGTGCGGCCACTCGAGGTGGGTCCTGCGTGCCCGACTTGGTCATCTCAAAGTACGTGCACTCCGAGCAATGTGATGTCAGGTTGGAAACTTTCTAACTTTTGATTGGAGCGTCCGTTTGAGGCGTGCGATACCTTTTCGAAAAGCTCTCGCCGAGAGTGTTGCAATAACATGGGAAAAAACATGTTTTTGGTCCAGGAAGATGGGTTAATAACTAGGTCTTCGATTCCCCGCAATTTGTCTGTTGCAATAAAAGCCACAGATTTAAAATCCAGGCTGCAATAGCACTTAAAAGTGTATATCTATACTTATATATACATAGATTGAAGCTAGAAAGGCCACAGATTTGAAATCTAGGTGAAACTAGAAGCTATAAATATATATATAAGCTCATATATATATATATATATATATATATGTTAAAGTAGTAAAAAGCTTCAAATCACAAGAAATCTTACAGTGTATAGTGCTAGAGGCTTTAAACCACTTGGTAGGCTTGAAAACTCTGTTTCCACCAGTTAAAATTTGATATGTTAGTATGTATATGTATACAAGTGTATTGGAAGAGTAAAATTAAAGTTTGGAATACTGTAGGTATGGTTAAGAGATAAAATAGGCGGAATTTCCTCTCTTTTTCTCCTTTTTTTCTCTCCTTTTATGGTTGGTGGGGGTATCTATTTATAGACCAAAGTAGCCGCAGATCTACCTGCGGCTCCCTGGGTGGGCCCCGATCCTTTGGGTCCTATTTTCTCAAAGTACGTGCACTCCGACCAACGCGCTATCTATTTCGAACCATCATAACTTTCAATCCGGGAGTCCGATGGAGGCGTGCTATACCTTTCCAAAAAGCCCTTTCCAAGAGCTACACAATGATATAGGATTTAATCTTTTTCGAATATGGGAAGATGGTTCCATAACCAGATCTTCGAGTCTTCGCAGTTCGTATGTTGAGCTGTTTTGTGATGTTTTCACTGGGGATTGACGTTATGGTTCTGCATGACGTTCATGACATTGATTTGGCTTGATTTTGACTTAATCTGATGTCAAGTTTGTAAAATTACCATTTTGGCTTTTCGGAAGTTGTTTCCAGGATTGACAGGGTTTTCGACTGTTTCTCGGGATTGTCTCCGAGGTTTGATCCTAACTGACTCTGTTCTTCTTCAAGGTCGACTTCGAGGTTAACTTGATATCCCAGGGTTATCTCTGGGGATGATTTGATACTTTGGGGCTGTTTTGATTTGGTCTCCTGGGGTTATAGCCGGGGTTTGGTTAAATCTCCCGAGATTGTCGTCGGGACTTGATTTGATCTCCCGAGGTTGTCTCCGGGGTTTGATTTGATCTCCCGAGGTTGTAGCTGGGGTTTAATTTGGTCTCCCGGTGTTGACATCGGGGTTTAACTTGATATCCCAGGGTTGTCGCTGGGGCATGGCTTTGATTTGGACTTCCATGGTTGTCTTTGGAAGGTAAAAGATGATTTTGACCTCCTATAGGGTTAGTAACATGAATGAAAAATTTTGAGTGTCTACAGATGCCCCTCTTTATCATGTTTATGCAATGCAATGGAATGAACTGGATAAAGACTGCTAGACACTAGAAATATAATACATGTAAATGTAATGCAATGCATGATATAATTCGTTATGAATGTTATATGCTTCTGCGATGTTAGCTGACACGGTATTCCAACACTGACCGCTCCCGCCACTTCTGCTAGGGATGGAGTTGTCCATAATGGCTTTCACTGAACTCTTTTGATGCCTACTAGAACAGTAGTTTGCAAAGCTTTCATCACCAAATCTTTCCCAATGCTACATTGGGTTAAAGCCAATGGTTTATAATGTTCGTCAGTGTTACCAAGACTGATTCTATAAAATATTGTAGGGATGTTTTTAGGATCCCTGCTGGGGAGATTTCTCTATAGCTGATACCATTGGACCTCTCTGAATTCGACGTTGGGGCTGTCACCAACATTCTTTGTCTTCAGATACGCTTTCTAACTTTTTCGCCGCTGGGGATGTTCCTCTGATGATGTGTGACCTTATTGGGGATTCCCAATGCCTATCCTGATGATAGCTTACACCAGTTTACATCATCGGATCTTTCCTGACGCTATGTTGGGGTTGTCGCCAACAGTTTGAATTGATGCCCGGTTGATGTCGGCGTTTCTGCCGGGGATAGAATTCTCACTATCTATTCGAACAATAGTTAACAATGATTTGACCATCATCAAACCTCCTCGATGTCTACCCGAATGGTAGTTTACAATTATCGACTGAACTAATTTGATGCCTACCCGAATGATAGTTAATAGAGTTTGACGATCACCGAACCTCCTCGGTGCCTACTCGAACGGTAGTTTACAACAATTGGTTGAACTACTTTAATTCCTACTCGAACGGTAGTTTGTAAAGCTTGACCATCACCGAACCTCATCAGTGCCTACTCGAATGGTAGTTTACAATAGTCGGTTAAACTGATTTGATTCCTCGGCTGAGGATTTGTATAACAAATTTCATCATCTGTTCTCCCCGAGAAGGATAGTTTTCCACGATTTTCATCATCGGATCTTTCCCGATGCTACGTTGTAGTTGTCGCTATGTCACGCCCCCAAATCCGGGTCCCCAGAACCTCGGATCTGGTACGTTACGATACATCATTTCTATAACTATTGCGGAAGATATAAACATAAATTGTTTATACAATAACTTTTACAACGTAATTCCCAAGGTCTGTAACCTTAACTTAATACCTGAATTCAATATTCTACTCGACATACAATGTCATTAGCATACAATACTATTACAAGTTTTATCTGTATGACAAACCAATGCTGGAACTGTCTTTGACTTTGCGTGTATCTGATTTATTCATCCTAATCTGCAATGTTTATCATGATATAACAAGGGTGAGCAACAAGTTTGCCCAGCAAGTTTAAGTTCAAGGAAAGATATATCATGATTGAAAGAATGAACAATAAGCTGGCTGACTTTCAACAATATAACAATTGTGAAATAACATGAATCAATTTTAGTAACTGAACGACCGAGACAATAAAAATGAATGGTCAATAATGAACATGAATTAATCAACTGGACCAAATGGTAATGAAGGTGATCAGCCTTTCATACCTGATGAACATATGCAACATGCACAACGTGTGAATCAAAAATTCATAGATGTGATGTAATCAATAATGATTAACCACTAGCATACTTAAAATAACAACTCGAGTTCGAGTTAGAAAACTTGCCTTTATCGCCGACTACTGCTACGCAATCTAGTTAGCTTCATTTGAAGACCTAATATTGATAATATCGATCTCCCAATTAGAATAATATCATCGCAATAACTATTGCTAATTATAGTTATAAAATAACCTAAACACATTATCACATAATCCTATCGGTCAACAGAACACATAAGACCCAGTATCAAGTTAAACTATTTCAGTCTGAGTTGAGTTCAGTACTATTTCGACATCCCGATTGCCTAATCGGATATTTATCGAGCCTATTATCAATAAGACTCTACTTAAATTGGTTCACAATTATCTTAGATAATTTATTTATCAGTCAAAATAATTTTCAAAGTCTTGTAATAATTTTCGAATAATTATTATCAGTTATTAAGATTTTTCAATCATCAATATCATATTTATATGATTTAAATACCACAATATTCCATTATCATTAATATTTATTTAATATTAAATATTAATGAAATGTATGTCATAATATTATGATATATTTATAATATCTCAAAGTATTTTTAATACTTTATTATTGCTTTTAAATGATTTTAAAGTAATTAAAATCATTATTAAATAACTGCCATTAATATTAAAATATTAATGTATTTATTGACAAAATATCAAAAGTTATATTTTATAACTTAAAATAATTTTTATAACCTTTAAATCATTTTTATATGATTTTTAAAACATTAATTCTATTTTTCCATAATTTATTTAATATAATTATTAAATAAATCAATTACTACCAATATTAATTTATTAATTAAATTCATCACAAAATATTAAAAGTCATTAAAAATAACTTAAAATATTTTTCTTATACCATAATATATTTTTAAATGATTTTTCAAGTATTAAAATCATTTTTAGCTAATTTATTTAATATTATAATTAAATAAATTAAATACCATTAATATTCCAAAAAATATTAAATATTATTGAAATATATTCAAAATTATTAAAAATCCATTTTTAGGCTTTAAAATAATTTTTAGGAATTTATTATGAATTTTTAATAATTAAAAACTATTTTCTCTAATTATTTAATAAAATAATTAATTTTATAATTAAACAGTCGCTAAAGGGTGCCTATAGCGACAAAACTGTCGCTATAGGTGTTCTTGAGCATTTCAGAACCTTCAAAGGCAGTCACAAGGTTACTAGTTTGACCACTTCAAATTTAATGTTCTTGATGTTATCTGGACAGATAATGGTGTTAAGCATGTAGTATAAGTGTAATACTACAACTACATACTAAGTTCATGGCCAAAACATATCAAATCAGCAAGATCTAAGCTCCAGAAAAACTTGTCAGAGCTGTTCTTCATTTCTGGGTTTTCCAGAAATGAAGAACAGTTGTTGGGTCCTACTTTCCAAGCCTTGAATCTTGAGTTTTGGGCTTTCTCAGTGTGTCCTAAAAGTTCAAACATGTAGTCTTGATGTCAAGGAACATATATCATACACTAGATCCATATAAAAACATCACATGAACAAGATCTGGCATGGTCAAACCATGTCAGAAAACTTGTTCTTGAGCATATCTGGGTTTTCTAGAAATTCATAAGGCTGGTGGTCAACCCTAGTTTAACCACCCATATCTTTGATTCTATGCATGTTCTGGGTGATCTAAATGCATGATTGTGTAGCCTACATGTCAGTCTACAACATAAATACAACAACATGACATAAAAACTTAAACACAGCAAGATCTAAGGCCTTGAAAATGACTGTCAGAGGTTTCTGGGTTGCCCAGAAATCCAGTTTCCATGGTCGGTCAACTGACTTTGACCACTTATAACTCAAGATCTAGACATGATCTAGCCCTGATTCCAGTTCCAGATCATAGTCCACATGGCATAGAATAGATCTATAACACAAAACACACCTAACACTTAACACAGACAGATCTATGGGCCCTGACATATGGCTGTCAGACAACTTTTTAGGGTTCATGATCAGTTTTGAAAAACTTGATTTTCGTGCCTCTAAATGTTATGGATCTAAGATATAACAACCCAGATCACTATATAACATCACATAACACAACTTTAAACAACAAATCATAACATATAACATGAATATTAAAGATTTTATAAAGCTAGGGTTTTATACCTTTATGCTTTGATTTTTGATTTCTGATCCTTTGTTGTTGTTCTTGGCAAGCTAACACATGATCTTAGCTTAACTTTTCACTCACTCTCACTCTATATTTCGAAGTTTGAAGAGAGAGAAGGTTTTGGCAGGAATGAGAGATAAAGTCAAGCTTTTCTAACGTTTCTTTTTTTCTTTTTCTTTTTCAATGTATACAAATCTTGCAAGGTGGCATAAAAAAATCTGATCTTGGAGATATTGTACACATAGAAGATATCTAGTTGGTGAACCACCACATATTTTGGAAAGATTTGCACACTTTCTTATTAAAGAATACAAAAAAGGTATTTTGGTCATTTAGCTCACATTTTTAAAGGCATTCTTGTCATTCAGCTTACCCTTAGATTTTAACCCTTAGGTTTTGACCCTTAGGTTTCAACCCTTAGATTTTACAAATTTAATTATAGGATTTTTTTTAATTAGGGTTTTAAATAGAAAATTTAGCTTTCTAAATTAGAAATTAGGGGTTCCTAATTGTATTAAGGTTTCCTAATAAATCGTTAGGGTTTTTAATTGTACATTGATGTTCTTAATATATCTTTAGGGTTGGTCACTGATATAATTATCTGATCAACCCTTGACCCTTAACCACATACTGTATACATATACAATTATTGTACACAAAACATATACACTTAACCTTGTAAGTCTTCACCAAAAATTTTTAAATCCATAAAAATCCTTCATAATAATGTCAAATCCATACACTTATTTTATGTCTCGGTCTATTATTTAACCTTTAATCCATCATTTAAAATTTTAATAAATTGTCCAAATTTTCGGGTTGTCACACGCCAACTGCTCACAATATTATACAATTTGACCCTCGTTAAAGCAGTTCTCAATGACTTTTATCATCGGCTCTTTCCCGATGCTACACTGGAGTTGTTGCCAATGATTTGTGATGTCAGACATACCTAATCTCGATGTTGGGGGTATCTTTCTGATAAGTCATACCATCGGATAATTCTAGATACTTTAACGTATTCAAAATCCACTATTCACAACGCCGGACCTTCCCGATGCTTTGACAGAGGCAGTTTTCAGTAATTTCCATCATTGGAATTCTAAATACCACATCAGTGTTCATACCAATGGCTTACATGAAGATTTTCTTTCATCAGGAGTTTGACACCCGGATTCAAGGTTTCAGGCCTTTTATGCTCAATCGCGTAACACTTTTTCCCCTGGTTTGAACTTTCAGCTTCTGGGAACTCCACTTTAACTTCATTTGGACTGAATTGAAGGGGGTGGGACCCACCTTAGGGTGCCGCATGTCTACCGGCGATTGTCTCAGGTAGAGTTGCGGCTCCCACGGGTCTATATTAGTTCCTCCCGTGGCTTTCATAAGTCATTTTAAAGTTGAACTATATATAAAATCCAAAATTTCTTCTTTAGATCTACTGAGTTCGGACTGCTTTCTGCAAATTTTGTCACTATGCAATCATTCTGCACAACCCTGATAACGTTTACATCCTTTCTTTTTAAGTTTTGACCGATAGAACGATAGATTTCATATAGAATGCTTTTAAACACAATATAGTGAATATGCATGCTTATACGACTTGATAAAAATTTTCAGACTTAGTAAATGTGTATGTTTTACCATGCTGAACGTTTTGATGTGAAAAAAATTAATTTCTAAGAGAGTCATTTGGCGCCATTTTTTGCCAGTTTATTCATCCTATGTGAGGACAAATGAGCCTAGATTTTCAAATAAAAATACACATGGTAATTTAGCTGCCACGTGTAGTTTGATTTTGATGTTTTTCATATATATGAAATGCTCATGATTTTGGGTAGGTGTGCTACTGAATGGCCACCTAGTCATGCCTATATGCATACGGATAGTCCATTTTACAAAGGAAACTCTGGCAAAAAAATTTCAAAAGCCTGACCATTTAATGAACATGCAATTTTAACTTTATTGGAGATGTATGTTAACTAATGCATGCTTTAGGACTTAGAATATGCATAAAATAATAATTTAATTTTAATAGGCAGTAAGTTTAAAGCTTACCTCACCCTTTTTGAGGTGCTTTGGAGATTTTGTTCAGGTTATGGATTCAGAAATACTAGGCAGCTCTAGCAGGGTCTCCGCAAGTTTGAGGCGGAGGAAAGCTTCTGATGTCCCTCGGCCTCATCCTTTGACGCCCCCAAAATATGTCCACACAACCCATTCTGAGTAGCCAAAATACACACTACAGAATTAAAATACAAAGTTCCTATTTACAACTATTACTCTGTCGTGCAAAATACGACCACACATAAACTGTGAGTTTCAATACAAATATTATAACAACAACACTCACACTCCAAACCAATAACATTTTACATAAAGGTACAGTCAATAACTGTTTTAGGAATTAAAATCTTTGGAAAATGCTCAAGAAAACCTTCGTACATGGGTGGCCATACATCTAAGTTATAATAGATATCATATGACTTGAGAATTAAACTTGGTTGACCCAATAGACCCCAAAGAAGAACGAGAAGATTACTATCCTATTCATTCCAATGGTGGGTATTCTCTTGCCATATAATTATCTCCATTGTCTCAAACTGAGGATTATATTCTAACCACACTCCAAGATTATATAGGTAGTGCTTACAGATATAATCAACAAGTGGATGCGCACAACCATGTCTTATGATAACACAAAGTCGTATGTGGTTAGACATCTTGTATGATAGTGGCAACACACCCTTACAAAGTCGGGTTCTCATCACCCTATTGTTGTTCACCAAAATCAATTATTAAATGACATATATTATGGCACACACATTTTCAGTCCTCAATACAATTATTCCCATACTTTTTTATGGGAAACTTCAACAGTTATAGACCATCGTTCTATTCCCTAGTTATCCCCGCTCGACCCAGCTACATTCTTATTACCTGAAAGGAATTGTGAAGCAAAAGGGTGAGCATGAATAGCCCAATAAAGAATATCATGAATTAAGATAATTAAATTATAAATAGCCTTCATCAGTAATAAATCAGATATTTAGAACATATGGTTGATGATAAAAGTTTTCAACTATAGTTGCAGCGAAACAAGCAATCCATTAGAAGAGTCAAGTAGAGAATAATGTCTACTATCTTCTATGATTTAAAAGTCTATCATTAATATTTTATCCCTTGTAACACCAATCAATAAATATTTCCAATAAACGAATTATCTATGCACTACAGACCAAAGATATTCGTTTGTATCACCAGTGGTCATGATCATGCCAAACACCTGTCCATCTTTGCACTACGGGCCAAAGATATTCATCAATCAACAGTTCATGTTTGCACTACGGGCAGAAGATATTCATCAATCAACAGTTCATATTTGCACTACGGGCCAAAGATAACTTTAACCACAATTTTAGTCTAAGGATTATGACGATGATATAAGGAATAAATCTAGTGAGATCAAGGATAAATATTAGAGATTTATAATTTAATTTATTCAAGTTCAAGAATGTTCAAATTGTCAACATGAAGATCAAAACATGGATCCAATTTTAAGAATAATATTCATAAAAGATAACTTGGACAAAGAAAAGAAAATTTAATTTCGTTGTGAATAGTACTATATGAATAGTACCGTATGAATAGTACTGTATAAATAGTACTCCAACATGAAAAAATAAAAATTTAATAAGAAAGTTCAGACCAATATTCCAGTGAAATGATATTAGATGAAGTGAAAACCTTAATCAATTTCTAATCATTTCAGGAATTATAGAAGCAATAATTACCATAGTAAGTTTAGATTTAGGAATATGAAATAAAATAATATACGAAACTGCAAATAGATTTTCACCAGTCATGCGGTAATCCGCGTAGACAGATCATTTTCATAACTTTAATAAAGAATGAATACGAATGGTTATTCACCAGGCATGCGATAGTCCGCGTAGACAGGTTATTCTCACAGATTAATAAAGAATGAATACGAAGGGTTATTCACCATGCATGCGGTAATCCGCATAGACAGGTTATTTCCACAGCTTAATAATGAATTGATGACAACCCTTACGAGTATTGAAAGAAAATAACATCCTTTACGAATACAAAAAAAATAATACCCTTTACCTTAGTAGAAGTTTGGATACTACAATAGTGTAGTAGCAGAATACTCTTCTTCTTTCTCTCTTATTCTCTCTCTATAGTTTCTCTCACTATAGCTTGTGATTATAACTTTTTTCTTCAAAAATTGTAGGAAATAATGAATGGATGGAGGAGTATTTATAGGCTAGGAAAAGGTGGCATATTACAAGATTAATTATCCTTTAGTATCTTCATCTTTACCTCCATTTTTAGTTTAGTCCCTCAAGTATTATCAATTTTGCATAACATCCCCTAATAGTACTTGTATGTGAACCAATAGTTCTTGCATGTGAACCAATATTTCCTTGCACGTGAACCAATAGTAACTAATTGCTCATTTATTGGATTAATTGCCCGCTTGGTCAATTTAATATCCAGAAATCGACTATTATCGAAATAAATGTCGATTTCCACTAACATTAATATTCCCAACACAATGGAAATATTTTTATCAGCAATTCGTCATTAATATTATAACTCACAATATTGACAACCAGATCGTTCTCAGGAAAGAGGAGGCTTTCCGTTAAGGATTTTTCTTTACCGGCGCGCAATTAAATAACCTAACATCTTTCCTTGACAGAACTTTCTACACATTGTCAATAATGCTAATAATAATATAAGTAACTGTGTCGTCTTAATTATTGATTTAATAATATAAAGTATTGTGCAGATGATACTGTGACAATAATTGAATCAATAATATGAGATACTATACAGCAACTACTGTGGCAATTATTAAATGAAACTGAGTGACTTCTTACGTAAGCATCAATAATCAAAGATATTGTGCAATACCGTGTGCAACTGTGTAACAACGCGAATTATTGTACTCTTATCACCGGGTATTTCAACAGTTTAACGGCAAAAGTTTTGTTGTTATTTTTATAAAAAGGTTATATCTGTCGCTTTCTATATCTGACAGTTATTCTGTTGTGGGGTCCACCAATGATTTCGTCGTCGTACGAATATTCCACTATAAAACGAATATTCCTGGACACAACGAATATTTTATGACAACTTGCTTACTTTATAAAATTTGCACATATCACCCTTAACTTTAACCTTTTATCAATTTAACCATTTACTGAATAGAATAATAATTATAAGAAAAATTGAATACTTTTATTTCATAAAATTTGGGGTCTTACACGTCCAGCCCGACAGCCTCGCCGGTTGGCTGAGTCAGTGATTCATCCTATCCAGGTTGATAAGCCGAATAACGTAGATGACGAGGAGGATGTCCCCTTTGTGGATCCCGCTCTAGCTCTGACTACCTCACGTCGGGAGCTTCCAGCCCTCATTGTGATGATTCCAGAGCTCTTGGATGATTTGAGGCGCCATCCTTCTATCTATCTTCATGCCAATGAGGTGAAGTGGTTTGTTTATTTGAGGGGTTTGTTGAATTGTCATTATCCCATTATTCGGGAAATAAGTTTCGAAGGGTTCAAAATCCCCTGACGGTGCTTCAGCCAATTGATCCGCAATTCCCTGACCTTTGACAGACTTCTGAGTCACGTAAATAATGTCGAACTGTTGTAGAATTAACTGCCATTTGGAAAATCGATAATTTAACATGGGTTTGCTGAATACGTACTTTAGCAGATCCATGTGGGATATGAGATAGGTCGTGCGCCCATGCAGATAATGTTGTAACCTCATGGCGGCCCACGCTAACGTACAATAGGTCTTTTCAATCAAAGTGTACTTCTATTCTCCGCTACTGAATCTTTTATTGAGGTAATAGATAGCTCTTTCCTTGCTTATATCATCCTTCTGCCCCAGCATACAACCCATTACATTGGCATTGACTGACAGTACATAAATAGGGGAACCTCATCCCTTCGGGGTACCAAGACAGGTGCTTTGATCAACTGCTTCTTGATGGAAAAGAAGGCTTTTTGACAATCTTCATTCCACTTCATGGAGGAGTTTTTCCTTAACAGCCTAAAGATGGGTTCACATGTTGCCGTGAGTTGAGAGATTAATCTACTTATGTAATTAAATCCATGTATTTCCTTTTCTGTTCGAGGCACGGGCATCTCGGTGATTGCTTTAATTTTGGCAGGATCCAGTTTAATGACTCTGTTGCTCACTAGAAATCCCAATAACTTGCCTGATTTAACACTGAAGGCATATTTGGCCGAATTCACCTTTAGGTTGTACTTGCGCAACCTGTTGAAAAGCTTTTTGAGATGGTTGATGTGGTCATCCTCCTTTCGGGATTTAATGATGGTATCATCCACATAAACCTCTATCTCTTTGTGCATCATGTCATAAAAAAAGGCCATCATGGCTCGCTGATAGGTGGCACCAGCATTGATAAGGCTAAAAGATAAATGTCTACAACAAAAGGTTTCCCAGGGAGTGATGAAGCTGTTTTCTCCCTGTCCTCTTCAGCAACCATGATTTGATGATACCCAGCAAAACAGTCAACAAAAGAATACATGTCATATTGTGCCGTGTTATCTATCAATATATGGATAAAAGGTACTGGGAAGTTGTCTTTGAGGCAAACCTTGTTCAAATCCTTGTAATTCACGCATACTGGTACTTTCCCTCCGGGCTTAGGAATGGGAACTATGTTGGATAACCACTCAGGGTAAGTTGACACCATGATGATGTCGGCTTTTAATTGCTTGATAATTTCTTCTTTGAATTACAGACTCTACTCAGGTTTCAATCGCCTGAGCTTTTGCTTAACTAGCTTGAATCCATCTTTAATGGGCAGTCGCTGAATGACAATGTCAGTAGACAAACCAATTATGTCTTCATGTGGCCATGAAAACACATCCTAGAACTGAGTTAAAAGTTCAATCAGGTCTTTTCTTTGGTTTTGTGTAAGGTCCATACCTATCTGGATTTCTTTAGGGTTTTCTGAGGTTTTGATATTGACAGTGATGGTTTGGTCGAGGTTTGGTTTGGGTTTGTCTTTGAGCCATTCTCTGATCTCCCCGAGCACCGTATAGTCATTTATCTCCTCTTGATCAATCTCCATCAAGTCAAGGTCCAGTCCTACATCAAAGTTGTAGTCACTATGAAAATTTGGCATCTCATCAGAAAGGCCAAACAAATCCAACTCCGGAATCCTGAAAACAAAATGCTTTCACTTTAATATATGAAACTGTTTGATCATACAAAGCATTTAGCAAAAAGCATGACAAAAGTAACTGTTATCGCTGTGCAAAAAAATAAGCAGGAAATAAAACCACGCTTCAGGGCAGATGGAGTTTCTGCCCCTTTACCCTTTTCGATTGATGCACAGAGTGCTGCTCCAATTATTGATCCTCCTTTCCCTACGTATTTCTACCCCTGTTTGTTTTCCATTTGATTTGTTTGATCTGAAGGGTGAATTTTTAGGAAATGGCCGACATATAATGTCGACGATTTGAAAAGTTTGATTTTACAGAGTCGCCAGTTGGTATGTTTGAAATGGTTCTACCAACTCAACCGAGTTTAATTTGAAAAGTTTTACAAGTAAGCCCAATTATTAGACTCTGTTTAACTTGGCCTTGGAAACCGAGATTCATAGAGTTCAGGGGCTTGATTAAGCGGGGGGGGGGGGGGGGGGAAGGTGTTAGGCACCCCCCGAATTCCGTGAAACACGGTTACCGCGTCTTTTCAATTTTCCTATTTTATTTGCAGTGTGTGTGCTTGTGCTTGCAGTACTTGGCCCTAAGTGCTTTATTTGAAAGTAGTGTTGTGCTTCGTTGGACCTATATACGAAGGGTTTGATTTATTTGAAAAGTCAATTTTAGACAGGATATGAAAATGATGTTTTGTAAGATGATTTTCAAACCCTTTCACTCACATAGGAATTGAAGCCTTTTGATACTTCTATTTTATTTTGCATTCGGCTGATTTTGATTTTATTGTCGGGATGCGAAGCATCCTCTACCAAATAATATATAAACAAGTGTTGTGCTCCTTATGGGCATGAAAGCCATCGAAGTGACTCGAGCACAACAAATCACAATTTACTATGCTGGAACCTTAAATCCGGATAACCATGTTAATGTTCCTATTATTTACATTTACAAAAAGACAGGTAAGATGTATTTACAGTGCAAAGTTATCCATCGTGGGAATCGGATCTAGATCCATGTGGTTAATCGTAGATCTCGTGATTCCTAGGCACACAGAATATTATCAAAAAGCCTGCACAACAGAGATATTGAAATAAAATACAAATAAAAATCTAGACGTCGCAAGACAAACGATTTATCAATTAAATCCTTGCATGCGCGTAGCCAAAGTTTCCCGTTCCCTCTAGATACAGATCTAGGGTCGCATAGTAGGTTTAATATTAAAAAAACTTGAAAGAAAACTAGATTTAAATAAATCTTAGCCGTTCTAGCTCAACGGTTACAGTTTGACAACTTTTGAACAGGTTAAAAGTGAGATATGGCTAGATTTCGATAAATCTAATCAATAAACTCTACATTGGAACAGATTTACATCAAATGAATAGTTAAAATAGATATTTAATCACTTTGAATAAATAATATATATTACTTATATATATTAAAGCTAGAAAAAGCCATGGATTTACAATCCAGGCGTGACTGATTAATGTAAATATATATATATATATATATATATATATATTGAAGCTGAAAAGGCCACAGATTAGCAATCCAGGCCAACGCAGTTAGTATAAATATATATATATATATATATATATATATATATATATATATATTAAAGCAGAAAAAACCACAGATTTATAATCTAAGTATGACTGAATTAATGTAAATATATATAAAGTTATATATATATTAAAGTCGAAAATGCCACAGATTAAAAATTCAGGCTAAATAACGCTTATAAACATATATATATTTATATATATATATATTAAAGCAATAAAAGCCACAGATTTGCAATCCAGGCTGAAATAGCACTTAAAAATGTATATATATATATATATATATACACACACTTATATATACATAGATTGAAGCCAGAAAGGCCACATATTTTAGATCCAGACAAAACTAGAAGCTATAAATATATATATATATATATATATATATATATACGCTCATATATATATGTTAAAGCAGTAAAAAGCTTCAGATCACAAGAAATCTTACAGTGTATTGTGCTAGAGGCTTTAAACCAATTGGTAGGCTTGAAAACTCCATTTCCACTGGTTAAAATTTGATATGTTAGTATATATACGTATACAAGTGTATTGGAAGACTAAATTTGAAGTTTCGAGCACCATAGGTAGGGTTAAGAGCTGAAATATGGCGGAATTTCCTCTTTTTCTCTTTTTTTCTTTTATGGTTGGTGGGGGTCTCTATTTATAGGCCAAAGTAGTCGCGGGTCTACTTGCGACAGTCGTGGGTCTACCTGAAACTCCTCGGGTGGGCCCCGATCTCGTGGGTCACGTTGTCTCGAAATACGTGCACTCCGACCAATGCGCTGTATATTTCGAACCTTCATAACTTTCAATCCGAAAGTCCGATGGAGGCTTGTTAAACCTTTCTGAAAAACCCTTTCCGAGAGCTACACAATGAATGGGATTTAACCTTTTCCAAATCCAGGAAGATGGGTCCATGACTAGATCTTAAAGTCTTTGCAGTCGATCCGTTGAGCTGTCGTGTGCTGTTTTCACTCGGAATTGACGTTATTATTCTGCATGACCTTCATAGCATTGATTTGGCTTTATTTTGACTTGATTTGATGTCAAGTTGGTAAAATCATAATTTTGCCCTTCCGAGGGTTGTCTCCAGGATTAACAGGGTTTTTAACTATTTCTCGGGGTTGGCTCCGTGGTTTGATCCCAGTCGACTCTGTTCTTCTTCAGGGTCCTCTCGAGGTTGACTTGATATCCCAGGGTTATCTCTATGGATGATTTGATGCTTCGGGGCTATATTCGAAAGTTGATTTGGTCTCCCGGGTTATCATCGGGGCTGGATTTAATTTCTCGGGGTTGTCGTCGGGGCTGGATTTTATCTCTCATGGTTGTCTCTGTGGCTTGATTTGATCTCTCGGGATCGTCGTCAGGGTATAATTTGTTCTCCCAGTGTTGTCACCGGGGTTTGACTTGATCTCATAGGGTTGTCGTCGGGGCTTGGCTTTGATTTGGACTTCTAGGGTTGTCTCTGGAAGGTAAAAGACGGTTTTTCCCTCCTGCAGGGTTAGTAATAGGAATGCAAAATTTTGAGTGTTTACACTCGAAATTTTGTTTTCCTCTTACTAACCCTGCAGGAGGGAAAAACCGTCTTTTTACACCTGGAGATAACTTCGGAAAGGACAACATCACAACTTCAACCCCGGAGACAACCCCGTGGGATAGAATAACAAACTTCAACCCCGAAGACAACCCCAAGGGAAAACAACATCACAATTTCAACCCTAGAGACAACCCTGAGGAAAGAAAGCATCACCCTTTCAGACCCGGAGACAACATCGGGAGGTCAAAGATGCAATGTTAATAACACAACATAAACAACATTCGTCCAGCTATAAATAGGGTCAAAGAGAGCCCTCACAGCAATCCCGAGTGCAAACTATGCAAGATAGACCAACGGACTACCTTCAAAGAATTAAAGATATTACTCTTATCATAGACCCTTCTTCCCGGCTTTGGAAAAGGGCAAGCTCAGTGTCATTGTGTAGCTCTCGAAAAGAAATTTTCGAAATGGTATGACACATCTCCATGGGATTCTCAGATTACAAGATACAGACGTATCAACAGACAACGCAACGATCGAAGGAACGAACTTCGAGGCAGCAGGACCCACTTGGACTGGCCGTAGGTACACCTGTGGCTGGCTGGGGTCCTTAAATACAGTCCCCCAGCTCATTTTAGAAAGAGAGACTACATTTTCCTTATTTTAAAGGGAGAAATTTGAGAGCTAGAAACAGAAAGAGAGCGATTCTTCATCTCAAACTTTGTAAAACTATGTTTTAAACACTTCTATACATAAAAAACTTGTTATATCAACTTTCTAAAGGTTAAAATCTTGTTCTTTGAAGCTTTCAGTCGTTCGTTTATAGATCTCGCGCCATATTGTAAGATCTCCTCATATTTGTGTTCATTTACTTCTTTAATATATATATATATATATATATATATATATATATATATATATACTGCTTGGTTGTGTACAGATCTATCTTTTTACCGTTCATTTCGTGTAAATAGTTGATATTTTCATTATATTGAATAGATCTATCCTAGATCTGGCTTGATCTAGCATTTAACCAGTCCAAAAGCTTCATAGCTTGACCCATTAAGCTAGATAGGCATAGATCTAGGTAGATCTAGTTTATTTTCTAGTTTTGTAAATATTAATGCGACCCCGCTATCCTAGATCCATATCTAGAGAAAGCGGGAAGCTTAAATACTCGCGTATAAGGATTTAACTGATAAATCATTTGTTTAGCGAAGTTAAGAAGTATATATATACTTTGTTTCAATATATTCATGATGAAAGCTTTTAAATGATGTCATGTGAGCATAAGAACCATATGGTTGAAGATTCAATCAATAAATCTAAAACCGATTCCCGTGATGGACTTTTTTAAGTTGTATAATTAGCTTGCAATCCATTATACATGTAATCTTGGGCCTTCAATTGGTATCCATATTTAAGGCCCCAAAATAGTGAAAATCATGTATGTGGTGCTCGGGCTTACTTCGATGGCTTCCATGCCCATAAGAAGCCCGACCCTTGTAGTTAATATTTTCGATTCATCTTTAAAAGATGCTTCACATCTAGATTAAAATCAAATCAAACCGATTCTAGAATAAAATTGGAAGTATCAAAGGGCCTCGATTCCTATTTGGTGAAAAGGTTTGAAAACCAGCTTTTGAAACATCACTTTCATATGCTTTATCTGAAAAAATGAACTTTTCTATAAATCAAACCCTTTGTACATAGGTCCAAAGAGGCACAACACTACTTTCAAAATAAAACACTCAAACGCCTGTTCAAATGCTTCACACACACACACTTAACTCATAGGGAATGAAAAAATAGTGATATCCATGTTTCACGTAAGTCGGGGGTGCCTAACACCTTCCCCTCGCTTAAGCAAGCCCCCGAACTCTATAAATCTTGGTTTCTAGACCAGTTAAATGGAGTAACACAATTGGGCCATATTGCAAAAACTTTTATAATCCGATTGAGTTGGTACAACCATTTAAACTCATACCAACTGGCGGCACTGTCTAATTCGGCCCAATCATTAAAATCAGTCTTTTCAAAATCGTCAACATTTATGTCGGTTTTTTCCTAAAACTCACCCTTTATTAAATTAAATCGACATAGCGAAAATATAAAGCCAAACAAAATTAGGAATCGAAATTCCCGGCGTCGATAGGTAGTGACTCCGCTGGGGACGGTTGAGGGCTTAAGCCACATTTCAATATTTTCAATTCCCTTTTTATCTGCATGTTGTATGTGTGTAATTATTGTTTCTTTTCAATGCTTTTGAATGAATGCTTATTTACAATGCTTTATATTAGTGCTTCGTACAATGTCATCATAATGCATGCGGTGAGGCGCGATGAATGTATGTGAATGTATGTTGTGTGATTACTCCATCAGGAGGCAAACCCGTCAGTGGCTTATTACTAGACTCAAGAGGAGAATAATCTCGCGAGGCTCAAGAAAGGCGCCACTCAGATCCGCTCCAATTCAAAGATTAGACTCATTCCCATCGAGTAGATTATGATGATCTGGGAACCTTCATGCCGAAAAGCCCATGAGAGTAAACCTAAGATAGGTCAGCCTCTAATAAACCAAACGCGAAGGAAAGTCTCTTCATGCCTTTCCTCTTTCAATTCCTGTTAAATGTCAATTATTGTCAACTGTTAAAATTCAATTCTTGTTAGATATTAACGTCATACCTGTCATGTTATCTTGTCATCAAAATAAACTAACCATTATTTTGCAGGAAAAGATTAACAAACCTAAAAATAATGTATTGTCCAAATCCCTTCAATGTTTATCAAAACTGAAGTACTCATCCTTTTGTACGAAAGATTGGTCCAATTACCTGATTGAAAGCTAGGATGGCACAAGTCCCATCCAGCGACATGGCTGAGAGTGCCCCACCTGAGTTTATTGTCGTATCTCGAGAGGAATTAAAAAGCATATAGCAGAGATGGGCCTGAAAGCGGGCAAGATTAAAGATCTCAAAGCCTTAGAAGTAGTAGCTGAACATTTTCAATCCTGAGATTATGGTAGTAATGTCAAAAAAAGTCAAAAGAATAACGAGGAAGATGTATCTCTCATTTCCCAGGGTCAATCTGAGAGACCTAACAATAGTCCCTTTAATTGGATAAAGGGAGGCGATCTGCCATAGCAACAACAGGCCGCATTCAACCAAAGCCAAGACATACAGAGAAAATTTAAAAGAATGAAAAATTGGGTGTTTACTCCACTAGGCGATTCCCTCGAGAACGTATTGGCGTTATTAATGAACCACAACAAGATTATTGAATTGGCTCCACCTCTGAATCCAAAAATCAAAAGATATGATCCAAGCAAAAGATAAGCTTACCACTCAGGGTCTCCAGACACGATACACAAGACTGTTGGTCCTTAAAGTATAATCCAAAATATGTTCGAAAGTGGGGATATTGTGATTAAATAACCTGACCAACCCAGTGTCAACACTGACCTTCTGCCACAACACAATACTGAGGGAGTGACCATGATTGGGTCAGGAAGCATAGGAATGGATCCAAGTTGCAAGTACATACGGAGGATCAGAAAACCCTCGAGTGTGGTAGAAGCAAGAAGTCCACATAAAGGCCTAGCCCCTATTACTATATCCTACTCTCCATCTACCAACAAGGTTGTGGTATCCTGAGATGAGTTTGATAAGTTAAAAAGGCAGATGATCAGATTGTCAAATCTAGTAAAGGAACAGTATAGCTTAATTCGAGGAATCATGTTAACAAATCAAGGCATACTCATTGCAAGTTCAAGACAAACAACTTTATTAAGTTAATAATTGACTTTGAACAACAATCCCCAAAATAAGTCACTCGATGATAAGATTAGATGTCTCGACATGACCTAGCTCAAATTAATGAAAATTCGGCAGTTATTGGAAATGAAGATTCAGATATGGATAGATTTCCAGGAAACCAATATCTACAAAGGTATAAAATTCCCGAATTCGTGAAATATACCAGTATCGACGATCCTTATGTTCATCTAAAGATCTACCTGGGACAATTAAGAGTGCAAGCTGAAGATGAAGTCTATCGTGTGCAAATGTTTTGGAGAAATCTCACCGATAATGCAATAACCTGGTTTGTTATTTTGGATAAATCAAAGATTAACACATGGGAAGAGCTTGCACAGACCTTTTTATCCCAATATAGTTACCAGATACAAATGGCGCCACATCATTATAGGCTGATGAAGGTAGCTAATGAGATAAATGAATCTTTCAAGGACTATGCCCGAAGATGGAGGTCTTTACCAGATCGGGCAATTCCACCCCTAGAAGAATAAGAAATGGTCAAAATCTTAGTTGAAACTATGACGCCCCCAAATCCGGGTTCCTCTCTTTCCTCGAATCCGGTGCAGTCGCGATACTACTATCGTCAAACTATTACATCTTTTATTCAAAACTTAATGAATAAATTTCACTTATTACAATATAGAAATATAATTTCTCTTCATATCCAAGATCTTGTACGATGACCCTAAACCTTAATATAAGTTTTCAAATCTCGGTCATATACCATCCTTGTTTATACACCATAACTGATGTTACAAAAATGCGGAATAACTTAAACTTTTCAATATCCTTGGAATAAAATCTTTTATTGATTTCATAACTTGAGTCAATTACAATTTCCTGAATCAACTTCATAATATGATTCATTCTATTTGAGTTATCGTATAACGTTTATAACTCGACTTGATATCCTCTACGTATCAACTAATACATCTTTACAGTACGACAAGTTTTAAACAACGTATACAATTATCAAGTACAACTCTTAGAACCTAAACAGGGTTCAAATGATAATCTAAATAGTATTCTTCGTTGCGATACTATCTATCTTTATCAATCAAGAAGCACGAAATCTTTACCGTGAATCCTTAACCTGCAAAAGTAGTTATTTGCAAGAGTGAGCTCGACAGCTCAGCAATTCTAACAGTTTTCATGCATCACATAGCATACAACAACATATTCAGTTCATGCATTTATAAATAATTTATATTTACTACGCATGCTACTTTTCACATAACAAGTATATCATCAAAGATCAACTTTCAATCTCATTTATATCTCATATACAGTTCACATATATGTTCACATTATCACAACATAATATAGTTCAACTAACAATTATTGAATTCATATATCAAATAGGAACTGAAAGAGTTGCCTGATTCGTAGTTTAACAACTATGACTTAACTGCTTAAAGCTTATCTGCACTTCGTGTATTCCTACACAGATATATAATCATTGATCCATATCCACTAGTCATATATATTTTATACATTCTTAATATAATAATAATGTTACATTGTTTCCTAACAAGGTTTGTAAAACCTATATTTCACATTCTCATCATACTCTTAGAATAGCTAGGTATGTATAGGTATACCTTAACCACTCGTACTTGACATCAACATTCATATATATCTATCACACACTTGACTCGCTATGTGTTTGTTACACATTTAAAACGCATAGATGTATGATTCACATAGTTCTTACATTTTGCAAACCTTAATAAAATTTAACAACTCGGTGTTTTATATAACCATTACATGCTTATATACTTAAAATATCAATTACGTCAAGTATTATTACTTAAGACATTCGTACACACATGTGTTATGGTCCTGGTTACCATTAAAATTGTTTGGCAGCACTGTCCTGCAGCGCAGCTGCGCTGCAGTTTGACCTAGGATGGGCGCAGCTGCGCCGTCCCCTGGCCAGACCAGATTTAGGCTTTTTATTATTCATTATAAATTCTAGCATAACACGTATTCTAATACGTATTGTAAACATACCTCAAGTAGGTTGTGATCTATTTTCAAGTTCATATTCAATCTACTTAGCTCCATAATGATTTATTTCAATCAATAAGTCTAAACAACTTTCTTTGACAAGATTCGATATTATGGGCTTTTAAACCATAAATTGGTTCTAATAAGCTTCTAATAGCATGCTTCTCATAGCTCATTATTTGAAAACGTATTTTAAACTGCACCTGAAAGGTCCAATTTATGCTTAGCTAGATGATAGACATATTCATCATGTCTAGAGGCATAAGGCGTTCAAGTTCACTTTTAAAAGTAATTCTAGGCCAAGCTAAAGCAACTAAGTGCAACTTTTAATCTCATTTCATAGCTAACTAAGCCATGTATGTATGTTATCATGTTTTGAACTTTAAGTACACAAGTTACTTTAAGTTCGTTCTCAAAGTTTCAAGTTTTCTTTAGAAATCATTTTCAACTAAGCTATTGTAAGTTTATAATAAGTAAAGCAACTTTAAATCACTTCTCATGCTTAGGTATACTCATAACTCAACAATATGTATGTGTTAAAATATCATAACTTCAAAGACTCAAGGTTCGTCAATATTCATTTTCGAAACTCCAAGTTTCTTTTCAAAACACATACTAAGCCATGCTAAAACATTCCATTATAAGCAAGGAAATCTTATATGTCATGTCTATTATCATGCATATTCATGTTTTATCACTTAAAATAACATATTCCATCGTCGGGAGTACTATACTTGCGTATGTGCTCGTTCAACGCCCTCCGATTGTCTCCAAATACGTAACAGCCACAAAGATGACTGTTTTGACCCCTTCTAACGACTTTAAATTGACAACCTTAAAGAACAAAAGTTGTAGGTCTATTCGTTCTCGTTCCGGATCATTTAGAATCACCTCAATCGGAGTTCGTATGAAAAAGTTATGCCTAATTTACTATAGCAGGTCAAAGCGGTCCACCAGTTACTGATGCCCGGCGCAGCTGCGCCCCAATTGGCCTTGGGGGCAGCGCAGCTGCACCCTGGGAGGTAGAACAGCCCCTCAGGTTCTGTTCTTCATGATTTTACAGACCCCTACCCCTTCCGATTTTCATAACATGAGTTATACTCATCCAAATTAGTCCGTTTTCGATTCTATGGGTTTATAACTCATAAAACTACAACATACCAAATACCCAACAATTAACATAAACATTAACTAACCCAAATATTAATCCAAAACTCATATTCATACTCAGTTTTCATGTTTTGAAAAGTTTAGCGAAATCATTCACTATGAATTCGTTTCTAAACCAAATTGGTTCGTTTAACTTCCGTTGTTTTCGCATTTAACTGTATTAACAGTATCTAGCAATAATTCATGGATTATAACAATCCTTAGCCATAAATTTTGCGACTCAAAAGCAACTATTTCTTGTCATTTCTAAGGAATTGTAAAACTTATGAAATCAAAAGCATATATGTTAGCATTATTACCTCTTGAATGCTTAGTTTGCTTAATTTCTCCCTTCTGAGATTGCTAGACTCCTCTTTGAACCACAAATTCTCAGACTCAAATTCTCAAGGTTTCACAAACATTTCTCAGCAACTGAAAACATTAAGGGGAAGAAGCTTTACATAGACAAAGTTTTACCCAGACAATGCTCTTCTCCCTTAAATCAAACCAAAGGAAAATTGGATTAATTGATGGTTTAGGAGGAGTTCGTGAACTCCATCATAATTCCCACACCCCTTGTAATCATGTGCTAGGATTGTTGATTTTGAGAAGAGTAAATAGAGTAGATAGCCATGTGGCTATACACGTGAAGAAGGAATGGGCTCTTATTATGGAACAAACAATAAATCTCAGCAAAAGCAACTAGCAAGTGTATATCATGTATGCCCAATACTTAGTTTATACACTTCTACATGTAATATACACACTAAGGTTATATAATGCGGGTATACATTCCATCCCATATAACTTAGGTTATAATGAACTAGAGTTACAATGACATTATCAATGAGCAACTAAGTAATTCAATGTTTCAAGTAGGGTACATATATATCATCATATAATCTATGTACATTTTCTTAATACCGAATATAATTCAATTGAGTATTACTCATTATTATAATGGTTAGTATTACAATTATAATAACTTATTAAAATTATTATCAATTAAACAATTGCTTACTAATAGTAGTGTGCATACAAGCCAATCATGTATGATGATAAAGCACGTACTTTGTAAACAATTGTATTTATTTATTAATAAAATATTCATTTATTAAAGGCATTTAATTATCTACATGGTGCTGTTTTTATAATATATAAATAACCCATAGTTTTAAGCAATGCTTTTAGAATCATGATGTTGATCATGCTAATGAGATCTAAATTCTTAGAAAGCTTAAAAACTAAAATAGTTCCTAATCATGGGATTACTAAAAAAGGGAATTAGTAAATCCGGATAGATTAGTACATATGTTGCTTGCTCATTGGATGAGGATGATTGATCTCATAATCATTTGTGTGGAGACACTAAAGCAAGTATGTAGGTGCTTATTGGAGAATAAGTTCACTGAACGTGACTCGCTATGGAATACCTAATGGAGTTTTACTCGCCTGTCAATAGGAATTCCTAATGTGATAGTAGTACAAGTGATCCTTGGACTTGAGATCATCATAGTATCTTGTATGTAATGAATTATACTTTGACTTATTCTTTAAAGCCCTTTAGGGTATATAAAAGGGTATGCTTGGGTATAATGAGTTACATATGGAGATAATGAATAATCAAGAAAGAATCTACCACCTCTAGTAAAAGAGGAGATATGTCCTATGTGATTCGTTAAATGACAACCCAAGAATCCTTGGCCAAGGTAAAATGAAATTAGAAAGGAGTTTCTAATTTGCATTATTTGGAGTTGTGCATTTTCTAATCGAAATACATATAATTAAATAAAATAAGACTTGACAGTAAATTCATGTCTTATATTTAATTGGGACATTGTATGATGGAAGGATTGAATTGTATGGTAACTATTTACTCACAGGTTCTTTTATGATTAATGTTGAAATCTATATTATCTGGAAAGTCGTTGATCGCTAGGGAAGCTTATCCCTATTGTAGAATAAATATTATTTAAATAGATTATTAGTTTAATTTATTTATTTAAATAAGATTAGAATTGTTCTAATTGATTTATTCACAACCGGTTTAGTATAGAGAACCTAAAGGGTCACACCATAAAAGGAAGAATAATTATTTAAGAAGGTAATGGCATAATCGTAATAATGTATTAAGTATAATTAATTTAATCTATGGTGATAGAATAAATTATATAGCTTAATGTTTATTATTTAATATTTTAGAAATATTAAATATAAATTAATAAGAGATGTCTTATTAATATTATTATAATTATTATTATTTTAATTTCTAAAGGGGTTTAGTAATTAATTTAATATTAATACTCTCTTTTATTCCTAATAAGATTAGGAGACAAATTAATTAAATAAATTTAATTAATTATTCCCATGTGGTGGGAAGCCTAAATTAATTAAAGGAGTTTAATTAAATAAATAAAATCCCATGTCTAATAGGATTAGAATGGTTGACCAATATCTATATAAGAAGAGTCTTATAATAGATATCTGTTGATGCAATTCCAATTGTTGGAGAGTACTCATTTTCTATAGAGGATAGAAAATTAAGGTTTAGTGGTTTAGTCAAACACCCTCCTTCTTGATAATTCCTCTTCCTTGGTGGATCACCTCTAGAGGCCAAACACTTGGGTGGCTAACGTTGATCAAAGGAATGAATCTAACCCAGAAATTCAAGGAGATCACGAAGAACAAGGAGTTGAACTAGTACTTGTGGAAGCTTCGTTCTACAAGGGTATGATTCCAGAACTTCTTATTTATCGTTTTAAATTAATAATTTGCATAAAGGATGATCCGGGTAATGGTTTTGTAAAAAAAAAATTAAACTCTGATATATACCATGCTTTCGCTAATTTTTGCAATTTGATTGCGTCACTATTTCGTACAAACCCAACACTTACTCCTTATAATATTCATGTGGTACTTAGCTCACTCACACATGTACTCACATTACCTCATGTACACATTTATTTTCTAATCTTACTATATAGTCTACATATATCATGTGTAGCCATATTAATGCGTCACCTTGTATTATACTTAATACAGATAACTACCATATATTAAAGGTTGAATTATTGCATGCTTGCATAAACAATTAAATAAATATAACCGCATTATAGTTACACGGTTATGTTTTATTATGCTCAACAATAATAACTTCTCACGTTATCGATTAATTAACATTTATATGATTAATTATCACTTTAAACAAATATAAATCTTATTATATTTATAAACAAGTTTGCTTATTATTATTCTATTATTTGCAATAATAATAATCAACACATCATCATTTAATTCTCATTAGTATTCTATTTCTCATAATAGCAATAACGATTAATATTTGATTAATCGTTCACGTGGAAATTCCTTCATTAATTTACCCTTATCAATACAATTCCGGTTATATCTATAATCAATTTCCTTATTACTATACTATTACTAGCCATGATAATAAAGCAACATACTATTATAATAATAATTAATATGGACTAATTGTTCAATTAATAATTCTTCCATCCTCAAATTAATCAATTCATTACCGAATCTGTTATCGTGCCACACAAGGCATCTCCCACAAGCTTAATCCTAAGCTTATTCTCATTACTTACTCATTTTCCACCACATTACTCACCCACCATATGTTCAATATAATTAGAAATATTAAGTCACAAGGTCCACATATAAATATATTACGAATAAAAATATTTAAATATTATTTATAACACTTACGGTACTATAGCAACTGAAATTATTAAAATAACATAGTTTCCTTTTATAAATTAAACTCCATCTGAAAATACATTAAAAATTATGTATTTAGCCATAACATACAATATTATGTTTTCTCCAAATAAGCACATTCAATATTAGAAAATAATTTACTTATTGTCTCATGATATTATTCTTAATATAATATCAAATAACTATATGTACGACACATGTACATTATATATAGAAAATAGGTAATAAGTTTATTTTCTATTATAATAATTTATTTCCATCAATTTATTTACATATAGCAAATACGTTTTAATATATTTACTATATTAATTAATCATACATATCATCTCAAATATATAATGTAATATTATTATTTAAAAATAACATTTTCTTCATATATTAAAATAATTTAATATCAAAAATTATTTTAATATCCTTTATTAGAAATATATAATATTGATTTCTCTTTCCTTTCTATAGATTGTCTCCAAAGCAATTTCTTCAAATATTAATTATTCCTTTAAAATATAATGATTTCCATATTCCTTTAATAACGTATGTATATTTATTAACGTTATTCGTACATTAGACTTTCTCACATATTACCATTCTAAGTAATATATATAAAAAGTATCAACTATAATCATATATTCAATGTATATACTAATTCACTCCTTTTCTTAAGTAAATTAAACATTGTACTATATCATCCTAGTTAATTAAGGTTCAATACTCACATTATATTATTCCCTAATATAACGCACAACTTAAATTAACTAATATTTATTCTTATTAGTTAATTCCTTAACTAACTCATGCTTCACTATCCAAACCTATTCACGGATAGCTTAAGTGCTATTAATAACCTATATTATAAATATACTAGTTATTAATACACGTACACAAGAATATGGTGATTATATATTAAGGATATTTAATGTCACCAACTTACTATGATAAAATAATTCTATAAATTATTTAATATCTATAGATAATTTTATTCACTTCCTTTATCTCAACTGAATCGTCTCTGCGCTAATTAACAAATATATATTAATAATATATTTATAAATCACAAAAACACATATTACATAGTCCATATTACCGTATGTAACATAATACCACATACTTCATATCGCATATATATACTCGTATTCGAACCCATCTCATAGTTTAAGAATTTTATTTATTAAATCCTTATTTAATAATGTCTGAAAATTCGGGTTCTTACATCCTCTCCCCTTTATAAGGATTCCGTCCTCGGAATCACCGAAACCTCCTCTACTCGGTGCCTTTCTGATTATTACATATTCCCTTGAATACTTCTATTCATTCTCTTTTCGGAAGTTTTATTATTATAACTTTCTCAATCGCATTCTATCACTTTCTCCTTTCTAAGGAGCATCTACTTACTACGTTAATCCTTAAGAAGAATAAGAATCTCCCAATATTTTTCAATAATCGAGAAGTAGTATGAATAACTCAGATTCTAAATTTATGCTGAGGGGTCATAAGACCGTGAACTTTTCTCCAAGTTTACTAATGCTTCAACACAATTCTTCACACTGCAAACCAGAGTGTTTATCAATCATAAAGACTGAAAGCACCCTCCACGCGTACTCTAGGTGGCCGGCCTATTGTAGCACTACGTTGAGCCACAACGTAGTGTTTTGTAACCACTATATGCGTTACGTTCGGAGCCATTATCCCCGAAAACATGTCCCCTCAGCTTTTCAACATCAAAATCTGCACCAGAGCAATCTGGATTGGCATAAATACACAAGAATGCTTGAATTCTATAATCACTTTTTAACAGTCGCCTAGCCGAATCAAATAGCTTAGACTCTTATCAATAATCCGAACATCAATCGAAATAATTTAGTCAACTTTTCATAATTCGAATGAAAACCAAAAATCATTTTATGACGTCATGATGCCGCACCATTTAGTAGTACGTTGAGGATTCCGTCATTTTGTGACTTTGCCATAATATATCTTACCATAATGGGCTGACGATCTTACGATAACTTCCGACACTAGGTTTGATTGCATTAATGACTCCATCGTTTTACCATCCTACACCATATCAAATGATGCACATGGTCGAAATACATTTTGAAAGATTTTCAAATTAATTTTGTCTTGGCCGAAACAAATAGCTTAGACATACGAATAACGGTGTTGTTTTTAAAACTCATTGGTTCAATCATTTGACCCAATGTTTTTCTCTAGAAAACAGAAGTGCAAACACTAGCACGAAGCCAATAAATTCTGAAAATCTAGCGTAGCTAGAGGATTTAGGAAAATCCAATTTCTCCATCACTTCAATCTCTCACTACCATCAATGCTCACTATTCCAAAACTCTTATATAATATATCTATTCTCAGTACAGTTCACCAACTTACCACACCATGGAAGCTCAGGAACTTACCACAATCATATGGGTTGAGGAACTTATCCTAGTCAGACCAAAATCGTCCATTCGCTGAGGGGTCCCATCATACGATTATGAGTCACGAACTTGTCATAGGCATGAGTATTAAGAACTCGCACCTAAACTTAATATTATCTAATTATATCTTAGAAATCTCTATCTATCAAAATAAATATGAGAAAGAATCACCTTTCTACCATATGTATAATGATACCGCAACACTAACATTCCAACGATTATCAATGTGACGCACTCAGTGCAAGCACAAAATTTCTGCCCATACAAAAGTTTGTACAACTAAGCCATCACATGAGTCCTCAATGGAAATCCAACACTTAACTCTATCTTACTCTATCACTTGCTCGTTACGAGATTTCTACGTTTCATCACATACAACTCTTCATGAGTTCTTTTCGTACTTTTTATAGTACATTCTCTCATAGCATCAAGGTATACACACTTAGTCGTTACAGACTATCTATCATTTCACAGTTCAATCTGATCACGTCGTGATCATCACTATACATTAGGGTTCTTTCCCTATTATCAACCAAACTCCATCTGAGTTTATTCTCACTATCTTTGTCATATTCATATTATAGACATCGTCTTAACATTTTCATTACCGGAGTTAGGAAACTCCTGATTCTCATTCTCTAGATATTTCGAGATTCTTCTTTGAATCTTCATTTAGATATATTTTAATCTTATTTTTCACTCTCTCAAGTTATAGTCTAAGGTACACTTACCTAAGGTTTATAACCTACAGCTCTGATACCAACCTGTGACGCACCCAAATCCGGGTTCCTCTCTTTCCTCGAATCCGTTGCAGTCACGATACTACTATCGTCAAACTATTACATCTTTTATTCAAACCTTAATGAATAAATTTAACTTATTACAATATAGAAATATAATTTCTCTTCATATCCAAGATCTTGTACGATGACCCTAAACCTTAAAATAAGTTTTCAAATCTCAGTCATATACCATCCCTATTTATACACCATAACTGATGTTACAAAAATGCGGAATAACTTAAACTTTTCAATATCCTTGGAATAAAATCTTTTATTGATTTCATAACTTGAGTCAATTATAATTTCCTGAATCAACTTTATAATATGATTCATTCTATTTGAGTTATCGTATAACGTTTACAACTCGACTTGATATCCTCTATGTATCAACTAATACATCTTTACAGTACGACAAGTTTTAAACAACGTATACAATTATCAAGTACAACTCTTAGAACCTAAACAGGGTTCAAACGATAATCTAAATAGTATTCTTCGTTGCGATACTATCTATCTTTATCAATCGAGAAGCACGAAATCTTTACCGTGAATCCTTAACCTGCAAAAGTGGTTATTTGCAAGAGTGAGCTCGACAGCTCAGCAATTCCAACAGTTTTCATGCATCACATAGCATACAACAACATATTCAGTTCATGCATTTATAAATAATTTATATTTACTACGCATGCTACTTTTCACATAACAAGTATATCATCAAAGATAAACTTTCAATCTCATTTATATCTCATATACAGTTCACATATAAGTTCACATTATCACAACATAATATAGTTCAACTAACAGTTATTGAATTCATATATCAAATAGGAACTAAAAGACTTGCCTGATTCGTAGTTTAACAACTACGACTTAACTGCTTAAAACTTATCTGCACTTCGTGTATTCCTACACAGATATATAATCATTGATCCATATCCATTAGTCATATATATTTCATACATCCTTAATATAATAATAATGTTACATTGTTTCCTAACAAGGTTTGTAAAACCTATATTTCACATTCTCATCATACTCTTAGAATAGCTAGGTATGTATAGGTATACCTTAACCACTCGTACTTGACATCAACATTCATATATATCTATCACACACTTGACTCGCTATGTGTTTGTTACACATTTAAAACACATAGATGTATGATTCACATAGTTCTTACATTTTGCAAACCTTAGTAAAATTTAACAACTCGGTGTTTTATATAACCATTACATGCTTATATACTTAAAATATCAATTACGTCAAGTATTATAACTTAAAATAGCAAGGAAATCTTATATGTCATGTCTATTATCATGCATATTCATGTTTTATCACTTAGAATAACATATTCCATCGTCGGGAGCACAATACTTGCGTATGTGCTCGTTCGACGCCCTCTAATTGTCTCCAAATACGTAACAGCCACAAAGATGACTATTTTGACCCCTTCAAACTACTTCAAATTGAAAAACTTAAAGAACAAAAGTTGTAGGTCTATTCATTCTCGTTCCGGATCATTTAGTATCACTTCAATCGGAGTTCTTATGAAAACGTTGTGCCTAATTTACTACAGCAGGTCAAAGCAGTCCACTAGTTACTGATGCCCGGCGCAGCTGCGCCCCAATTGGCATTGGGGGCAGCGCAGTTGCGCCCTGGGAGGTAGAACAGCCCCTCAGGTTCTGTTCTTCATGATTTTACAGACCCCTACCCCTTTCGATTTTCATAACATGAGTTATACTCATCCAAATTAGTCCGTTTTCGATTCTATGGGTTTATAACTCATAAAACTACAACATACCAAATACACAACAATTAACATAAACATTAACTAACCCAAATATTAATCCAAAACTCATATTCATACTCAGTTTTCATGTTTTGAAAAGTTTAGCGAAATCACTCACTACGAATTCGTTTCTAAACCAAATTGGTTCGTTTAACTTCCGTTGTTTTCGCATTTAATTGTATTAACAGTATCTAGCAATAATTCATGGATTATAACAATCCTTAGCCATAAATTTTATGACTCAAAAGCAACTATTTCTTGTCATTTCTAAGGAATTGTAAAACTTATGAAATCAAAAGCATATATGTTAACATTATTACCTCTTGAATACTTAGTTTGCTTAATTTCTCCCTTCTGAGATTGCTAGACTCCTCTTTGAACCACAAATTCTCAGACTCAAATTCTCAAGGTTTCACAAACATTTCTCAGCAACTGAAAACATGAAGGGGAAGAAGCTTTACATAGACAAAGTTTTACCCAGACAATGCTCTTCTCCCTTAAATCAAACCAAAGTAAAATTGGATTAATTGATGGTTTAGGAGGAGTTAGTGAACTCCATCATAATTCCCACACCTCTTGTAATCATGTTCTAGGATTGTTGATTTTGAGAAGAGTAAATAGAGTAGATAGCCATGTGGCTATACACGTGAAGAAGGAATGGGCTCTTATTATGGAACAAACAATAAATCTCAGCAAAAGCAACTAGCAAGTGTATATCATGTATGCCCAATACTTAGTTTATACACTTCTACATGTAATATACACACTAAGGTTATATAATATGGGTATACATTCCATCCCATATAACTTAGGTTATAATGAACTAGAGTCACAATGACATTATCAATGAGGAACTAAGTAATTCAATGTATCAAGTAGGGTACATATATATCATCATATCATCTATGTACATTTTCTTAATACCGAATATAATTCAATTGAGTATTACTTATTATTATAATGGTTAGTATTACAATTATAATAACTTATTGAAATTATTATCAATTAAACAATTTCTTACTCCTTATAATATTCATGTGGTACTTAGCTCACTCACACATGTACTCACATTATCTCATGTACACATTTATTTTCTAATCTTACTATATAGTCTACATATATCATGTGTAGCCATATTAATGCGTCACCTTGTATTATACTTAATAAAGATAACTACCATATATTAAAGGTTGAATTATTGCATGCTTGCATAAACAATTAAATAAATATAACCGCATTATAATTACACGGTTATGTTTTATTATGCTCAACAATAATAACTTCTCACGTTATCGATTAATTAACATTTATATGATTAATTATCACTTTAAACAAATATAAATCTTATTATATTTATGAACAAGTTTGCTTATTATTATTCTATTATTTGCAATAATAATAATCAACACATCATCATTTAATTCCCATTAGTATTCTATTTCTCATAATAGCAATAACGATTAATATTTGATTAATCTTTCACGTGGAAATTCCTTCATTAATTTACCCTTATCAATACAATTCCGATTATATCTATAATCAATTTCCTTGTTACTATACTATTACTAGCCATGATAATCAAGTAACATACTATTATACTAATAATTAATATAGACTAATTGTTCAATTAATAATTCTTCCATCCTCAAATTATTCAATTCATTACTGAATCTATTATCGTGCCACACAAGGCATCTCCCACAAGCTTAATCCTAAGCTTATTCTCATTATTTACTCATTTTCCACCACATTACTCACCCACCATATGTTCAATATAATTAGAACTATTAAGTCACAAGGTCCACATATAAATATATTACGAATAAAAATATTCAAATATTATTTATAACACTTACGGTACTATAGCAACTGAAAATATTAAAATAACATAGTTTCCTTTTGTAAATTAAACTCCTTCTGAAAATACATTAAAAATTATGTATTTAGCCATAACATACAATATTATGTTTTCTCCAAATAAACACATTCATTATTAGAAAATAATTTACTTATTGTCTCATAATATTATTCTTAATATAATATCAAATAACTATATGTACGACACATGTACATTATATGTAGAAAATAGTTAATAAGTTTATTTTCTATTATAATAATTTGTTTCCATCAATTTATTTACATATAGCAAATACGTTTTAATATATTTACTATATTAATTAATCATACCTGTCATCTCAAATATATAAGGTAATATTATTATTTAATAATAACATTTCCTTCATGTATTAAAGTAATTCAATATCAAAAATTATTTTAATATCCTTTATTAGAAATATATAATATTGATTTCTCTTTCCTTTCTATAAATTGTCTCCAAAGCAATAACTTCAAATATTAATTATTCATTAAAAATATAATGATTTCCATCTTCCTTTAATAACGTATGTATATTTATTAACGTTATTCGTACATTAGACTTTCTCACATATTACCATTCTAAGTAATATATATATAAATTAAAAGTATCAACTATACTCATATATTCAATGTATATATTAATTCACTCCTTTCCTTGAGTAAATTAAATATTGTACTATATCATCATAGTTAATTAAGGTTCAATATTCACATTATATTATTCTCTAATATAACTCACAACTTAATCTAACTAATATTTATTCCTATTAGTTAATTCCTTAACTAACTCATGCTTCACTATCCAAACCTATTCACGGATAGCTTAAGTGCTATTAATAACCTATATTATAAATATACTAGTTATTAATACACAGACACAAGAATATGGTGATTATACATTAAGGATATTTAATGTCACCAACTTACTATGATAAAATAATTCTATAAATTATTTAATATCTATAGATAATTTTATTCACTTCCTTTATCTCAACTGAATCGTCTCTACGCTAATTAACAAATATATATTAATAATATATTTATAAATCACAAAAACATATATTACATAGTCCATATTACCCTATGCAACATAATACCACATACTTCATATCGCATATATATACTCTTATTCGAACCCATATCATAGTTTAAGAATTTTATTTATTAAATCCTTATTTAATAATATCTGAAAATTCGGGTTCTTACATCCTCTCCCCCTTATAAGGATTCCGTCTTCGGAATCACCGAAACCTCCTCTACTCGGTGCCTTTCTGATTATTACATATTCCCTTGAATACTTTTATTCATTATCTTTTCGGAAGTTTTATTATTATAACTTTCTCAATCGCATTCTATCACTTTCTCCTTTCTAATGAGCATCTACTTACTACGTTAATCCTTAAGAAGAATAAGAATCTCCCAAGATTTTTCAATAATCGAGAAGTAGTATGAATAACTCAGATTCTAAATTTATGCTGAGGGGTCATAAGACCGTGAACTTTTCTCCAGGTTTACTAATGCTTCAACACAATTCTTCACACTGCAAACCAGAGTGTTTATCAATCACAAAGACGGAAAGCACCCTCCACACGTACTCTAGGTGGCCGACCTATTGTACCACTACGTTGAGCCACTACGTAATGTTTTGTAACGACTATATGCGTTACGTTCGGAACCATTGTCCCCGAAAATATGTCCCCTTTATAGGGTTGTTCACCTCAGCTTTTCAACATCAAAATTCGCACCAGAGCAATTTGGATTGGCATAAATACCCAAGAATGCTTGAATTCTATAATCACTTTTCAACAGTCGCCTAGCCGAATCAAATAGCTTTGACTCTTATCAATAATCCGAACATCAATCGAAATAATTTAGTCAACTTTTCATAATTCGAATGAAAACCAAAAATCGTTTTATGACGTCATGATGCCGCACCATTTAGTAGTACGTTGAGGATTCCGTCATTTTGTGACTTTGCCATAATATATCTTACCATAATGGGCTGACGATCTTACGATAACTTCCGACACTAGGTTTGATTGCATTAATGACTCCATCGTTTTACCATCCTACACCATATCAAATGATGCACATGGTCGAAATACATTTTGAAAGATTTTTAAATTAATTTTGTCTTGGCCGAAACAAATAGCTTAGACATACGAATAACGGTGTTGTTTTTAAAACTCATTGGTTCAATCATTTGACCCAATGTTTTTCTCTAGAAAACAGAAGTGCAAACACTAGCACGAAGCCAATAAATTCTGAAAATCTAGCGTAGCTAGAGGATTTAGGAAAATCCAATTTCTCCATCACTTCAATCTCTCACTACCATCAATGCTCACTATTCCAAAACTCTTATATAATATATCTATTCTCAGTACAGTTCACCAACTTACCACACCATGGAAGCTCAGGAACTTACCACAATCATATGGGTTGAGGAACTTATCCTAGTCAGACCAAAATCGTCCATTCGCTGAGGGGTCCCATCATACGATTATGAGTCACGAACTTGTCATAGGCATGAGTATTAAGAACTCGCACCTAAACTTAATATTATCTAATTATATCTTAGAAATCTCTATCTATCAAAATAAATATGAGAAAGAATCACCTTTCTACCATATGTATAATGATACCGCAACACTAACATTCCAACGATTATCAATGTGACGCACTCAGTGCAAGCACAAAATTTCTGCCCATACAAAAGTTTGTACAACTAAGCCATCACATGAGTCCTCAATGGAAATCCAACACTTAACTCTATCTTACTCTATCACTTGCTCGTTACGAGATTTCTACGTTTCATCACATACAACTCTTCATGAGTTCTTTTCGTACTTTTTATAGTACATTCTCTCATAGCATCAAGGTATACACACTTAGTCGTTACAGACTATCTATCATTTCACAGTTCAATCTGATCACGTCGTGATCATCACTATACATTAGGGTTCTTTCCCTATTATCAACCAAACTCCATCTGAGTTTATTCTCACTATCTTTGTCATATTCATATTATAGACATCGTCTTAACATTTTCATTACCGGAGTTAGGAAACTCCTGATTCTCATTCTCTAGATATTTCGAGATTCTTCTTTGAATCTTCATTTAGATATATTTTAATCTTATTTTTCACTCTCTCAAGTTATAGTCTAAGGTACACTTACCTAAGGTTTATAACCTACAGCTCTGATACCAACCTGTGACGCACCCAAATCCGGGTTCCTCTCTTTCCTCGAATCCGTTGCAGTCACGATACTACTATCGTCAAACTATTACATCTTTTATTCAAACCTTAATGAATAAATTTAACTTATTACAATATAGAAATATAATTTCTCTTCATATCCAAGATCTTGTACGATGACCCTAAACCTTAAAATAAGTTTTCAAATCTCAGTCATATACCATCCCTATTTATACACCATAACTGATGTTACAAAAATGCGGAATAACTTAAACTTTTCAATATCCTTGGAATAAAATCTTTTATTGATTTCATAACTTGAGTCAATTATAATTTCCTGAATCAACTTTATAATATGATTCATTCTATTTGAGTTATCGTATAACGTTTACAACTCGACTTGATATCCTCTATGTATCAACTAATACATCTTTACAGTACGACAAGTTTTAAACAACGTATACAATTATCAAGTACAACTCTTAGAACCTAAACAGGGTTCAAATGATAATCTAAATAGTATTCTTCGTTGCGATACTATCTATCTTTATCAATCAAGAAGCATGAAATTTTTACCGTGAATCCTTAACCTGCAAAAGTGGTTATTTGCAAGAATGAGCTCAACAGCTCAGCAATTCTAACAGTTTACATGCATCACATAGCATACAACAATATATTCAGTTCTTGCATTTATAAATAATTTATATTTACTACGCATGCTACTTTTCACATAACAAGTATATCATCAAAGATCAACTCTCAATCTCATTTATATCTCATATACAGTTCATATATAAGTTCACATTATCACAGTATAATATAGTTTAACTAACAGTTATTGAATTCATATATCAAATAGGAACTGAAAGACTTGCCTGATTTATAGTTTAACAACTACGACTTAACTGCTTAAAGCTTATCTGCACTTCGTGTATTCCTACACAGATATATAATCATTGATCCATATCCATTAGTCATATATATTTCATACAATCTTAATATAATAATAATGTTACATTGTTTCCTAACAAGGTTTGTAAAACCTATATTTCACTTTCTCATCATACTCTTAGAATAGCTAGGTATGTATAGGTAAACCTTAACCACTCGTACTTGACATCAACATTCATATATATCTATCACACACTTGACTCGCTATGTGTTTGTTACACATTTAAAACTCATAGATGTATGATTCACATAGTTCTTACATTTTGCAAACCTTAATAAAATTTAACAACTCTGTGTTTTATATAACCATTACATGCTTATATACTTAAAATATCAATTACGTCAAGTATTATAACTTAAGACATTCGTACACACATGTGTTATGGTCCTGGTTACCATTAAAATTGTTTGGCAGCACTGTCCTGCAGCGCAGCTGTGCTGTAGTTCGGCCTAGGATGGGCGCTGCTGCGCCATCCCCTGGCCAGACCAGATTTAGGCTTTTTATTATCCATTATAAATTCTAGCATAACACGTATTCTAATACGTATTGTAAACATACCTCAAGTAGGTTGTGATCTATTTTCAAGTTCATATTCAATCTATTTAGCTCCATAATGATTTATTTCAATTAATAAGTCTTAACAACTTTCTTTGACAAGATTCGATATTATGAGCTTTGAAACCATATATCGGTTCTAATAAGCTTCTAATAGCATGCTTCTCATAGCTCATTATTTGAAAACGTATTTTAAACTACACTTGAAAGGTCCAATTCATGCTTAGCTAGATGATAAACATATTCGTCATGTCTAGAGGCATAAGGCGTTCAAGTTCACTTTTAAAAGTAATTCTATGCCAAGCTAAAGCAACTAAGTGCAACTTTTAATCTCATTTCATAGCTAACTAAGCTATGTATGTATGTTATCATGTTTAGAACTTTAAGTACACAAGTTACTTTAATTTCGTTCTCAAAGTTTCAAGTTTTCTTTAGAAATCATTTTCAACTAAGCTATTGTAAGTTTATAATAAGTAAAACAACTTTAAATCACTTCTCATGCTTAGGTATACTCATAACTCAACAATATGTATGTGTTAAAATATCAGAACTTCAATGACTCAAGGTTCGTCAATATTCGTTTTCGAAACTCCAAGTTTCTTTTCAAAACACATACTAAGTCATGCTAAAACAATCCATTAGAAGCAAGAAAATCTTATATGTTATGTCTATTATCATGTATATTCATGTTTTATCACTTAGAATAACATATTCCATCGTCGGGAGCACAATACTTGCGTATGTGCTCGTTCGACGCCCTCTAATTGTCTCCAAATACGTAATAGCCACAAAGATGACTGTTTTGACCCCTTCTAACGACTTCAAATTGAAAAACTTAAAGAACAAAAGTTGTAGGTCTATTCGTTCTCGTTCCGGATCATCTTGAATCACCTCAATCGGAGTTCGTATGAACACGTTATGCCTAATTTACTACAGCAGGTCAAAGCAGTCCACCAGTTACTGATGCCCGGCGCAGCTGCGCCCCAATTGGCCTTAGGGACAGCGCAGTTGCGCCCTGGGAGGTAGAACAGCCCATCAGGTTCTGTTCTTCACAATTTTACAGACCCCTACCCCTTTCAATTTTCATAACATGAGTTATACTCATCCAAATTAGTCCGTTTTCGATTCTATGGGTTTATAACTCATAAAACTACAACATACCAAATACCCAACAATTAACATAAACATTAACTAACCCAAATATTAATCCAAAACTCATATTCATGCTCAGTTTTCATGTTTTGAAAAGTTTAGCGAAATCATTCACTATGAATTCGTTTCTAAACCAAATTGGTTCGTTTAACTTCCGTTGTTTTCGCATTTAACTGTATTAACAGTATCTAGCAATAATTCATGGATTATAACAATCCTTAGCCATAAATTTTGCGACTCAAAAGCAACTATTTCTTGTCATTTCTAAGGAATTGTAAAACTTATGAAATCAAAAGCATATATGTTAGCATTATTACCTCTTGAATGCTTAGTTTGCTTAATTTCTCCCTTCTGAGATTGCTAGACTCCTCTTTGAACCACAAATTCTCAGACTCAAATTCTCAAGGTTTCACAAACATTTCTCAGCAACTGAAAACATTAAGGGGAAGAAGCTTTACATAGACAAAGTTTTACCCAGACAATGCTCTTCTCCCTTAAATCAAACCAAAGGAAAATTGGATTAATTGATGGTTTAGGAGGAGTTGGTGAACTCCATCATAATTCCCACACCCCTTGTAATCATGTGCTAGGATTGTTGATTTTGAGAAGAGTAAATAGAGTAGATAGCCATGTGGCTATACACGTGAAGAAGGAATGGGCTCTTATTATGGAACAAACAATAAATCTCAGCAAAAGCAACTAACAAGTGTATATCATATATGCCCAATACTTAGTTTATACACTTCTACATGTAATATACACACTAAGGTTATATAATATGGATATACATTCCATCCCATATAACTTAGGTTATAATGAACTAGAGTCACAATGATATTATCAATGAGGAACTAAGTAATTCAATGTATCAAGTAAGGTATATATATATCATCAGATAATCTATGTACATTTTCTTAATACCGAATATAATTCAATTGAGTATTACTTATTATTATAATGGTTAGTATTACAATTATAATAACTTATTGAAATTATTATCAATTAAACAATTTCTTACTCCTTATAATATTCATGTGGTACTTAGCTCACTCACACATGTACTCACATTATCTCATGTACACATTTATTTTCTAATCTTACTATATAGTCTACATATATCATGTGTAGCCATAGTAATGTGTCACCTTGTATTATACTTAATAAAGATAACTACCATATATTAAAGGTTGAATTATTGCATGCTTGCATAAACAATTAAATAAATATAACCGTATTATAAATACACGGTTATGTTTTATTATGCTCAACAATAATAACTGCTCACGTTATCGATTAATTAACATTTATATGATTAATTATCACTTTAAACAAATATAAATCTTATTATATTTATAAACAAGTTTGCTTATTATTATTCTATTATTTGCAATAATAATAATCAACACATCATCATTTAATTCTCATTAGTATTCTATTTCTCATAATAGCAATAACGATTAATATTTGATTAATCGTTCACGTGGAAATTCCTTCATTAATTTACCCTTATCAATACAATTCCGATTATATCTATAATCAATTTCCTTGTTACTATACTATTACTAGCTATGATAATAAAGCAACATACTATTATAATAACAATTAATATAGACTAATTGTTCAATTAATAATTCCTCCATCCTCAAATTAATCAATTCATTACCTAATCTATTATCGTGCCACACAAGGCATCTCCCACAAGTTTAATCCAAAGCTTATTCTCATTACTTACTCATTTTCCACCACATTACTCACCAACCATATGTTCAATATAATTAGAACTATTAAGTCACAAGGTACACATATAAATATATTACGAATAAAAATATTCAAATATTATTTATAACACTTACGGTACTATAGCAACTGAAATTATTAAAATAACATAGTTTCCTTTTATAAATTAAACTCCTTCTGAAAATACAGTAAAAATTATGTATTTAGCCATAACATACAATATTATGTTTTCTCCAAATAAGCACATTCATTATTAGAAAATAATTTACTTATTGTCTCATGATATTATACTTAATATAATATCAAATAACTATATGTACGACACATGTACATTATATGTAGAAAATAGGTAATAAGTTTATTTTCTATTATAATAATTTATTTCCATCAATTTATTTACATATAGAAAATACGTTTTAATATATTTACTATATTAATTAATCATACCTATCATCTCAAATATATAAGGTAATATTATTATTTAAAAATAACATTTCCTTCATATATTAAAATAATTCAATATCAGAAATTATTTTAATATCCTTTATTAGAAATATATAATATTGATTTCTCTTTCCTTTCTATAAATTGTCTCCAAAGCAATTTCTTCAAATATTAATTATTCATTTAAAATATAATGATTTCCATCTTTCTTTAATAACGTATGTATATTTATTAACGTTATTCGTACATTAGACTTTCTCACATATTACCATTCTAAGTAATATATATAAAAAGTATCAACTATAATCATATATTCAATGTATATATTAATTCACTCCTTTTCTTATGTAAATTAAACATTGTACTATATCATCATAGTTAATTAAGGTTCAATACTCACATTATATTATTTCCTAATATAACTCACAACTTATATTAACTAATATTTATTCTTATTAGTTAATTCCTTAATTAACTCATGCTTCACTCTCCAAACCTATTCACGGATAGCTTAAGTGTTATTAATAACCTATATTATAAATATACTAGTTATTAATACACAGACACAAGAATACGGTGATTATACATTAAGGATATTTAATGCCACCAACTTACCATGATAAAATAATTCTATAAATTATTTAATATCTATAGATAATTTTATTCACTTCCTTTATCTCAACTGAATCGTCTCTACGCTAATTAACAAATATATATTAATAATATATTTATAAATCACAAAAACACATATTACATAATCTATATTACCATATGTAATATAATACCACATACTTCATATCGAATATATATACTCTTATTCGAACCCATATCATAGTTTAAGAATTTTATTTATTAAATCCTTATTTAATAATATCTGAAAATTCGGGTTCTTATAGAAACACAGGAATATCATTATTATGGAGGTATCTTGTCCATGAAAGATATGTCGTTTGACTAAATTATCATGAAAAGAGGTAAGGTGGATAAGAAAATTCGAGGAGCCAAACTAAAGGGTATGGGAACGTTGAATGAAAAGATCGTGGTCGATACTTGTTGCCTTAATTAGTAGTAGTCAAATTAAAACACACAAGCAAGTGAACGTGATCAACAAGTAATATAATAAAAGTAAAGTATCATTCCCACGGAGAATATTTACTGAAATCTAATCTAACAAGCACCAGTTTTATAATTATTTCGGTCTCTTTAAACAGATGGAACAAGCTGCAAATTACTAAAAACGTATCTATTAAAATTAAAAAATAAATGATTAAATCAGTTAGAGAAACATTGAGATTATAATTTCACTTAATGCTTCACTTAGGTTGTTACACTTTTTTTCAGTTCTAATTGATTACTTCATATTGTTATTCGAGAACACGAAAGCAAAGTATGTCCATCTCTCGATGTACCATATCCATATCACACTAAATCCACATATGATAGAATGAATGTGAACACCCTAATTAACTAACTCACTATATTTCTATGTGAATTACAATTAAAAAGAGTTTAAGTGCAAGTTCTCACTAGACTACATGCGGTGCTTCAGTATATCTCTATCCTAAGAACGGATCATAAATTCCATCGCCATATAAAAGTTATAAACATATGCTAATATGATCAAATCTGAACCTATAATATGTTTCTCAATTTCATATAGGTTATCCCAATAATTGATGATCAAGCAATTAAGTAATTAGCACAAATCACATTAGACAATCCATTCATAATTAATTAGATATCAACAAGGAAGCAATTCAACTTCAGCTATGCTACAAGATCCATTATAATCCCAAAATATGGTTTAGTTCATAATTAAAACAAAATCTAACATCCACAATTGTTTATATATTGAAAGTTAAAGATGAAAATATAGAGAAATTAAGGAATGAGAATTGCAAATCTGATATCTCTTCTTCAAAGCTGAACCTTCAATGCACTTCAATTGCTTCAATACTCCAAAAGATAAACCTCAACTAAGCTATTCTAGGAAATAAAAATAATAATCTCAGATAGAGAAAGTGGAGAGTAGTATGTACACAAGGCTCTCTATATATCTCTATATCCTTCCAAAACAGTAATAAAAACTGTCTATGCACTATCCCTCAACTACCAATTACCCCCACTTTCAGCTGCATTTTGACTGGCCACTTAAACGAAAAGTCAAAGTTAGCATCAGGGACTAGCGTAGCTGCACTTCCCACTAGCATGAATTGGGCAAACCTATGATGTCTGCCAGGAATTGCTCTCGACAGATGTCAAGCGCAGCTGTGCGATGCCCAAGGCTTACTGGGCCGCAGTTGTGCTATCTGTCAGTTTTGTATTCTACAGTTCTGTTGCTGTGCCTTTCTATTCCTTGCAAGCCTTGATCACATATAGCCTCCATTTCCACCATTTGTCACCCAAAGCTACCAAAAGAGTTCTCAATCGTAAATCCTATAAAATGAGAATAAAATGCATGAAAAGCTACTTAAACAAATGGGATTAAGCAGCAATTATAGCAACTTAGTATCCAATAAGTAGGTATAAATCCTACTTATCAAACACCCCCAATCTTAAACTGTTGCTTACCCTCAAGCAATAAAACAACAAGGAATGCAAACACTAAGTGATATGTAGTGTCTACTCTATATGCCTACGAATCCACATCAGTCAGAATGAAATTCACATGAGTTGCCTCAGAAGAACCACGATAATCATTAAACACAACTTCCAGCCAAGAACAAGATAATCATGTATATCATTATGTAAATCAAAACTTGTCATCACTTATGTAGTGTGTTGTGTGCATAGTAATCATCAAACTTGCTACCATACAAATATATCACATACTATGCTTCTTAGGGAGAAAACCACATGTCTAATTCAAGAATCTTAGAAAATGGGATAATTTTCAGCAACGACTACACATTAACTAAGCAAAGGGTCAACATAAAGTATATTATTCTATTATTCAATCACAAGGGTGATTTTCGCACATTCTCATATTTATTCTTAACTGTGTAATGCTTAGTCCTCTTAGGCTTTTTAGTTATACTCATGTAGCAAGCTTTCAACCAACGACTCCAAACCAGACGGTTTTAGGGAGCTGGGTGTAGAGACATCCCCTAGGGCGTACTTACTCGAGTATCAAAGGCCACGGAACTAAGCGAGCCAAGTGTTTATTCTGTTTAAATATTTTTTATATATAAGCATGCAATACTCCAAAGCTTTCCCCCAAACTCAAGTCTTTGCGCACTCTATGCTTTAAACTACCCATTCATTGAATTTCTATCATTAAAGCTTCTGTTTCTCCCCAGAAGGCTAGTATGTAACTTTTTCCACTAAGCAAGCTATGAAGGTTACTAAATTGTGCTATCCAGTGACATTAATTTCAAACAAGTCAGGATTCATATCATGATATGATATAAAGGCCAAGTCTATGCTATCAACAATAAACAAAAATCAACAGTACCAATATCATCATCGGCCACATGAAATTCAAACAACCTAAGAGGTAGGATTCATGCAATATGATCTAACTAATTTGAATAATAATCAAATGAATAGTTTAAATTTTTTTATTTCATATGCAGTAAAAGAAGCTAAACTACCATGTAATTAACTAACTAAACTAAATTAAGAATTAAATAAAAATAAAAATGCAACTACTATGAAATGCAAATTATACTGCTATGAACCCAATACCCCCAAACTTAAGAATTACAATTCCCTCATTGGAGATAAGGGTTAAGAAGAACTCCCCTAGTTAGTTTGGTCATCTCCCCCCGCCTCATCTTATTCGGGTGGAGTGTTTGGTGTAGGGTAGACGCTGGTAGATCCATAAACTGGGAATGTGATTTGCACTTGCAATCCCAACTGACCAAATGCATGGGTTAATGCCCCAGAAAAGTCAGTAGTGAAGGTTTGGAAATTTGTGTGCATACTATCCATCCTCCTCTGTAAATGCCACATCTGACGCTCTTGTCTGGCAAGGTAATCAGGAGGTATCCCTACTGACTGTCGGATAGGGGCATCCTCCTCTTCTTCTCTTCATCCTGTTCACTCTCTTTATGATCGGGCAGAATAAAGCCTCGGCCCCGAGGATGTGATTGACCTCCTCCCCCTATGACATACTTTTGAATGGTTACGTGATCATTGTCACGCATTGGAAGTTGGAATGTCTCTTCGTCCCACTGAACGTTCATCTTGTCACAGAGTTTGGTAATGATCAAGGCATATGGGATTCACCCTGTTGTACTCCCTCTCATATATCTTAGCAAGGATTGGTGGATGAGATGCCCGACATCAATCCTTTTCCCTTGATTATACCATAGAAAATTCTAGCTATCCACAATGACATCTTGATGATGGGTAGTGGGCAATAAACTCGCACAGATAAAGTTATACCAAGCTTTGGCATATCGACTTAAGGCTGTCTGCGGGAAGTGGACTTTACTGGTGGTGCCTGGCTTGGTGGCCCACTTAGTTCCTGGCTTGCATATTTCCTAAATAAGCTTGTCCAAGTCGGTCTAAAACTATTGGTACTCCACCCAATTCGACTCATCAGATGGCAAAGTATCTAAATGAAATAGTTTGTTGATCGCCTGCTTGGTGTATAACATTTGCTTCCCTTAAACAAATGTTATTCCATTATGAGTTTCTCTTGCATTGGCGTAGAACTCTCTCACGATCGCTATTGGAGCAGACAAAGGTGCATACAACTAATGGCCAACCACGCGCCATAATCTTGTCTTTTATCTTCCCATCCTCTTTACTCGAATTTAATCCCATTTCTTGCACAAAGGACTAGACAACCAACACATCCCAGTAATAGTGATGTGCAGATATGAATCTGGTAGCCTCCAAGACATCTCTGCTACTTCCCTCGCCATCATCGTTACTACTGGATGATGAAGCAGGCGGAGTGCGAACTCGCTTAGGTGCCATGGCTGATTAGGGCTTGGAATTGAGCTGAGTTGTGTTTGATGAATGCAATACCCCCAAACTGATTAATGCACCTAAACTGTCTCTCAAAACTTTGATCGAACACTTGATGTGCAACCCTAACTTCTCCATTGCCTCTGTGTTTCTGAGATAAATAATGGGAATGAGAGGGAAGAATCTAGGGTTTGTATAGGAGAAATAAAGTATGGATATAGAGTTTGATGGGAATATGGATTGAGGTGCTTGAATTTGATGTTGAAGAGGAATAGGGGTTAGGGCTCTACTTTTAGTTTTGAGAGAAGACTTGTTGTGTTTAACTTGAATTAGGAATGAAATGTTTTAAACTGCTGAATCGGCCGTTTTAAAAATTAATCTGAGGTTCGGGCGCCGCTACGCTGGGATTGACTTGGGAATGGGCGTAGCTGCGCTGTGCCCTGATTCTGGTTTTTTGGACTGGCAGAGGGCACAGGTGCGCTGGCTTTGGCTTAGGGATGGGCGCAGCTGCGCTACCCTGAAGCCAGGCCTGCTTAGCTTTGTGAACTTTTGTGTCATATAATGTTTTGGTCAGTAGATTTATACCTAAAAAGTGACACAAACAAACTTATTAAGATGATTTAAACCAAAAGTTTACTACTAGTAAAGCTGTAAATCAGAATTAATCAAGGAGGGAGATAGAGAAATTGGAAATGTCACATAGAATTAAATAAAGGGGAAGAAAGATTGAATTGGATGGGGTGCCTCCCATCGAGCGCTTGGTTTATAGTCATTCAGCTTTACTATTCCCTTCTTCATTATAGATTGGCAAGACAGATTGAGGAATTCTGGCGATCAAAATCGCCACCCCAATAGTGTTTAAGGTGCTAACCGTTGACTTTGAATGGTTATTCATGATTTTTTCCCATTATTTCAATGGCGCCATGAGGATGCACAGCTTTGATAAGGAATGGTCCCGACCATCGTGACTTGAGCTTTCCCATTTTAGCCTTTAATTAACTAACAAAACTGTTTGCCCCATCTCAAACTTTCTGTCCATGATTTTCTGATCATGCCATCTTTTCACCTTTTCTTTATACAGTTTTGAGTTCTCATACGCATGCAGACGAGATTCATCAAGTTCATTTAGTTAGAGAAGCCTCTTCTCCCCTACGGCTGTGAGATCAAAATATAATTTTCTAATGGCCCAAAATGCTTTGTGCTCTAATTCCACGGGAAGTTGGCAAGCTTTGTCGTAGACCAACTGATATGGAGACATCCCAATAGTTATCTTGTAAGCTGTCCTATATGCCCAAACTGCATCATCTAGCTTTAATGCCCAATATTTTCTAGTGGGATTGACATACTTGTCCAGAATTCGCTTGACTTCTCTATTAAACACTTCGGCTTGGCCATTCGTCTGGGGGTGATAAGCTGTAGCAATCATGTGATTCACCCCATACTTAGCCAAGAGAGCTGTGTAGTAACTATTACAGAAGTGGCTCCCCCCATTATTGATTATTGCTCTTGGAGTGCCGAATTTGATGAAGGCATTTTTCTGAAGCAATTTTAGCACAACTTTGGCATCATTGGTTGAAAATGCACTGGCTTCCATCCACTTAGACATAAATTCGACTGCCAAAAGAATGTAGAGGTTGTTGAAGGACGATGGAAATGGCCCCATAAAGTCTATTCCCCACACATCAAAGACTTCCACTTCTAAAATTGTATTTAGTGGTATCTCGTGGCGTTTGGAAATGTTGCCCACAATTTTGGCATCTATCATAATTCTTAACAAACGGGTGGGCGTCTCTGAATAAGGTAGGCCAATAGAACCCTGCTTGAAGCACTTTAGCTGCAGTTCTCTCAATCCCATAGTGTCCTCCATATAGTGAAGAATGACATGGATGTAGAATACTTGCAGTTTCACTATATGGGATGCATCTACAAATCATTCGGTCTACACACTGCCTAAATAGGAATGGTTAATCCCACATATACCTCTTTACCTCATGTAAGAATTTCTTCTTTTGTTGGCGAGTCAAATTTGGTGGAAAGACATTGCTCACAAGATAGTTGACAAAATTGACAAACCATGGAATTTCTGAACTAACTGTAAATAACTGTTCATCGGGGAAGTATTCATTGATCACTGCCTTATCCTTCTTATCTTGCTCTGGACTGACTAATCTAGAAAGATGGTCAGCACTTGATTTTTTGTACCCCTTTTGTCTCAGATTTCTAAATCAAAGTCTTGGAGAAGAAGAATCTATCTGATCAGTCTAGGCTTAGCATCTTTCTTGGATATCAGGTATCTAATGGCAGCATGATCTCTGTAAACCACTATTTTTGTCTCAATAAGATAAGGCCTGAACTTTTCAAAAGTGTATACAATTGCTAATAGCTCCTTCTCAGTGGTAGTGTAGTTTAACTGAGCGTTTGATAGAGTCTTGCAGGCATAATAGATAACATGGAAGATATTTTTATGATGTTGCCCCAACACAGCTCCTACTGCATAATAACTAGCATCACACATCAGCTCGAATGGTAACGACCAATTAGGTGCCACAATAACTGGTGTTAATGTTAGCTTCTTCTTAAGTAGCTCAAAAACAGTCAAACAATCTTCATCAAACTTAAAAGGGACGTCCTTCTCCAATAAACTTCATAAAGGCTTTGTAATTTTGGAGAAGTTCTTAATGAACCTGCGGTAGAATCCCGCGTGACCCAAAAAACTACGAAGCCCTTTAACTGTTGTAGTTGGAGGCAGATTCTCAATCATCTCAAGTTTAGCCTTATCAACTTCCAATCCCTTCGATGACACTTTATGCCCAAGTATAATCCCTTCTTGTACAATAAAATGGCACTTCTCCCAGTTAAGTACAAGGTTTGTCTCCACACAACGTTTCAACACTTTAATCAAGTTTTCCAAGCAGCTGTCAAAAGAGTCCTCAAAAACTGAGAAGTTATCCATGAAGACTTCTACATTATGTTCAACCATGTCGGAGAAAATGGCCATCATGCACCGTTAAAAAGTTGTCGGTGCATTACATAGCCCAAATGACATCCGTCTAAATGCAAATGTACCGTATGGACAAGTAAATGTTATCTTTTCTTGGTCTTCAGGAGCAATGACTATCTGATTGTACCCCAAATAACCATCTAGAAGGAAATAATACTCGTGACATGCCAATCTATCAAGCATCTGATCAATAAATGACAGAGGGAAATGATCTTTTCTTATTTCTTTATTGAGTTTTTGGTAATCCATACACACTCTCCATCTAGTGACAGTTCTAGTAGGTATCAACTCGTTGTTCTCATTTGCTACCACTGTTATTCCTCCTTTCTTTGGTACATATTGAACCGGACTAACCCAAGAGCTGTTAAAAATGGGGTATATAATTCCAGCATCCAGCCATTTTAAGATCTCTTTCTTGACTACCTCTTTCATGATAGGATTGAGCATTCTTTGTTGTTCTACTATGGGTATACTGTTATCCTCCATAAGGATTTTGTGCATATAGAATGAGGGGCTAATCCATTTAATATCGACAATTGTCCAACCAATAGCAGTCTTGAACTCTCAAAAGACTCTAATCAGCTTACTTTCCTGAAATGTGGTCAGTGCAGATGCAATAATAATAGGAAAAGTATCCGATTCACCTAAATATGCGTACCTGAGATGAGTAGGAAGAGGTTTGAGTTCAAGTGTAGGAGGTGTTTCAAGAGATGGCTTCAAACTCTCTAAAGACTTGTCTGCATACTCCAAAGACTCAAAAGGAATCTTTAACTTGCTCACCCGTGGAAATGCATCTAATATCTGTAACTATTCAATCAACTCTGGATTATCAATGTCAATGTCTCCCAACAATGTTTTTTCCAAAGGATCATTATTCATAACCCGTAAAAACTCTTCATCCACGGCTCTGTCAACCACATCCATCCTAAAGCATTCTTCCTCGTCTATAGGGAACTTTATAGCTTTGAATACGTTGAATGTAACTTTTTGTCTTGAACTCTCATAGTCAATTCTCCTTTTTACACATCGATGAGAATCCTCCTGGTTTCTAAAAATGGTCCCCCAAAATAATAGGAATGTCCTTGTCTTCTTCATAGTCAAGGATGATGAAATCAGCATGAAATATAAATTTATCCACTTTCACAAGTATGTCCTCCACAATTCCTCTTGGATATGTAACCAACCTATCTGTAAGCTGAAGAGATATGTTTGTTGGTTTTGGTGTCGGTAGACCCAACTATGTGTATATCGATAAAGGCATGAGGTTGATGCTAGCACCCAAATCACACAAACATTTGTTGAATGACAAGCTACCAATAGAACATGGAATTGTAAAACTGACAAGGTCCTTCAACTTCGGTGGTAACATTCTTTGCAATACTGCTCTACATTCCTCAGTTAAAGCGACTGTTTTAAAATCTTCTAACTTCTTCTTCCTGGACAAAATACCCTTTATGAACTTGGCATAGCTTGGCATTTTCTCTAAAGTCTTTGCAAATGGTATGTTGATTTGTAGCTTCTTGAAAACTTCAAGGAATTTGGAAAATAGTTTATCCAATTTTTTCTTTTGAAGCCTCTATGGATATGGAACCGATGGATACACTCTTGGTGTAGGAACATTGGTTTTCTCAATGGTTTCCTTCTTTTCTAACTCATTCTCTGCCTTGACCTCCTTTTCCTTTGAAGGCTGTGCATTTTCTATAACTGGGGTATGGCGCAGTTGCTCTGTGTCCCTTTGCAATTATGGCGCAGCTACGCCATCTGCCAGGATCTGTTTTCCACTTCTAAGTTGGATAGCTTGGCACTGCTCCATCACCTCTCTCTATGGGCTAACTTCTGTGTTGCTAAGCAAAGACCCTTGTGGTCTATTTGTCAACATGCTATCCATTTGACCCACTTGATTCTCCAAATTTCTGATAGCAGCTGCTTGGCTCCTTATCATCACCTCAGTGTTAGCCATGTACTTCAACATCATCTCCTCCATATCTGACTTCTTTTTTGGTTGTGGAGGTGGAGGTGGAGTTTGTTGATGTTGTTGATTTTGGAATCCCGAGGGGTATGATGGTCTAGGAGCTTGTTAATGGTTCTGATTGTTACTCCATGAAAAATTAGGATGGTTCCTTGCCCCCGGATTATAAGTGTTTTGGTATGGAATTGTTGCTCTCGGGTAGCTACCCACAACTTGTACTGATTCAGGATTGATGGCACATTGCTCTGTAGGATGTGCTCCTGCACATAACTCACAAATGGAAGCCACTTGCTGAATTTTTACCTCTACAATAACATCAATTTTCTTTGACATTGCTGACAACTGAGCGGCTAGTGCTGTGACTGCATCTACCTTGAGCACCCAGGCTACCTTTTGTTGAGTCATCCTAGAAATTGGCCATTGATAATTATTGATGGCCATGGTTTCTAGTAACTCGTATGCCTCCTTAAAAGTCTTAGACATAAATGTTCCTCCAAAAGCTGCATCAACGCTTGTCCGAGTATTGCTACCTAAGCCATTATAAAAGGTATTCAACTATAGCCATTGGGGAAGCCCATGATGAGGACATCTTTTCAATAATTCCTTATATCTCTCTCAAGCCTCATAAAGTGATTCCCCATGCTACTGCTCAAATGTAGTAATGTCATTTCTCAGTTCTTGCAGTTTTCCCCGGTGGAAATTTTTTGCTAAGAACATCTAGGCTAAGTCATCCCAGGTGGTAATGGAGCCCAGTGGTAAAGAGTGTAACCAACTTCTTGCCTTATCCCTCAAAGTGAATGGAAAAAGCCGAAGTCTCACGGCATCATCTGATACTCCGCTGAACTTGAATGTATCACAAATCTCTAGAAAGCTCACCAAGTGCTCGTTTGGGTCATCATTGGCCATACCCCCAAACTGTACCGAGTTTTGTACCATTTGAATTGTCCCATATTTAATTTCAAAAGAGTTGGCTGCTATAGCTGGCCTTGTGATACTTGATTGCAATTCATTGATTCGCGGTATAGCATAGTCTCGCAATGCTTTCTGTTCTTCCGCCGCCATAACTATCGGTGTTTTAACTATCTCTCGAGTTTCCTTAATCCACTTACTCACTCACTAAAACCTCTTTTCAATGTCTTCCTCATAAGGAAACAACTCATACTTCTTAGATCGAGTTTGCATACACTACTTAAGAGTACCTGAAACAAGAAAGTAACAAAAATAAAAATAATTGTTTAACTAAAATCGATCTAATTTAACTGATGATAAAAGTAATAAAAACAGTTTATAGTCCCCGGCAATGACGCTAAAAACTTGGTTCCTAAATAAGTATTAGTCAAATCAAAACACACACGCAAGTGCACGTGATCAACAAGTAATATAATGAAAGTAAAGTATCCATGGAGAATATTAACTAAAATCTAATCTAACAAGCACCAGTTTTATAACTATTTCGGTCTCTTTAAACAGATGGAATAAGCTACAAATTACTAAAAACTTATCTATTAAAAGTAAAGAACAAATGATTAAATCAGTTAGAGAAGCATTGAGATTATAATTTCACTTATTGCTTCACTTAGGTTGCTACACTTCTTGTCAATTCCAATTGATTACTTCGAATTGTTAGTCAAGAACACGAAAGCAGAGTATGGCCATCTCTCGATGTACCATACCCATATCACACTAAATCCACAGATGATAGAATGAATGTGAACTCCCTAATTAACTAACTCACTATATTTCTATGTGAATTACAATTGAAAAGGGTTTAAGTGCATGTTCTCAATAGACTATATGCTGTGCTTTGGTATATCTCTATCCTAAGCACGAATCATAAATTACATTGCCATATAGAAGTTATAACCACATTCTACTATGATCGAATCTGAACCTATAATCTGTTTCTCAATTTCATATAGGTTATCCCGGTAATTAGTGATCAAAAAATTAAGCAATTAGCACAAATCACATTAGACAATCCATTCATAATCAATTAGATATCAACAAGGAAGCAATTCAACTTTAGCTATGCTACAAGATCCATTATAATCCCAAAATATGGTTTAGTTCATAATTAAAACAAAATCTAACATCCACAATTGTTTATACATTGAAAGCTAAAGATGAAAATAAAGAGAAATTAAGGAATGAGAATTGCAAATCTGATATCTCTTCTTCAAAGCTGAACCTTCAATGCTCTTCAATTGCTTCAATACTCCAAAACATAAACCTCAACTAAGCTATTCTAGGAATTGAAAATAATAGTCTCAGATAGAAACAGTGGAGAGTAGTTTGTACACAAAGCTCTCTATATATCTCTATATCCTTCCAAAACAGTCATAAAAACCGTCTCAGCACTCTCCCTTAATTGCCAATGACCCCCACTTTCAGATGCATTTTGACTGGCCACTTAAACGAAAAGTCAGAGCTGGCATCAGAGACTAGCTCAGTTGCGCTTCCCACTAGCATAAATTGGGCGCACCTGCGCTGTCTGCCAGGAATTGCTCTCGGCTGGGGTCAGGCGCAGCTGCGCGATGCCCAAGGCTTGTTGGGGCGTAGTTGAGCTGTCTGTCAGTTTTAAACTCTTCAGTTCTGCTGATGTGCCTTTCCATTCCTTACAAGCCATGATCACTTATAGCCTCCATTTCCACCATTTGTAGCCCAATGCTACCAAAAAGAGTTCCCAAGCGCAAATCCTACAAAATGAGAATAAAATGCATGAAAAGCTACTTAAACAAATGAGATTAAGCAGCAATTGTAGCAAGTTAGTATCCAATAAGTACGTATAAATCCTACTTATGAATACCCATCCATGCGACAAGAAAAGAAGCTTCCAACAAATGGGAGGAAACACTCCAGTAATTCTACATAGGAGCAATAGTGATGAGACCCCCAAAGAGTACGACTTCTGTGACCCTAAAACTCAAGGAGAAACAAACACAAAGAAGAGTTCAAAGATAAAATTCCACCCTATTACAAAGTCTCTGGCAAGAAGTCTTAATAAAGATAACAGAACAAAAGAAAATTTTAGATCTTACCCCTCCAATGGGAATAGGGGCATGGAATTACAATCCCTCACATCACTGTGCTTATCATTCGAGAGGGCCGGGGCATTCCACAGAGCAATGATGGTCACTTAAATGCTTAGTGAAAGATCTGATCAAAATAGGGGAAATTGTGATAGTGCTTGCAACTCAATTCAAAAACCCGACTCACAGTAGGTATACTAGTGAAAAGCTGGAAAGAGACGAGATGACAAAAGAAAGTTTGGACCTGAGAATGAAAGAAGGAGGAATGATTGTCGACGTCGGGAAAAAATCCGCGGGTCAGGTCACAACCTGGATCTTTCTCTCTTCCTAAGTTTTCTCTACCCTTACTCTTTTTATTGCGAAAAAGATTTTGAAGGGTTTTTTAGGAAAAGGCCAACATGTATTATGTCGACAATTTGAACGTTTTACAGAGTCGCCAGTTGGTAGATTTGAAATGGTTGTACCAACTCAACCGACTTTTGTTTGAAAGAGGCCTAATTACTGGATACTGTCAAAACTTGATCTTAAAAACCAGAGTTTTGAGTTCGGGCTTGGTTATGTGACGCCCCCAAATTCCAGGATTGTCACGGGGTCACTCGAATTCGGTCCGTCACGTGCTCATGGTAATACATCACAATAATAATACGACTACATGTCGCATCGCACAGCAGAATAATACACAACTAATACCGAATAAATTATATTTAAATAAAATAATTATTCACGTCCCAAGGTCTCGTAACTTAAATACTGATTACATAGCTTAGACATATATTAAGCAATAATAACCTTCACTAGTACATAATATCATAAGTTCTTTATTACAATCATAAAGTCTTACATAAACAAAGCTACTCAGTAGCCTTTCCCTTGCCCTTGTCGGTACTCGATGGTCCGCACTGCTCGGCCTTAACTGAAATGTTTTTAGGGAAAGCAAGAATGAGCATAAATTGCTCAGCAAGTAATATACAATAAGGGTAAGTAATATAATTCTCAATTCTCGAAAGGGTATAGCAAGGTTTGATAGTTCAAGGATAACAAGAATATAAATAGTTCTCAATAACAGTCGCTAAGGACAGAATAATATCAATGTGATTCAATAATAAATCAATTTAAGATTTCAAGATAACTGAATACTGAGCAGTCACTACGGACTATGAACTTCCATAGGAATTGACAGCAATAAACTGAAAATCCAACAAAAACAAGTACAACAGGTGATCAGCCTAAAGTACCCTATGTTATGCATAACACTCAATCATACTAATGTGCGCGCATCGGTTCTCAGACAGTTATATTTTGTTCTTCTCAGTCAAATACAAGATCCCGCACCAATCAATCGGTTTGGGTCGCCTTTCAATAATATAAGTCTAGCCGAATCAAATGGCATAGATCTCAACAACTATAAATTTAATTTCAAGATTTAAAGTCCGAAGAATATAGTTCGACTTCTATCCTATTCATGAAGTATATGGTTCATAATATTTGAATTTAATCTCAAGAGTTTACTCGTACGACAATAATTGCATAAGCCAATCGAATGTTCAATAAAGAGTAGAGTTAGGAACTTGCTTACAACGTTCCTTGAATAAAGTAAATACGAAGGTCTAGGATACTTGCACTATAAATGAGTGTAAGTAAGGAAACTTGCACTTTAAAAGAGTATAAGTTAGAGAACTTGCCTTTAGCGTAGTTTATCCATGAAAAGCAAATCAACACTTTCAAATTTCTATCATAATACAGTTACGTATATATATAATATTCATTAGTCATATAATTTAACTTCATATTTTGTCTTCGAATATACGATCAACACATAAGATAAGTTTTAACCTAGCTACACAGTTATATAGACTATAATTTCTATCCTTAACATTCCTCCTTTTGAGTTTAAACACATTCTCATATCATATAAGATCGCAACAATTAGCAAACATGCTCTCATATTATTAATATCACATTAGACCACAATCAATACTAAATATATTTTATTTTAGTAAGTTATGGCATTCTCATAAGTTAACCGTCAAAATTGGGTTCAAGTAACATCGTATAATATCACGTAGCATGTATACATTTTAAAGAAAACTTTTATATTTGTATAACCTTCCCTCGTTCCAAACATATGTGATATAGTTTCTAAGTTAACACTTTCGATAATTTAAAACCATTCAAGGTCATGATGTTACAAAATCTAGCATGCTCACCTTGTAAACACATAAGGTGTTCATATACTTATATTGAGCATGTTCATGAGTATTCATATCGTATACATGCAACTATCATTGTCAGTAGTTTGAAAACATGCTTCGTTTACGCTAAACTTGAATCACGACAACTAATCATGGTATATATACATGCATGACACATGAATGAGTTTAAGAGTACTATCACATGTGTCCATAAATATCAGAATACGAAACTTACAATAACATGTTAAGGTTCACAATCAAAGCTTATATTTTCATTAGTAAATCTCACTAATAGGGCCTATCATGTTCATGCTATCTCAATTCGTATGTTAACATGTCTAACATGCATTTTAAGGTCATATTACATGCTCGAAAAATCAGAATATAATGTGTTACACACATGTCAAGGTTTGTTTTCAAATCATTGATTTTCGTTAGGAAAGTGCACTAGTTAGGTTCACATGTTCACATTTTATTATGGAACCTATATACGCGAGTTAACATGCTTCTCATACATCTTTAAATCATACTATTATGCTTGCAAGGTCAGAATATTAGCATGGCAAGTATACATATCGAGTTCATTTCCAAAATTCGAAGTTTGTTTCTAAAATGCTAAGTTTATTTCAAAACTATAAGTATGCGTGCAACTATTAGTAAAACATGCTTACATTGTCTCAATATATCCATATATATGTATCACTCATGCTAGCATGCTTATTCTAAATTAGTACTATAAGCTAGCACTTAACAGAAACAAGCAGAAATCAATCAACCATTTCCAGTGACCGGCGCAGCTGTGCTGCGCCACAGTATTAAACCGGCGCAGCTGCGCCGTGTTTGGTTTGTCCTAGAGAGTTCCCAGTTTCGGCAGGTTCCAGGCCCAATCATGAAATTACTTTACGAATTTGATTGCAAGCAGCCATATGACAATCTAAACATGTATATTAGCTAGTATAACAACTAAGAACAATTAATAAACATTACTTACTCACATAATCACGAATTACATACCCAATTCAAGACTTAGTATCTTGACATTAATCTTAAATGAAGAACAAGAATGAAGAATTTTATACCTCTGTTAACAATCTGAACTTGCTGCCACTTTCCACTCACAATGCTACTATACTAATATATGTATTACTCTCAACTCAATACTCAAGCAAATTCTCAGCATTTTATTTGTGAAGAGGATGAGCTATATATATAGAGATAATATTACACAGATAATGCAATAATCCAATAAATTGAACCAATAGATTGAAGCTTTGTATATCAGCTAAGAAAGAGTTGGTAGAGTGATTGAAGAACACTGTTGAGGCCACTCCCCATGCCATGATTTATAGCTACATTGCTGAGAATTGGGAGAAGGAGAATAGGCTAGCCATTGAGTGTTTCACGTGTACAAGGATTGTGTCTATTAATATGGGACAAGGCATAGAAATCTCAACATTTCCAATTTGTAAACAAACTAGTGTTAATACTTAGGTTATATATACACACATATATTAGACACTTAGGTCTATAATTTAAATGTCACAATAATTCACATAATGTAGTAAGTGCAATTTGTGCACATATATTCCATGTACATTGGTTTCACATTATTTCATAATCAATGAAAATAACATAAGATAGTTAAGTATTATCAAATTATCTACCACGTACTAATGATGTCTCACTTTAATATATATTCACATTGTTACATAGACATTTCATGTAACTCTCATAATTCAATAACTTTACTATATAGTTTATGTACATAATATAATCACATTATGCTTCATATAATATATGGTTTCTATGTGTAGTATAATCACATTGCACTATAGTTTATATATACATGCATGGTCACACTTAAGTGTCTCTCTACACTATATAATATAGTTGTATTCCATATACTTTATATATTCAAGTATTGCACATTTGCACATATCAATTAATATAATCTTATTGTATTAATAACTTACTTATTTGTTTTTATTATTCATAATGTCAAATAAATAATTTATTTATCTCATTGATTAATTAACGATAATATTAATTAATCCATTCCTCATTGATTATTAATTTCCATAATAATCGATTAACACTTATATGATTAAATATCACATTAAAAGAATATAAATCTTATTATATTATAAACACATTGCTTATTATTATTATATTTCTTGCAATAATAATAATAACGTATTATTAATCAATCACAATTAATATTCCATAACCATCAATTAATATTCTACAATTAACAATTAATATAGATTAATCGTTCACTTTAATAATTCATTCGTTAATTAATATAATCATTAATAATCCTCATCACTGTGCCACACAAGGCTATCAACGAGTTTATCGCAAACTCCATAAATTTCTCAATTATTATAATTATTCAATTTTATATAATTGAATTAATTCATCTCATAACACAAAATTATTTATATTCAATAAATTCTCATTTTCATTAATATATTTATTTAATAATATTAGGAAATTTTTGGGTATTACATCCTCCACCCCTTATAAAAATTCCATCCCGGAATTTCTACAAGGTTACACAAATAAATGGGGATAATCCCTCATCATCTTATCTTCTAACTCCCACGTTGCCTCCTCGACATCGTGGTTACGCAAAAGTACTTTTACAGAAGATATAATTTTTTTTCTCAAGGTTTGCTCTTTCTTATCTAATATTTGGACAATAATCTCTTCATATGCCAAGTTCTTCTCCACTTGAATGGGCTCGTAAGAAATCACATGCTTGTAGTTGGCCTTGTACGGTCGCAACATAGAAATGTGGAATACGTTGTGGATGTGCTCTAACTCGGGTGGTAACACAACTTTGTATGCCACTTCGCCCACTCGCTTCAGTATCTCGAACGGTCCTATGAATCTTGGACTCAATTTTCCTTTCTTACAGAAATGGATCTTTCCCTTCCATGGAGATACCTTTAAAAATACGAAACTGCCGACTTTGAAGTCTCAGTCCTGCCGATGCAAATCTGCGTACTTTTTCTGGCGGTCTTGAGCTGCTACTAATCTGGCTCTTATAATTGTCACCACGTCTGCGGTTAGTTGAACTAACTCTGGTCCGAGTATTCGTCGTTCTCCGACTTTGTCCCAATATAATGGTGTTCTGCACTTTCTCCCGTAAAGAGCTTCGTATGGTGGCATGCCGATACTCGCATGGTAACTATTATTATACGCAAATTCGACTAAGGGTAGGTGGTCGTCCCAATTTCCCTTAAAATCCATCACGCAAGTTCTAAGCATGTCCTCCAGCGTTTGTATTGTTCGCACACTCTGTCCGTCTGTTTGAGGATGATAAGCGGTACTCAACCTCAACTGCGTTCCCATTCTCTCTTGCAAACTCTTCCAAAAATTGGACGTGAAGCGCTGATCTCGATCAGAGACAATTGACACTGGTACTCCATGTCGTGAAACAATATCCTTTACGTACAGACTCACTAACTGATTCAAACTGTAGCGGATCTTGATTGGTAGAAAATGTGCGGTCTTCGTTAGTCGATCCACGATAACCCAAATAGCATCATAACCTTTCTGTGTAACTGGAAGTCCTACCACGAAGTCCATCATAATATACTCCCATTTCCACTCTAGTATTTCCAACGGTTGTAGTAAACCACTCAGCCGTTGATGCTCTACTTTAACGCGTTGGCAAGTCAAACATCTACTGACGCACTCTGCGACTTCCCGTTTTAAATTGGGCCACCAAAAATGTTGCCTTAGATCTCGGTACATCTTCGTGCCTCCCGGATGAACGGAATATGTCTTATTGTGTGGCTCGTGCAAAATCTCTTCCCTTAACTCGGTTACCACCGGTACCCATACTCTTCCTTCAAATCTCAAAATACCGTCTTTATCCATTCAAAATTTCTCTTCCTCATTTTCTGTGATCCTCTTTCAAATTTTCTCACACTCTTCATCTTTTTCCTGGGCTTCCTTTACTCTATCCAAAAATGTCGGATGAGCTTTCACTACAAACAACCTTTCTTTAGACCTCTCGGGTCCCTTCACTTCTATTTCCAATTTCTCCATCTCTCTTATCAACTCTTCCTGAGTCGTCAAATTAAACAACTTCTCCCTTCCTTTCCTGCTCAGAGCGTCGGTAACCACATTTGTCTTCCCCGGGTGATAAAGAATATTGCAGTCATAGTCTTTGATTAATTCTAACCACCTTCTTTGTCGCATGTTCAACTCCTTCTGTGTGAAGATATATTTCAGACTTTTGTGGTCCGTGTATATCTCACATTTTTCCCCATACAAAAAATGCCTCCATATATTTAACGCAAAAACTACTACCGCTAACTCTAAGTCATGAGTAGGGTATCGCTTTTTGTAATCCTTCAATTGTCATGATGCATACGCAATGACTTTGCCATGCTACATAAGCACACAGCCAAGTCCCTTGTGCGATGCATCACTATAAACCACAAAATTTCCCGCATCATCTGGTAATGATAACACAGGCGCTTCGCTCAATCTCTTCTTCAACTCCTGAAAACTCTCTTCGCATTTGTCGGTCCATACAAATTTCACCGTCTTTCTAGTCAAATTGGTCAACGGGGTTACTATCTTAGAAAAATCTTGGATGAATCTTCGATAGTACCCAGCTAACCCTAAAAAGCTTCTCACCTCCGTCAGTGTTCTCGGTTGTTCCCAATTACTTACTGCTTCTACCTTTGCAGGGTCTACAGCGATTCCATTCTTATCCACCACGTGGCCTAAGAATTGAACCTTCTCCATCCAAAATTCGCACTTTGAAAATTTTGCATACATCTTCTCCTTCCTTAGTGCCTCCAAAACAATCTTCAGATGTTCGGCGTGTTCTTCCTCTGTCTTCGAGTAGATCAAAATGTCATTGATAAAAACCACTACAATTTATCCAAGTATGGCTTGAAAACTCGGTTCATCAAGTCCATAAATGCTGCCGGAGCATTAGTCAATCCAAATGACATTACCAAAAACTCGTAGTGTCCATAACGGGTTCGAAACGCAGTCTTTGGTATGTCCTCATCCCTCACTTTTAGTTGATGATATCCTGTTCGTAGGTCGATTTTTGAGAAACACTTTGCTCCCTTCAGTTGATCAAATAAGTCGTCTATCCTTGGTAGCAGATATCGGTTCTTGATCGTTACTCTGTTCAATTCTCGATAATCGATACAGAGCCTCATCGATCCGTCCTTTTTCTTAACGAATAACACTGGTGCTCCCTAAGGAGACACACTCGGTCGAATGTAACCTTTATCCAACAGCTCTTGCAATTGTATCATCAATTTCTTCATTTCTACTGGCGCCATACGATATGGAGCTTTCAAAATCGGTGTCGTTCCCGTTGCTAAGTCTATCATGAATTCGATTACTCTGTCTGGCGAAATACCAGGCAGATCGTCCGGAAACACATCTTCAGATTCATTTACTACGGATATATCTTTAATTTCTACTCCCTTCTTTCGAGTATCAACGATGTAAGATAGATAACCTACACATCCTTTCCTTAATAATTTCTTGGCCTGCATCATCTTAACGCAACACGATTGCTTAAGCGATGAGCTACCATAAAACACTACCTTAGACTTACTCAGAGTCTGAAGGTTCACACATTTATTCTGACAATCAATTATCGCTGCATGGTTATACAACCAATCCATTCCCAGTATCACATCAAATTCTCTCAGTCTAATAGGAATCAAGTCTACGCTCAGTTCATGTTCTATAATGTTTGTTCGACAATCTCGATAAACGTATTTTACATGGATTATTTTCTTATTCGCAACTTCTATGTTCAATGGATTTTCTAATAGTTCTCGGGGTGTACTAAGTTTACTAGCAAATTCTTCAGATATAAAAGAACAGGTGGCACCCGAATCAAATAATACATAAGCATTTATATTATTAATTGGGATTATACCTGACACCACGTCCTTCGCAGCCACGGTTGTAAGACCCCAACTTTTATGAATAAAGATTTAATTTTCTTTATATATTATTTCGAAATAGTAAGGTGTTGATTGATATGTGAAAGTTATGGGTAAAATGTGCAAATATTTTAAAATGAGCAAGTAGTTATAAAATATTCTGGTTGTTGGGGAATATTCGTTTGGTCGTGGAATATTCTTGTTGTCGGGGAATATTCGTACGACGGCGCAGCTATTTGTGGGCCCCACAATGGAATAACTGTCGGATATAGAAAACGACAGATATAACCTTTTTATAAATAACGGCGTAGTTGTTACCGTTAGTACTGTTGAAATACCCGGTGGTTAAAATACAGTGATACGCGGTGTTGCACAATAGCACACGGTATTACACAGTATTTTGAATTATTGAGTCTTACGTGAGTAGGCACTTACTCAATTATTGTTACAGTAATTACTGTTCAATATTTTATATTATTGACTCAATAATTGTTACATTGATATTTTATTGACTCAATAATTGCTACGTTGCCATTTTATATGATTGATTCAATAATGGCTACAGTTGATATTTTAGTATTATTGATTCAATAATTGTCATTGTACAATATTTCACATTATCAACTCAATAATTTATATTATTTGAATAATATTATTAGATAGCATTATTGACATTGTCTAAGGAAGTTCTGTCTAGGAGGGGTTATTTAATAGCGCGCCAGTAAGGAGAAGTCCTTATCGAAAGGCCCCCTCTTTCCTGAGAACGACCTGGTTTTCAATATTGTAGTTCTGTAATATTATTTGTGAATAATTAATTATTGATTTATATGATAAGGAAATATTTATTTTGTGGATATTAAAGAAGGAATTAGTGCTGATGTGTTTTTATCAGTATTTTGGTGTGAGAAATCATCTGTTTATGGATTTCGGATAATTTATGTTTGGAATTTGGAAAAAATTCCTTCTACAAAGTTGTAGAGAATTAAATTTTCTATGGAAAGACATAGAATTTGTATTTTTCTGATAAAATGGCTATTTATTATGAATTATTAAAGTTTCGGAAAATAAATATTTTTTTAATGGGTGGGCCCCACTTTTGTTGAAATTTTTTAGCCGCCAGGCGGCGGGAAATTTTTGAAAATAATAATATTTTATTATTTTAGTCTCCTTTGGCATCCTAAGCTTTTCCTATAAATAGGGTGCTTAGGTTAGAATTGAAAATCACACCAGAATCAGAAGTTTTCTCTCTCTATAATATCGAGCGTATTTTTGTGAGTATTTCATTACTTTGAGTGTTGCTATTTAGTGCAAGTTTTCTTCGGTATTATATCCGATATTCCAGTCAGAAGTATTATTCTTTTGAGGTAAAGGATGTTATTTCTTTCGTGAATGATGTTATTCTTTTCAATATCATTATACCAAAATATTGTCATGGATTTTATGTTGAAATTCTTACTTTTTCCGTCGGGGTTACTATTCACGTATACGGCACTATTCATGAAAAAAGTAAATTTTCTTCTATTTGTCCATATTGTTTGTTAAGGTTACTATCTTTGGTTGGATCTAAGTTTTGAGCTTTATTCTTGAATTTTGCTCCACAATTAATTATTACGAAGTATTTTTGAATTGGATATACTAAAATACGACTCCTTAATCTTATCCTTTATTTCACTAGATTCGTTATTTATATGATTTTTCATCATCCTCAGTCTTAAGTGGTGATATAACTGAATATCTTTGGCCTGTAGAGCAAAGATGAATGATTACCTGATGAATATCTTTGGCCTGTAGTGCAAAGATGGCAGGTGTTGAGATGAACATGACCACTGATGATACAAATGAATATCTTTGGCCTGTAGTGCAAAGATGAATATTTGATTCGAGGTGTATATTGATTGATGTTACAGGGATAAAATATTGATGATGGACTTTTAAATCATAGAAGATAGTAGACTTCATTCTCTGCTTAACTCTTCTAATGAATTGTTATTTTCGCTGCGAATATTGATCTAAAGTTGGTTGTCCATTATATTTTATCTGATTTGTTGAAGACTAACGATAATTTATTTTCCATTATCTTAGTCATAATATTCTTTACTGAGCTAGTTGAGCTCACCCTTTTCGTCTGTTGTCCTCTTCAGGAAATGAGAATGTTGTGGGAACTAGTCGGGGGACAGAGTGATGGTCCGAGTTAGAGCAGTAGTAGTCCTCACTATTTCTGATAAATAGTGTGATAATAATTGTAATGAGGACTTAGTTTGAACATTAATATTTTCTACATATTTGTATTGACACTCACAGTTGTGTGGTCGTATTTTGCACGACCGTATGATATAAAGTTTGTATTTGAATTCTGTACCATGTATTTGTCGACTCAGAATAGGTTGGGTTGACTGGACCTATTCTGGGGGCGTCACAGTTGGTATCAGAGCTTAGGGATATGATCTCTGGCGGAGATCGGGGAATAGAACTAGGAGGGGAGAGACGAGTAAATCCTTCACTAGTATGTCCTACCTAAGCTTATGTGGTATTTAATTGGTCAGTCGGAGCATAGGGTTAATATGTGATATGTTAATTTGTTTATTTAACCCTTGTTTTATGGCAGTATTTGAGAATGGCAGCTGAGAATGTTAACAACGAAGTGAATGAGACCGTGGAGACACCTTTAATCACTAACCAGGAGAACGTGCAACAAGAAGGCAATGTTCATCCTGAAAACAACGCTGGTCAAACGATAAACGATGAGATGTTTAGAAGTTTTTTGCAGTTTATGCAAAACCAGACGAGGGAGACTCGTGTGCAACATACAGGTGGAGATAATAACAACACGCGAATTGTCACCGCCAAGCAGTTCAAAGAATTGGGACCACCAGAGTTTCTGGGAAAGCCGGATCCGATCAAAGCGGAGACGTGGATTAAATAAATTACCAAGATATTTGATGTCTTGGGATGTACGGAGGAACAGAAGGTTCCATTCGCCACGTTTATGTTCCGTGGAGAGGCAGATTACTGGTGGGAATCCGTGAAGCGTACCCAGCCTGCCGCACTCAAGATGTTTTGGGAAGCGTTCCAGAAACTGTTCAATGACAAGTACTTTCCTGAAAGTATTCGTCATATGAAGGAGGTAGAATTTATTAGACTCGAACAAAACAACATGACGGTATCCCAGTACGAGGCTAAGTTCGCGGAGCTGTCCAGGTTTGCACCTCATTTGGTGGAGAATGAGGAACGTATGACGCGGATGTTTCTAAGAGGTTTGAAACCTGAAATACGTCAATACCTTATTTCTCATAAATTTTCTCTAAATTCGGATGTAGTAAACAGGGCCCAGTTGTTAGAACGAGATAATGATTATGTTCAACCGAGGGACCACAACCAAGGTCGTACCAGTGGCAGCAGTCATCGGAGCAATGACAACCAGCGAGGAGGGAAGTATGACAGAAGCGGTAACCACTCCGGTGGTAATCGTGGCCATGATAGTAGAAAAACCGAATCGGGAGGAGATTTCAAGAAGAGAAGGTACAAAAATGAGAACGTGAAGACGTCGACATCAGCACCAGCATCAACTATTTCTAGGGGAGGAGAACGACCATCGGTCGTATGCTATAAATGCGGGAAACAGGGACACATCAGCCCTAACTGCCCACAACAATTCAAGGCATGTTATAACTGTGGAAAAGAAGGACATATAGCTCGAGATTGTCCTATTGCGAAACCAAGCCTAGCGAGAGTGGTGATTCTAAAGGAGGTTTTGGACAAGTCAAAGTCGGTGATTCCTGGAAGAGTGTTTGTCGTTACAGCCCAAAACGCAAGGAATCCGCACGAGGTGATTACGGGTAAGCTCATCATAAACTCTTGCGAAGTTTACACCTTGTTAGATACCGGTGCTACCCATTCGTTTATTTCACCTGCTTGTGCTCAACATTTGAACTTGACTTCTGATAAATTAGACTTTGACTTATCTGTTGAAACTCCGTTAGGAGAAACCTTTATTACATCTACAGTTTACAAATCTTGCTTGATTCAGATTGGTACCCTTACCTTACCTGTTGATCTTATATCTTTGAAAATACTTGCATTTGACGTGATTTTAGGAATTGACTGGTTAACCACTTACCATGCAAAAATTGATTATTTTCGTAAGGTTGTTAGTTTTCATATTCCTAATCAACCTGTTGTGCGAATCCAAACCACCAAACCACTAAAATCAGTCAATATCATTTCAAATCCCAAGGCTATTCGTTTATTGAAAAACGGATGTCAAGCTTTCTTAGCTCATGTCACTGATCTAAACCAGAATACATCAGATTTGAATGATATTTCTGTTGTTAATGAGTTTCCTGATGTATTTCCCGAAGAACTTCCCGGTCTACCCCCAGAACGTGAAGTTGAATTCTTTATTGACCTTGAGCCCGGTACAAAGCCCATTTCTAAAACCCCATATCGAATGGCTCCTATTGAACTTCAGGAGTTAAATATCCAATTACAAGAATTGTTAGACATCGGTTTTATTCGTCCTAGTACGTCTCTTTGGGGTGCTCCTATTTTATTTGTAAAGAAGAAAGACGGGAGTATGCGACTTTGCATTGACTATCGGGAGTTGAACCATGTCACCATTAAGAATAGGTATCCGCTACCTCGTATTGATGACCTATTCGACCAGTTGCAAGGAGCGCAATTCTTTTCAAAGATCGATCTTCGTTCTAGATATCATCAGTTGAAGATTAAAACTGAGGATATTCCAAAGACTACTTTCAGAACACGGTACTGGCATTATGAGTTCTTAGTCATGTCTTTTGGATTGACTAATGCTCCTACTGCTTTCATGGATATGATGAACCGTGTATTTAAGGAATATTTGGATCAGTTCGTTGTTGTCTTTATTGATGACATCCTCATTTATTCTAAAAGCCGTGAAGATCATGAGCACCATTTGAAGCTGGTACTTCAAAAGCTTCGTGAGAACAAGCTATATGCCAAGCTGAAGAAATGCGAGTTCTGGCTTGAGGAAGTAGCATTCCTTGGGCACGTGGTATCGAAACGTGGAGTATCTGTGGACCCGGCGAAGATTGAAGCAATACAAAGCTGGGAGCAACCTAAGTCGGTGACTGAAGTACGAAGCTTTCTGGGCTTAGCTGGTTATTATCGGAGGTTCGTAGAGGGATTTTCTCGAATCGCTACTCCATTAACTCAGTTGACTCGGAAAGATACAAAATTCGTTTGGGGCGAGGAATGCGAGAAGAGCTTCCAAGAGCTCAAGAGGAGACTTATTTCAGCACCTGTTCTGACAATACCATCTGGTTCGGATGGATTTGTTATTTACAGCGATGCTTCGGGCAAAGGGTTAGGATGTGTTCTCATGTAACATGGGAAAGTCATAGCCTATGCTTCGCGACAACTCAAAGAATATGAGAGGAATTATCCTACTCATGATCTAGAGTTGGCAGCTGTCATTTTTGTGTTGAAGATCTGGAGACATTACTTGTACGGAGAGAAAGTGGAGATCTATACAGATCATAAGAGCCTTAAATATTTCTTCACTCAGAAGGAACTCAACATGCGGCAACGACGTTGGCTTGAGCTGTTGAAAGATTATGATCATACCATCCAATACCATCCTAGAAAAGCGAACGTGGTAGCTGACGCGTTGAGTAGAAGATCATATGTGGGAACGAGTGTGATGATGTCAAGTATACGCGTAGAACAAGCTTTGATTGATAAAGTTAAAACTGCTCAAGCTACGGATCCGGAGCTGATGAAGATGAAGAAGAAGGTGCAAGAAGGTGCAATTCCAGAAGCAAGAATCGATGAAGAGGGAATACTTCGAGTCAACTCCAGACTTTGTGTTCCTAACGATTCTGACTTGAAGCATAGAATCATGATGGAGGCACACAACACACCGTTTGCAATCCATCCTGGGAGTACCAAAATGTATCGTGATCTCCGACATACATTTTGGTGGAGCAATATGAAAAGAGAGATCGCGGAGTTTATTTCGAAATGTTTGACTTGTCAACGTGTAAAGGCGAAGCATCAAGTACCGAAGGGTCCATTACAATCACTGGAGATTCTAAAATGGAAGTGGGAACACATTACGATGGATTTCGTTACGGGTCTTCCCAAGGTTTCTCAAGGCAATGATGCTATTTGGGTTATTGTTGATAGATTAACCAAGTCTGCTCATTTCTTACCGATACGAGAGACTTATTCCCTTGAACGTCTTGCTCATATGTACGTGAATGAGATTGTGAGACTGCATGGCATGCCAGTATCCATAGTTTCGGATCGTGACCCCAGATTTACTTCACGATTTTGGATCAGTTTGCAGAAAGCTATGGGCACGGATTTACGATTCAGTTCGGCTTATCATCCTCAAACAGACGGACAATCGGAAAGGACTATTCTAACTCTTGAAGATCTATTGAGACTCTGTGTTCTAGACTTCAAAGGGAGTTGGGATAAGTACTTACCATTGGTGAAATTCTCCTACAACAACAGTTATCAGGCAAGTATAGGTGTGGCTCCATTCGAGGCATTGTATGGGAGAAAGTGTCGCTCTCCAGTATGTTGGAACGAGGTGGGTGAAATAACATTGTTGGGACCGGAGTTAGTACGTATGACTACAGAAAAGATCCAAATAATTCAACAACGTATACAAACAGCACAAGATCGACAAAAGAGTTATGCGGATCTTCATCGAAAGGACGTGGAATTTAATGTTGGGGACCATGTATTGTTACGTGTTGCTCCGTGGAAAGGAGTTACGAGGTTTGGTAAGAGATGAAAGCTCAACCCACGATTTATTGGTCCATTTGAGATTCTTGACCGAGTAGGAAATGTGGCCTATAGACTCGCTTTACCTCCAAGCATGTCTCGTGTTCATAATGTGTTTCAAATATCCGTGTTATGTAAATATGTGAAGGATCCAAACCGCATTATTGAGTTAGAACCGAATGAGATAGCTGAAGATTTAACATACAAGGAGGTACCTGTCAAGATCTTGGATAGGAAGGAGCATGTCCTACGCTTGAAAATTATACCTCAAGTTAAAGTTTTGTGGAGAAACCATGCTATTGAGGAAATGACCTGGGAGTTGGAATCGGAAATAAAAGCGAGGTATCCTCACCTTTTCGACATACCAGGTACGTACGTCAATTTCGAGGACGAAATTTCATAAGGAGGGGAGGTTGTAAGACCCCAACTTTTATGAATAAAGATTTAATTTTCTTTATATATTATTTCGAAATAGTAAGGTGTTGATTGATATGTGAAAGTTATGGGTAAAATGTGCAAATATTTTAAAATGAGCAAGTGGTTATAAAATATTCTGGTTGTCGGGGAATATTCGTTTGGTAGTGGAATATTCTTGTTGTCGGGGAATATTCATACGACGGCGCAGCTATTTGTGGGCCCCACAACGGAATAACTGTCGGATATAGAAAGCGACAGAAATAACCTTTTTATAAATAACGGCGTAGTTGTTACCGTTAGTACTGTTGAAATACCCGGTGGTTAAAATACAGTGATACGCGGTGTTGCACAATAGCACACGGTATTACACAGTATTTCGAATTATTGAGTCTTACGTGAGAAGGCACTTACTCAATTATTGTTACAGTAATTACTGTTCAATATTTTATATTATTGACTCAATAATTGTTACATAGATATTTTATTGACTCAATAATTGCTACGTTGCCATTTTATATGATTGATTCAATAATGGCTACAGTTGATATTTTGGTATTATTGATTCAATAATTATCATTGCACAGTATTTCACATTATCAACTCAATAATTCATATTATTTGAATAATATTATTACATAGCATTATTGACAATGTCTAAGGAAGTTCTGTCTAGGAGGGGTTATTTAATTGCGCGCCAGTAAGGAGAAGTCCTTATCGGAAGGCCCCCTCTTTCCTAGGAACGACCTGGTTGTCAATATTGTAGTTCTGTAATATTATTTGTGAATAATTAATTATTGATTTATATGATAAGGAAATATTTATTTTGTGGATATTAAAGAAGGAATTAGTGCTGATGTGTTTTTATCAGTATTTTGGTGTGAGAAATCATCTGTTTATGGATTTCGGATAATTTATGTTTGGAATTTGGAAAAACTTCCTTCTACAAAGTTGTAGAGAATTAAATTTTCTATGGAAAGACATAGAATTTGTATTTTTCTGACAAAATGGCTATTTATTATGAATTATTGAAGTTTCAGAAAATAAATATTTTTTAAATGGGTGGGCCCCACTTTTGTTGAAATTTTTTAGCCGCAAGCCGGCGGAAAATTTTTGAAAATAATAATATTTTATTATTGTAGTCTCCTTTGGCATCCTAAGCTTTTCCTATAAATAGGATGCTTAGGTTAGAATTGAAAATCACACCAGAATCAGAAGTTTTCTCTCTATATAATATCGAGCGTATTTTTGTGAGTATTTCATTACTTTGAGTGTTACTATTCAGTGCAAGTTTTCTTCGATATTATATCCGATATTCCAGTCAGAAGTATTGTTCTTTTGAGGTAAGAGATGTTATTTCTTTCGTAAATGATGTTATTCTTTTCAATATCATTATTCCAAAATATTGTCATGGATTTTATATTGAAATTCTTACTTTTTCCGTCGGGGTTACTATTCACGTATACGGCACTATTCATGAAAAAAATAAATTTTCTTCTATTTGTCAATATTGTTTGTTAAGGTTACTATCTTTGGTTGGATCTAAGTTTTGAGCTTTATTCTTGAATTTTGCTCCACAATTAATTATTACGAAGTATTTTTGAATTGGATATACTAAAATACGAATCCTTAATCTTATCCTTTATTTCACTGGATTCGTTATTTATATGATTTTTCATCATCCTCAGTCTTAAGTGGTGATATAACTGAATATCTTTGGCATGTAGAGCAAAGATGAATGATTACCTGATGAATATCTTTGGCCTGTAGTGCAAAGATGACAGGTGTTGAGATGAACATGACCACTGATGATACAAATGAATATCTTTGGCCTGTAGTGCAAAGATGAATATTTGATTCGAGATGTATATTGATTGATGTTACAGGGATAAAATATTGATGATGGACTTTTAAATCATAGAAGATAGTATACTTCATTCTCTGCTTAACTCTTCTAATGAATTGTTATTTCCGCTGCGAATATTGATCTGAAGTTGGTTGTCCATTATATTTTATCTGATTTGTTGAAGACTAACGATAATTTATTTTCCATTATCTTAGTCATAATATTCTTTACTGAGCTAGTTGAGCTCACCCTTTTCGTCTGTTGTCCTCTTCAGGAAATAAGAATGTTGCGGGAACTAGTCGGGGGACAGAGTGATGGTCCGAGTTAGAGCAGTAGTAGTCCTCACTATTTTTGATAAATAGTGTGATAATAATTGTAATGAGAACTTAGTTTGAATATTAATATTTTCTACATATTTGTATTGACACTCACAGTTGTGTGGTCGTATTTTGCACGACCGTATGATATAAAGTTTGTATTTGAATTCTGTACCATGTATTTGGCGACTCATAATAGGTTGGGTTGACTGGACCTATTCTGGGGGCGTCACAACGGCGTCCTGGACAGTCATGTTAAAAGTTCTGGCAGTTGGGCTGTTGGATTGTGCTGGCCCGCTGATCATAAGCTTGTTTCCTCCCCCTTGTTGGCTACCACTTCCGCCACTTCCCTTCTTCGGGCAATCCTTAATATGGTGCTTAGTTTAGCCGCAAGCAAAACACCCTTGGATCTTCTTTGGCTTCGGACAGTTTGGCGCCTCTTGGCAGCAATTATAACACGTGCCCTTTCCTTTCCAGCACTCCCCTTGGTAACTTTTCCCACACTTATTACAAGCTCCACTCCTTTTCTTAAAATTTCCCTGGTGACTCCCACCGTGATTATTGTTTCTGCTGTTGTTATTCTCCCACTTTCTCTTTCCCAAATTACTTCCTCCACTGCTGCTTCCTCCAGTACGATTCTCTCCTCCAGCATTCTTTCCTTTCTTCTCTTTGTTGTACAAGCTCAAAGCTTCACTTCCTCCCTTGGCAATAATAGCCTTTTCCAGCAGTGTTGCAAAAGAATCGATCTGAAGAACTGACACCTTATTGAATAGCCAAGGCTTCAGTCCTTGTTCGAATCGTCTAGCCTTCCTCTCTTCATCTCCTACCTGGTGCTCCGCAAATCGGGCTAGTTCGTTAAACTTAGCCGCGTATTGCGCCACCGTCATCTCCCCTTGTTTTAACTCTAGGAATTTCACCTCCATCCTATTCTTCATGCTTTTCGGGAAGTAATTCTCAAAAAATAGCGTCTTAAACTTATCCCAAGCTATTATCCCTTCTCCAGCTCTTTGTTGATTAGCCTCCCACTAGTAGTTCGCTTCTCCCCTCATCATGTACGTGGCAAACACGTCTTCTGATCTTCACCTACGCAAGCTATAGTGAAAACTTTTTCGATCTCCTTGATCCACGTTTGTGCGACGATTGGGTCGGTAGTTCCCTCGAACTCCGGGGGTCCTACAATCTTAAAGTCTTTAAAGGTTGTTACTAGCACAGCCTGAGGGTTTGGGCGAATGGGTTCATTGTTCCTTCCCCTTAATGCATCTCCTAACAGATCTACCAGTTTCTGGATCGGGTTTACTTTTTCCCTCTCATTGTTCACTGACTCCTCAGGTGCAGTCAATCTACGTCTGGGCGGCATTATCTGCATCACAAATTTTAATTTTATTATTATCCAGTTATGTTACTTAAGTATTTCTTTTTAATACAAAAGAATAAATTTATAACACGTTTCTGAATAAACTCCATTTATATTCATATGCCAACCATTTCATTACATGATTTCCCTAGCATATTTCTATAAATGTTATCACATGTATCCCCTAATATCACAAAAGACGGAATACTATCATAATATCATACTACCCCTCTAACAAAAGCTTATATGGGTTTACATCACTATCCCATACTTTACACAAAAAGTTGGGATTACAACATAGTATGTACAACACATAAAGATAAATTCTACTAAACTACCACTAGACCATTTAAGGAAATCTCATCACATCATGCCATGCTCCACATCACTCTTGTACTCTAACTGTGCTATATAAGCTACCAGCTCTCGACTCAAAGTGTGTAAAGTCTGTCCTTGCTCTGCCGGGTAGTGGTACACACCATCAATCACCCTCTCGAATGTCGAATGGAACACGTACCCCGTCTTGTTCATTTTCCTCTTCTTTCATTTGACCTCATCTTCCAGGTCATCTACTCTCTCGAGTTCAGCCTCCCACTTCTCCTCGAAGTGTATCTTATCCATCACCTCTAATTCCAACTGAGTGCGGAGTGCTTCCTTCTCAGTCTTCTCGCTTAGTTCCCTCTGTTCTACCTCTTCCAGCTTTCCTGCCAGATCCACATTTCTCGCCACCGACTTGTGGAATAAGGTTCCCATCTGGATCCCTGCCTCCCTGCGGTAGGCAATCTCTACCTCTAGCTCCTGCATGTCTCACTTCCTCTGGTGGTCCTCGTCTCTCAGCCTCTGGAATTCAGACTCTCTCTCCTTGGCCTCTTCCTCTAACTCCTAGACTCTGCAGTCCAACTCTAGGATCCGCTCCTCATATTTGCCTAACATCTGCTCCTCTACAGTAGCCTCATCAGAGTCCTCTACTGGCTCATCCTCCATAGGCTCCTCCTCGGGGTCGAACTCTACCTCGATCTCATCCTCGTCGTCAGACTTGAATGGTGCAACTGCCTGCACTGGCACAGCCTCTAAGGGTGCCTCGTAAACTACATGAATATCCCTGGGCTCATCCTCAGCCACTCTAGCAGGTACTCCCATATCTGCCATCTACAATCACAAACACAAGATAAGAAACAGCAACTCTATTAGAATGTTAAACAAAACATAAGTTCATTGTATAAAATAAAGTTACATTTCATAACAAACTAAGCCTCTCATGGAAAACTCTACATGAGTTTTATTTCCTTCCTAACTTCTAAATTCGCCTAAGTTATAGTCTAAGGACACTCGTTCCTAAGGTTTATAACTACAGCTCTGATACCAACCTGTGATGCCCCAAATTCTAGGACCGTCACGGGGTCGCTCGAATTCGGTTCGTCACGTGTTCATGCTAATACATCACAATAATAATACGACTAAATGTCGCATCGCACAGCAGAATAATACACAACTAATACCGAATAAATTACATTTAAATAATATAATTATTCACGTCCCAAGGTCTCGTAACTTAAACACTGATTACATAGCTTAGACATATCTTAAGCAATAATAACCTTAACTAGTACATAATATCATAAGTTCTTTATTACAATCATAAAGTCCTACATAAACAAAGCTACTCAATAGCCTTTCCCTTGCCCTTGTCGGCACTTGAGGGTCCGCACTGCTCGGCCTTAACTGAAATGTTTTTAGCGAAAGCAAGAATGAGCACAAATTGCTCAGCAAGTAATATACAATAAGGGTAAGTAATATAATTCTCAATTCTCGAAAGGGTATAGCAAGGTTTGATAGTTCAAGGATAACAAGAATATCAACAGTTCTCAATAACAGTCGTTAAGGACAAAATAATATTAATATGATTCAATAATAAACCAATTTAAGATTTTAAGATAACTGAATACTGAGCAGTCACTAAGGACTATGAACTTCCACAGGAATTGAGAGTAATAAACTGAAAATCCAACAAAAACAAGTACAACAGGTGATCAGCCTAAAGTACCCTATGTTATGCATAACACTCAATCATACTAATGTGCGCGCGTTGGTTCTCCGACAGTTATATTTTGTTCTTCTCAGTCAAATACAAGATTTCGCACCAATCAATCGGTTTGGGTCGCCATTCAATAATATAAGTCTAGCCGAATCAAATGGCATAAATCTCAACAACTATAAATTCAATTTCAAGATTTAAAGTCCGAAGAATATAGTTCGACTTCTATCCTATTCATGAAGTATATGGTTTATAATATCTGAATTTAATCTCAAGAGTTTACTCGTACGACAATAATTGCATAAGCCAATCGAATGTTCAATAAAGAGTAGAGTTAGGAACTTGCTTACAACGTTCCTTGAATAAAGTAAATACGAAGGTCTAGGATACTTGCACTATAAATGAGTGTAAGTAAGGAAACTTGCACTTTAAAAGAGTATAAGTTAGAGAACATGCGTTGTTTACGCTAAACTTGAATCACAGCAACTAATCGTGGTATATATACATGCATGACACATGAATGAGTCTAAGAGTACTATCACATGTGTCCATAAATATCAGAATACGAAACTTATAATAACATGTTAAGGTTCACAATCAAAGCTTATATTTTTATTAGTAAATCTCACTAATAGGGCCTATCATGTTCATGCTATCTCAATTCGTATGTTAACATGTCTGACATGCATTTCAAGGTCATATTACATGCTCGAAAAATTAGAATATCAATGTGTTACACATATGTCAAGGTTTGTTTTCAAATCATTGATTTTCGTTAGGAAAGTGCACTAGTTAGGTTCACATGTTCACATTTTATTATGGAACCTATATACGCGAGTTAACATGCTTTTCATACATCTTTAAATCATACTATTATGCTTGCAAGGTCAGAATATTAGCATGGCAAGTATACATATCGAGATCATTTCCAAAATTCGAAGTTTGTTTCTAAAATGCTAAGTTTATTTCAAAACTATAAGTATGCGTGCAACTATTAGTAAAACATGCTTACATTGTCTCAATATATCCATATATATGTATCACTCATGTTAGCATGCTTATTCTAAATTAGTACTATAAGCTAGCACTTAACAGAAACAAGCAGAAATCAATCAACCATTTCCAGTGACCGGCGCAGCTGCGCCGTGTTTGGTTCGTCCCAGAGAGTTCCCAGTTTCGGCAGGTTCCAAGCCCAATCATGAAATTACTTTACGAATTTGATTGCAAGCAGCCATATGACAGTCTAAACATGTATATTAGCTAGTATAACAACTAAGAACAATTAATAAACATTACTTGCTCACATAATCACGAATTACATACCCAATTCAAGACTTAGTATCTTGACAGTAATCTTAAATGAAGAACAAGAATGAAGAATTTTATACCTCTGTTAACAATCTGAACTTGCTGCCACTTTCCACTCACAATGCTACTATACTAATATATGTATTACTCTCAACTCAATACTCAAGCAAATTCTCAGCATTTTATTTGTGAAGAGGATGAGCTATATATATAGAGATAACATTACACAGATAATGCAATAATCTAATAAATTGAACCAATAGATTGAAGCTTTGTATATCAGCTAAGGAAGAGTTGGTAGAGTGGTTGAAGAACACTGTTGAGGCCACTCCCCATGCCATGATTTATAGCTACATTGCTGAGAATTGGGAGAAGGAGAATAGGCTAGCCATTGAGTGTTTCACGTGTACAAGGATTGTGTCTATTAATATGGGACAAGGCATAAAAATCTCAGCATTTCCAATTTGTAAACAAACTAGTGTTAATACTTAGGTTATATATACACACATATATTAGACACTTTGGTCTATAATTTAAATGTCACAATAATTCACATAATGTAGTAAGTGCAATTTGAGCACATATATTCCATGTACATTGGTTTCACAATATTTCATAATCAATGAAATAACATAAGATAGTTAAGTATTATCAAATTATCTACCACGTACTAATGATGTCTCACTTTAATATATATTCACATTGTTACATATGCATTTCATGTAACTCTCGTAATTCAATAACTTTACTATATAGTTTATGTACATAATATAATCACATTATGTTTCATATAATATATGGTTTCTATGTGTAGTATAATCACATTGCACTATAGTTTATATATACATGCGTGGTCACACTTAAGTGTCTCTCTACACTATATAATATAGTTGTATTCCATATACTTTATATATTCAAGTATTGCACATTTGCACATATCAATTAATATAATCTTATTGTATTAATAACTTACTTATTTGTTTTATTATTCATAATGTTAAATAAATAATTTATTTATCTCATTGATTAATTAACGATAATATTAATTAATCCATTCCTCATTGATTATTAATTTCCATAATAATCGATTAACACTTATATGATTAAATATCACATTAAATGAATATAAATCTTATTATATTATAAGCACATTGCTTATTATTATTATATTTCTTGTAATAATAATAATCACGTATTATTAATAAATCACTGTTAATATTCCATAACCATCAATTAATATTCTACAATTAACAATTAATATAGATTAATCGTTCACTTTAATAATTCATTCGTTAATTAATATAATCATTAATAATCCTCATCACTGTGCCACACAAGGCTATCAACGAGTTTATCGCAAACTCCATAAATTTCTCAATTATTATAATTATTCAATTTTATATAATTGAATTAATTCATCTCATAACATAAAATTATTTATATTCAATAAATTCTCATTTTCATTAATATATTTATTTAATAATATTAGGAAATTCTCGGGTATTACAGGTTAACTGTGGGGAAGGTGTTAGGCACCCCACGACTCCCGTGTAAACACGGTACCACATCTTTTCAATATTTCCCTTAAAACTGAAATGCGTGTGTGAATGCTATTTGAAAATTTGGCCTATATTTGATTGGAAAGCATGTTTATGCATCGTTGAACCTATATACGAAGGGTTTGATTTGATTTACAAAAAATCTTTGATTTGATTTGCAAAAGTGCTTGATTTAATTCGCAAAAGCTTATCTTTTCGAAAAGATTTAAAATGATATTTTGAAAGCTGGTTTTTAAACCCTTACGCTAACATAGGAATTGAAGCATATTGATACTTCAGTTTTATCTTTTCAGCCTAAAGGCTAAATTTGAATGGTGATTGTCGGGCTGCGAAGCATCCTCAACCACAACATATATACAAGTGTCAATCTCCTCATGGACATGATAGCCATCAGAGGGACTCTGACACGATAAACCATATTTTCACTATGTTGAGACCTTAAATCCGGATAACCATTTTAAGGTCTTTTGTATGTACATTTTACAGAAAAACTGGCAGGGTACATTCGTAAACTGGATTTCGTCCATCGTGCGAATCAGATTCTGATCATTTTGATCATAATTCCCACGATTCCTAGGCTCACATAGGGAGGCCGAGAAACCTGCACAGCTCAAATTTGCACAGAAATAAGGATCCATCAGTAAATCCTGGCTGCGCGTGGCCAAAGCATCTCGTTCCCACTAGATAGCGATCTAAGGGCCACAAGGTTGCTTTTCTAAGTGACACTAGAAAAATGCTAGATTTAAATAAGTCTCAGCCATTCTAGCTTACCGATTTTTAACCGTTTGAAAGTTAGAGTTAGCGAGATTTAAATAAATCTAGTTCGCCCACATATATGTTAGTGTCGATTCATATATAATGAATATTTAAAGCAACAATTTAATAAAAGCGTGTAAAACAGTATATATATATATATATATATATATATATATATATATATATATATATATCGATGGGTTTTCACACCGATGCCCGGACTGGAATTGAAATGGACAGAAAAGTAGTCAACCAAGACTGGGAAGATAACCCAGTGTGGTGAATGTTGCAGATATGTACAAAAATAGTAAAAAGGCCACAGAATAATTCAGGCCAGACTAGAATGTAAATGCACAGAAAAGTAGTCAACCATGACTGGGAAGATAACCCAGTGTGGTGAATTTGCTTATATATGCATATTTATATATAAAAGTAGTAAAAAGGCCACAGAATAATCCAGGCCAAACTGCAATATATAAATATATATATAGAGATAGAAATGTAGTCAACCAAGACTGGGAAGAGAACCTAGTGGTGGTGAAGGCTGCTTATATATGCATAAATATATATAAAAGTAGTAAACTACCTCAGTTAGTATATATACAGTTAAATATATACAAAAAAAGCCAAACCCGAACTGGGAAGATAACCCAGTCCGTCGAAGTTGCTAGTAACAAAGACGCAAGTATGCCAAAGCTGCCGGAAGTGATGGATAGTCAATCCAAGTTGTAAAAATGCCAGAAAAGGCGTTCAAGTACTATGTACCAAAAGTTGACGAAAACGGCCACGGAACTGAGTTTCGGGCATATTTATAAAACAAAACTTAACGTGCAAGTGTATAAAAGTACGAAGTAGTAGTATTGACTTGTTGATCGTAAATATACTCACAATGGACTGTTACATGGGCTTTTTGCCAAATCGTAGGCCTTTAACGTCTGAATCTACCGATTATTTTTTGATATGTGGTAGTATGTGGGTAAATCTACGTGTTAGAGTAAAAATATTTGGGTTTGGAAGACAAGAAAATGGACAGAAAACCAAACAGGCTGAGGTTCGAAGCATTTTTTTAAAAAATAAGGGGGGGCACCTCATATATATAGGCTAGGGAGCCTCAGCTCTACCTGCTGCTACCACAGGTAGAGCTGTGACCCCCCTAGTGGGGCCCACGTGTTTGGTTGAGTTGTCTCAAAGTACGTGCACTCCGAGCAACACGAGGTCAAAGTCGACACTTTCTAACTTTTGATCGGAGGGTCCGTTTGAGGCGAGCTATACCTTTCCGAAAAGCCCTCACCGAGTGTGTCTCAATGACATGGGATAAAACATTTTTTGGGTCAAAGAAGATGGGTTCATAACCAAGTCTTTGATTCCCTGTAGTTTATTCGTTGAGCTATCTTGCGCTGTTTACAGTCGGAATCATCGTTATGGTTCGTTCTGACCTTGGTGGCATCAATTCAGCTTGAATTTGATCGAATCGGCTTAGGGTTGGTAAAATAACCATTTCACCCCTCCTGGGGTTGCCCTTAGTGTCGGCATGGCCTTTGGTTGACTTCCAGGAGTTGTTTCCAAGACTTGGATCCCATTAGATTTTGTTTGTCCTCAATGTTGTCTCTGAAGTTGATTTGGTCATTTCAGGTTTTCTCCTGGAGGTGTTGTGGAGCTTCAGGTTTGTTCCTGAAGTTTCCTTGACTTCCCGGGTTGAGACCAGGGATGACCTGCATTTTACTGGTTGAGACCGGGGCTGACCTGATGACCAGATATTAAGATCGGGGTTGATCTGATGGCCCGATTGGAGATCGAGGTTTTTTTAATGGCCCGATATTGAGCTCGGGGTTGATTTGATGGCCTGATATTGAGATCGAGGTTGATTTGACGGCCCGATATTGAGATCGGGGTTGATTTGATGGCCCAATATTGAGATCGGGGTTGATTTGACGGCCCAATATTGAGATCGGGGTTGATTTGATGGCCCGATTGCAGATCAGGGTTGATTTGATGGCACGATATTGAGATCGGGGATGATCTGATGGCCCGATTAGAGATCGGGGTTTATTTGATGGTCTGATATTAAGATCGGGGTGATTGGATGGCCCAATTGGAGATCGGGGTTAATTTGATTGCCCGATATTGGGATTGGGGTTGATCAGACTGCCCGATTGGAGATCAGGGTTGATTTGATGGCCCGATTGGAGGATGGGGTTGATCTGACGGCCCGATTAGAGATCGAGGTTGATTTGACGGCCCGATATTGAGATCGGGGTTGCTCTAACAGCCTAATTAGAGATCGGGGTTGATTTGATGGCCCGATATTGTGATCGGGGTTAATTTAACTGCCCGATTGGAGATCAGGGTTGATTTGATGGGCTGATTGGAGATCAAGGTTGATTTGACGGCCCGATTGGAGATAGGGGTTGATTTGATGGCCCGATTTTGAGATTGGTGTTGATCTGACGGCCCGATTGGAGATCGGGGTTGATTTGATGGCCCAATTTTAAGATCAGGGTTGATCTGACGGCCCGATATTGATATCGGGGTTGATTTGATGGCCTGATTTTGAGATCGGGGTTGATCTGAGGGCCCGATATTGAGATCGGGGTTGATTTGATGGACCGATATTGAGATCGAGGTTGATTTGATGGCCTAATATTGAGATTGGGGTTGATTTGAGCAGGATAAAGGTTGCTAGACACTTGAAATGCAAAGGCAAAGGGGATTCAATGCCGGATATGGTATGCAAGGAGTATCAGATACCTTTGAGGAGGTGGGGTTATCACTGATGGATTGCGTTAGTTTCCGTTAGGGATGATGTTAATAGGCTACCACGAACTATTTTTTGTCATTTTCTGTTGGGGATGACGTCACTCATGATAGCCTAGGGCTGACATTATCAGACGACTACTGGTAGGGGAACCACTGACGTGCTTGTTAGAGAGGAGCTATCACAGATTGTTCCCGTCATGCTCTGCTGGGGATGACGTTCTCTGCGATAGCTTCATTGATTTTAACTAGGATGATACTATTGATGCTACCTTGGTTTGAGACCAATGGTTTCCCTGTCCGACGGTACTCTTTGCAGGGTTGATTTCCCTTTGGCGGGTGCTGTTGCACATTTCTAGAGGCTCCTCTGCTGGGGACACTTCTCGATTATCGAGTCTCCTTAATGGATGCTTCCAATGTCCATCCTGATGAGAGTTTACGCCGTCATTTTACAATAGGCGGTTGAATCACCATTTTTTCTTGGTGATCCTTTTGCGGATGTGTAGAACAGATTCCATCATCGACGATGGACTATTATATGGTTTCTGTCACCGTATCACTTCCGATGCTTCTTTGAGGTCGCTCCAACAGCTAAGACATTGCTGGGGTTGACCTAATGGTTGAAATGGATTCGGTTTATAACCGAAACTTTGCTGGGGTTGAACCTACGACTGAACTGGACTCGGTCTGTACCCGAAACTTCGTTGGGGCTGAACCAACGGCTAATTTGAACTTGATCTGTACCAGAAACTTCGTTGGGGTTGAACCAACGACTGAATTGAACTCGGTCTGTACCCAAAACTTCGCTGGGGTTGAGCCAACTGCTGAACTGAATTCAGTCTGTACCCGATACTTCGCTGGGGTTGAGCTAACTGCTAAACTGGATTCGATTTGTATCCGATACTTCGCTGGGGCTGAACCAACGGCTAAATTGAGCTCCATCTATACCCGATACTTCGCTGGGGTTGAGCCAACGGCTGAATTGAACTCGGTCTGTACCCGATACTTCGCTGGGGTTAAGCCAACGGATCTGTACCTGATACTTCGCTAGGATTGAGCCAACGGCTGAATTAAACTCGGTCTGTACTCGATACTTTGCTAGGGCTGAACCAACGGTTGAATTGAACCCGGTCTGTACCCGATACTTCACTGGGGTTGAGCCAACGGCTGAATTGAACTCGGTCTGTACCCAATACTTCGCTGGGGTTAAGCCAACGGATGAATTAAACTCAATCTGTACCCGATACTTCGCTAGGATTGAGCCAACGGCTGAATGAAACTCAGTCTGTACCCGATACTTTGCTAGGGATGAACCAATGGTTGAATTGAACCCGGTCTGTACCCGATACTTCACTGGGTTGAGCCAACTGCTGAATTGAACTCGGTCTGTACCCGAAACTTTGCTGGGGTTGAACCAATGGCTGAACTGGATTCGGTCTATACCTGATACTTCGCTAGGGTTGCACCAACGGATGAACTGGATTCTGTCTGTACCCGATACTTCGTTGGGGTTGAGCCAACGGTTGAATTGAACTCGGCCTGTACCCGATACTCTGAAAGTAGCAATTTTTCTGCAGTTTTGCGTATTTTTCATGCATTTTTCTCGCAGTTGGCATTGTTGATCCCCGGATATGACTTCGGGATGAATATTAAGGGTTTCCAGAGTGTTCCCCTTTCTGTCAGCATTACACTGCTTAAACGCATAATTTCAGGACAAACCGCTCAATCGCGTAGCAATTTTTCTTCAGATTTTACTTGGCAGCACATAGAAACTCCGTTTTAACCTGAATAGAACTGAGCCCGGGGGAGTGGAACCCACCCTGAGGAGCTGTCGCAGGTGGAGGTGCAGCTGTCGCAGGTGGGCCCGCTTCCACCTGTGGTTTTATATTTGGGCAGTGGGAGCTCATTTGAAACATTTTTATTTTGAGTTTTAAACGGATTTCGATCTTCTTTTTCAGATCTACGGAGCTTGGGAAGTTATTTTTTGATTTCGTCAGTTCCTGCGCATTTAGCGCATCGCAGGTAATGTTCTACGACCTTTTTTTGCAAGTTTTGACCATTAAAAGCATGTGAACCACGTAGGGGGCTTTTAAACGCAAATGTAAGAAAAATGTATGCCTATATAACCTATTAAAAATTTTCTAACTACATATGTATGCATATCTTATTGCAATGTACATTTGGATGTAAGAAAATTCAGATTCTGAGACGGTCAATTTTTTTTCTTTTTCATCAGTTTACTCATCCTTTTTGAGGCATAGTGAGCCTAGATTTTCAACAAAAAATGTCCATGATAATTTGGCTACCATGTGACTTTACTTTTGATTTTATTTCATAAATATGAAATGTTCTTATTTTTGGGAAGGTGTGCTACTGAATGGCCACCTAGACATGCTTATGTGCATATGGACAATCCATTTTACAAAGGAGACTGGTGAATTTTTTCCAAAACTCAAGCATTTAATAAACATGCAATTTTGACTCTATTGGGGATTTCTGACTTACACATGCATGTTTTTAGGATTTATCTTTTGAGAAACATGCAGTTTTGACTTTTCTGGGTATTTTTGACTGACCCATGCATGTGTAAAGACTTAGATATGCATAGAGTACTGATTTAAATAAATAAGCCACAGGTTTTAGGCTTACCACACCCTTTTTGAGGTGATTTGGAGACTTGGTCCAAGTGATGGATAGAGATAGACCCGGTAGTGCCAGCAAAGTCATTTTAGGGGTCAGACGTAGGAGGGCTTCTGATGTTCCTCAGTCACATCCGGCTAGACCGCCTCGCAGGTTGGTAGAGTCGGTGATTCGTCCAGCTCAGGATGAACCACCGATTGACATTGATGATGAGCAGGCTACTTTTGCTGCTCTAGCTCCAGCTTAGGCTCCATGTGTGGAGGTTCCAGGCATTGTTGTGCCTACCCAGGAGCTGTTGGGCCACTTGAGTCGCCATCCATCGAGGTTTCTTCACGCCAATGATGTGAATTGAAGTTTTTCTCTTCTTAGATTCTCTTTTTTTCTTTTGCCATTCTCGGGGCATATGTTTTTGAAATGGGTTGGTTTTTTGATACAAATTCCCTGCTTTATGCATCCTCGAGGGAACTGGTTCAACGTGCACTCCTTGTATCATGCTTTTCTCGAGGATTATAGGGATATCATTAATGGTTGGGGGTTTCAGGCTTTCTTCTCCATTCTTTCCCGTCGTTACCCCTGGGGGTATATGAGGGCTTTGTCTGAGCGCAGGTTCCACCAGACTCAGTTCCTTCATCTGCTGGACTGTGAGGAGATAATGACCCCTATGGACTGGAGGTTCATGACCGGCATTGAGTTTGAGAGCGAGCCAGTGCCTGTCATGGCTGACATTACGCCCATTATCGTTCGGTCCCTACTGGGAGTTCCTACGACGGCGCTCAAGGGCCGGACAGTCTGATCTGGTCCCTTGAGTATAGATACCCAAAATAAGGCTTTGCTGGAGCCTCCACCTGATGATCTCATTCTGAGGCGATTATTTTTAGTGGTCATCAGGGGTTATTTTGTGGCGGACAACTCATCTACTGTGTCCTTCGCCCTGATTAGGACTACCCGACATGTAGAGCACCTCAGTGACTTTGATTGGGGTTCCTACACCTTTGCCTATTTTCTCTGGGGCATGCGCATGCTTTCAGAGGATTCAACGGAGGCTTGGTTAGGGTTCTACCCGTTTTTGCTGGTGAGTACATCTTTCTTGAACCTTTTTGATTTCAGCATTTATATTTGTCAGTCTTAATCACTGAGGACTTTTTATATTGACATGGCTAGTTCTGGGCATTTGAGAGGCTTCCTTGCCTATGGCCCGCCACTGCTTTAGGTCTGGAGACCTATCCTCGAGGACGGCATTGGCATCACTTGACTTTGAGGGAGGTCCCTATTGCTGAGGGATTTACTCATGCTTGCCTACAGTTGGAGCTTTTGACAGCTGGATCGATCTCCTGGGTTCTGTATACCTTTGAATTTTTGATGGTTAGATTTGAGGGAGGCCTCCCCACTGGTTGAGAGTTTGCTTTGTCGACCCGCGGAGTCCTGATTTTGACAGAGGGAGGCTGGGAGCTCTATTTGGGAGAGCCTACCATCAGCAGTATTACAGGTCAGATCCGCATTCCCATTGTTCCTCCTGCTTGGCATCATTTGCCATTGCTCTTGCCACTGACCGATATCCCTATGGAGGGCATAGATGGCTTTACCCTATCAGAGGGCCCTTATATCCAGGAGGCATTCAGCAGCTAGTGGAGTCCTCGCACTATTGGATCTCAGACTCGGGCTACCCAGTTTATGATAGACATGGTGCCAGGGTCTGTGATGATGACTGACTGGATAGCTTGCCTCAGGGAGACGACTCATTTGGACCAGATCACAGGATTGACCCAGTAGCTGGAGAGAGCTCACCTATTTATCAGGTATCTTGGCAGAGATCCGTCAAAGGCATCTTCTTTTGACTCGTCCAGCTCAGAATTGGGCCCCTCTTTAGGTCCATTTTCCAGCAGTTTTGTAGGGGCAGATCCTCCCTTGTACATCCCAGATATACCTGATGACAGCGGTTTTGTGTCCACGGAGGACATGGACCAAGTTAACCACATGAGCGTAGATATCTTGGATCTTTTTGGATAGCTATTGTAGCTATATCTTTTGGTCGACCACTGTTTTGGCTTTTGGGCGGGTGTGCCCCATTTTGATAGACTACTGTTAGTAGTTGGGTGGTGGTGCCCCATTTCCCTGTACTTTTCATTTCTCTTTTTATAATCAGACAGGGATGATGTCCGCAGTAGATAGCTTGTTGTATATGCTCATGATATTTCCTATCTATCGCATCATGTTTATATTTGTCATCATACATGTATTATGTCATATGTCTGCGGTTAACCATATCGAGCACTTGCCACAGTCTGAGGTGACTTCATCATTGAGGTCGTGGTACGAGAGCCTGCCCTTCTCAGCCAGAGGGACAGTTGACCAGATGTTGGGGCATTCGCTGGCCCTTACAGATTTTTAAGTGCCATATGGGTTTGTGGATGGCATACTATCATGCTGGATACCCGAGAGGCAGGTGTTTTGCATTGGACGACATGAGCTGACGCCGACTCTGGAGGAGTACGAGCGGCTTACCGGTCTGGCTTTGGACTTGCTGTGCACCCGCACTGCTGTTAGTGATATACGGAGACCATTCTTGCGGATGTCCGGTCTTCGCTAGAGGGTAGTCGCGGACTAGATCGTATCTGGGCGTGTGATCTCGATTGACTTCTTGATCAATTATTTTGCAAAGTTTGATAGCTACGATCGACATGTTGGGGATTTTATTATTTCAGCAGAGGCGTGGTAATTGGCCAGGGTAGATATTCTGTTAATGTGTATCGTGGCATACGTCTACATGCCGCTGTGCTTGGATCTCTTGGATGTGGGATTAGTAGTCGTGGTCCTGGCCCTTAGACAGGGTAGTACCATAATCCCGATGATATTGGCTGAGATGCTGCGGTCAGCCATTTACTGTATTACCCACCTGGAGGGGTTCTTTAGAGGCAGTTCGGTCTTACTGTATATATGGTTGATGTCCCATATCCGACCAATTAGATCTTTCAGGCATAATGGGTATTATTTTTCCCATGATATAAATATGTCCTACTCCTTTCAGCCGACGGAGTGTACCGATGTAGAGACATGGTCGGCATTTTTGTCGAATATTAAGCATCCGTTCTTGATTTTTCCTTGCTCAGGGTTAGCCTCCCCATATAGTTTCATCACCCATGCACCTGGTATGGATTACCTTCCCCTAGCGGGATTGAGGGGAGTGACTACTTATCATCCCTTGGCTGTTATGAGCCAGTTTGATTAGTTCCATAGCCTACACCGATTTAAGGGGTCTGCTGATCAGAGGATGTCGGCTTCTATGTCATCTACCAATTTGATCAGAGTATATGAGTGTTGGACTCATAGAGAGAGGGCTGAGTTCTCCCGTAGCCATCCGGACCGTTCTCTAGAGTATTCTGCATGGCTGGAGGCAGATATGACAACAGCAACATATGCCCATTTATCTCTGATTGTGGACTCTGATGAGGAAGAGCCTATGGAGGATCCTGATTCTCCCACTGAGGATGAGCTATTTTTGGGTTTAACAGCGGCATTGGTCAGTGATCCACTGATTACTCCTGCAGGGGCAGATCTGGCTTTGGCGGACTTACTATTCAAGATGACCTTTGAGCAGGATCAGGCTAGAGCGCAGATGTTGACCGCTTTGTCTGGCAGAGATATAGCTTTGGCTGAGAGGGATGCGTCTCGAGCCGCTCAGGATTTTGGCTTGATAGAGAGAGAGGAGCTCTGATCTGCTAGAGATGCAGCTGTTGTGGAGAGGGATGAGATCCGTTCAGCCAGAGATGCAGCCTTTGCTAAGATCGAGGATACTTTAATTGCTAAAGATGTAGCTTTTGCAGAGAGGGATGAGGCTATAGCTTCCTATGATTTCCACATTGCTAACAGTACTGCTTTTTGATCTTATACCCACGGCCTGGTTATCGAGATGAATGCATATATTGACGACCACAGTGCCACAATGCAGATGATTGTGCAAGTTTTGAGCCGTATGGAGGCTGAGGGTATTGTATTAGCAGCTGCTCCTCCATCTTTAGAGAGAGATGCCATAGTGGCATGCTGGCCCGCTTATCCTTGGGTCCATAGACTAGCTTTATTTTTCCTGCACAGACTAGATCAGCCATTTTTGTCATGTGCAGGGCATTATGTATATATCAAACAGGTTTATATATCAGAGAAATATATTTTTGATTCACTTCCCTGTTTGGAGATGTATTGTCATTGCTGAGTGATTACCACTTTTTTTATGACTCGCTGTTGTTAATGTATCCTAAGCTTTTCCTTAATGAACTGACAGTTGAGATGTCAGAGAGTATCTCAGATACCCCTTTTGATCAGGGCAGCTTGAGAGGTCTTAGGGTTTATAGGGTTTTGGTGTCTTTAGATTGGTTTTTTATTGGGTTTTTATTTTTTATTGGGTTTTTGTTTTTTCTTGAAGGTCAAACCGCGTCGTAAATTGCTGCCTACGTACTCCCTGGTTGAGGGAGATCAGGACATTCGTAGTTCTGGCTTTTTGTGTGAGAGAGGTTTGAAAAGTATTTGCCTTGGGTTTTGATTTTGGTTTGATGAGTTTTTGAGTTTTTATTTGGTTTGACCGCACCATAAATGGCTGCCTACATACTCCAGGGTTGAGGGAGATCAGGTCATTCGTAGTTCCGTCTTTCTAGTGGGAAAACCAAACCTGATTTGATTTATAGGACCCGAATGCGAGTATGCATGTGCTTCAGACATAGTACCTTTTTATGGTGTCTGAGTTGATGAGTTAGGAAAATGCGTTCCCGTCCATTTCTTGTAATCTGATAGCTCCTCTTGTCAACACCTCTTTCACAATGAAAGGGCCTTCCCAATTCGAGGCGAACTTTCCTTTGGCTTCATCTTGATTGGCCAATATTTTCTTCAGCACCAAGTCACTTTCGTTGAATTGCCGTATTTGGACCTTCTTGTTGTGGGATCAAGCTATCCTTTGCTGATATAACTACCCGTGAAAAATGGCTGTAGCCCTCTTTTTATCTATCAGGGACAGTTGGTGATATCGGTCTTGCAACCATTGATCTTCGTTCATCTGAGCGTCGATTAACACTCACAAGGACTCCATCTCTACTTCTATAGGGAGGATTGCTTCCATGCCATAGACCAATGAATAGGGGGTAGCCCCAGTAGAGGTGTGCATTGATGTCTTGTATGCTAACAGGGTTAGAGGCAGCAGGTCAGGCCATTCTTTGTGATTGGCGGACATTCTCTGCATGATCTTTTTTGATGTTCTTGTTGGCCGCTTCGATAGCACCATTCATCTTGGGCCGATAAATAACGGAATTGAGATGCTTGATGTGGAACTTACTGCACAGTTCTATCATCATCTAATTTTTCAGGTTCTTGGCGTTGTCTGATATAATCACCTCCGGTTGTCCATACCGACAAACTGATATTGTTTCTGATGAAACCAATGATGACCTCTTTCATGACTTTGGGAAAAGAAGCTGCTTCAACCTATTTGGTGAAGTAATCAATTATGGTGAAGATGAATCGATGACCATTGCTGGCTTTTGGTTCTACTGGACCAATCACGTCCATTCCCCACATGGAGAAAGGCCATGGTGAACTCATGTTGTGTAGCTTATTCGGAGGAGCGTGTATGACATTTCCATGTACTTGGCATTGAAAGCATCTCCTGACGTGATCGTTGCAGTTAGCTTTGAGAGAGATCCAATAATGTCCGGTTCTTAATATCTTCTTGGCCAGCAGATGACCGCTCATGTGTAGACCACAGACTCCACCGTGGACTTCATCCATCAGTCTCTGGGCTTGATCTTTATCAAGGCATCTTAACAAGCCTATTCTAGCATCTCTTTTGTAGAGGGCATCTCCGCTTAGATAGAACTTCATAGCCATTTTGTGAATTCGCTTTCACACGGATTGGCTTGCCCCAGCGGGTGTAGATCCATCTCGTAGATATTCCTTGATGTCTTGATACCAAGGCTGCTTGACAGGAGGTATTTCATCTGATACTTCTCCAATGTAATTCCTGTATGTCGGGGCTTTCTGAACTGTGAATTTGATGCAGGGAATCCCACTCCTATCGGATATGCCTATTAAGGACGCCAAGGTTGCCAATGTATTAGCGAAGTCATTCCTACCTCAAGGAATATGGATGAAGGCTATGTCTTTAAACCCCATAGATATTCTGATGACCTGTCGATGATAAGGCAACAAATGCAGCTCTTTGGTGTGATACGCCCCGGTGGTTTGTCTGATGACCAACTCAGAGTCTCCAAAGACCAGTAGGTGTTTGATACCCATGGATTGGGCTAATTTCAACCCCATTATATAGCCTTCATACTCGGCTATGTTTTTGGTGTTGCCAAATTAAAGTTTGGTACCCACAGGATATTATTCTCCTGTACCAGAGATAAGGACTGCCCCAGCTCCAGAACCTTCCATGTTTACTGCTCCATCGAAATACATTTTCCATGGTTGGACTGTATTCTTTTGATGGAGTTGTTGAATCATCATGATCCCATCATCCGGGAAATAAGTCTCCAAGGGCTCGAACCCTCCTGAAGGTGCTTCAGCTAATTGATTTGCAATGCCTTGACCCTTGATTGACTTCTGAGTCACGTAGATAATGTCGAACTGTTGTAAGATCAACTGCCATTTGGACAGTCGACAATTCAACATTGGCTTGTTGAATACGTACTTGAGTGGATCCATGCGAGATATGAAGTAGGTCGTATACCCATGCAAATAGTGTTGCAACCTCATGGCGGCCCATGCTAATGCACATAATGTTTTCTCGATCAGGGTGTATTTCTATTCACCACTGCTGAATCTTTTGCTGATGTAGTAGATGGCTCTTTCTTTGCTACTATCATCTTTCTATCCTAGCATGCAGCCCATTGCATTGGCATTGACGGACATGTACATAAATAAGGGAACAACATCCCTCGGAGGTATAAATACTGGTGCTTTAATTAGCTGCTTCTTGATGGCAAGGAAGGTTTGTTGACAATCCTCATTCCATTTGGTGGAGGAATTCTTCCTTAGTAACTTGAATATGGGCTCACAGGTTGCTGTGAGATGGAAAATGAATCGACTTATGAAGTTGATCCTTCCCAGAAACCAACGTATCTCCTTGTCTATTCGAGGTACTAGCATCTCAGTGATGGTTTGATCTTGGCAAGGTCTAGTTCGATGCCTCAATTACTCACCAGGAATCCTAGAAGCTTGCCTTCTTTGACGCCAAAAGCACATTTGGCGGGATTCAGCTTGAGGTTGTACTTGCGCAACCTGTTGAACAGCTTCCTGAGATGGTCGATGTGATCATCCTCCCTCTGAGATTTAATAATGATGTCATCCACATAAACCTCTATCTCTTTGTGCATCATGTCATGAAACAGGCCATTATGGCTCGCTGATACGTGGCTCCGGCATTGATGAGGCAGAAAGATAGTCGTCTGTAGCAGAAGGTTCCCCAAGGAGTGATGAAAACTATTTTCTCCCAGTCCTTTTCAGCAACCATGATTTGATGGTAACCAGCAAAGCAATCTACAAAGGAATGCATGCCATACTGCGTAGTATTGTCGATCAGGATGTGGATGAAAGGTACCAAGAAATTATCCTTAAGGCAGGCCTTGTTCAAGTCTCGATAATCCACAAAAACTTGTACCTTCCCTCCGAACTTAGGCACAGGAACTATGTTTGAAAGCCACTCTGGGTAGGTTGATACCATGATAATCGCGGCTTTGAATTGTTTAATAACTTCTTCTTTGACTTTCAGACTCCATTCAAGTTTCTATCGCCTGAGTTTTTGTTTGACTGGCTTGAACCCGTCTTTGATGGGCATTCGATGGATGACTATGTCAGTAGAGAGACCAATCATGTCTTCATGTGACCATACAAATACATCCTGGAACTGTGTTAGGAGTTCGATCAGGTCGGCTTTTTGGTCTGGTGTGAGGTCTAAACCTATCTGGATTTCTTTTATGTTTTTGGAGGTTCCTATGTTGACAGTGGTGGTTTGGTCGAGGTTTGATTTGGGTTTGTCTTCAACCCATTCTTTGATCTCCTCGGGCACCCCATAGTCATCGTCCTCTTCTTGATCAATATCCATCAAGTTGAAGTTCTGTTCTACATCAAAGTCGTAGTCACTTTGATAGGTTGGCTGTGACAACCCGATAATTTATAAAATCTTAAATGATTAAAATAAAGGTTAAAGAATAAAACCTAGATGAGAATTTATTAAAAAAATGTAAGTAAAACCTATAGGGTTTGCTTTTTGAATGATGAATTACGTTAGGGATATGAAAATCAAGATAAAACTATGTTAGTAATTAGCATAGCTGGAATGTTGGCCTTGATTGGCAAATAAGAAAAGGAATAAGTATAAAGCTAATAGCTAATATGATTAGCAATAAAAATGGAGTACGTTAAAACTCAAAATTCGAGTTAGAGATAGAATTTTGAAGCACGGACTGCTCAGTTGCATCTGAAACGTCAAGTTTAGTTAGAAAAGACAATAAACACAAAATGTGTAAAGGTTGACTTTTTGGTCAAAGTCAACAGTGGACTTTTATGGAGAAAAGTCAAAATTAGAATTAAAAGTGGTATATGTGATGACTTATGTGAATAATGAAATAGATTGAATAAATATACATTATATAATATGTTTACATTTTTTTTGTATACAAAAGAGAATTAAGAATAAAAGTTATGTAACCTAATATATATATTAGGAATGATAATTAAATAATCTAAGGAAAGCAAGTCTAATTGGGTTAAGTAATTAAATGTACATGAGTAAGAATTTGATGTACAAATTGAGTGAATAGAAATCCTAATTAAATAATTAGGGTAGGATATAATTAAAATTAGTGGACTATGTTAATTTACATAGCCCATTTATTTTATTATCAAGCCCAAAAGAATTATTAGGTAGCCCAATGAGGATTTATTTAGTAATCCAAAATAATGGGATATGTGCTAGCAGAATAACTATGGTTAGGAACTAACCATACTTGAGTTAAATGTAGGAAAGTGTTGGTATATAAGGTGGACCCCACTAGTAATGATGGGTGATGATTGTTAAGAAATTTTCTAGGAAATTTCCTTGAAGTGGCAAAAGACTATTTTGCCCTAACAGAAAATTATTAATGACTTTTGCGTCCTAAGAAGGAAATTGCTAGGAAGTTTCCTAGTAATAGGGAAATGGCAATTTTGCCATAAGAGAAATTTGTTAATGACCATGGAATCCTTGAAGAAAATTTCTAGGAAATTTCCTAATTGAAGTAAGATGACAATTTTGTCCTTAAAGAAAATTGTTTATGACCAATATATCCTATAAGAAAATTTCCAGGAAATTTCCTTGAGAGGACTTAAAGACCATTTTGCCCAATCCTAGTAATGGTTAAAGACTACTTTGCCCTTGGTCTTAATTTTTTATACTAACTAAACAAAACAAAAATTTGTGGGAAGAAGGGGTAGAATCTTGGCCCACTAATGGAGGGGTATTTTAGTCATTTTATAAACAAATAAAGAAATAAAAACAAAACAAAAATGGAAAGGATAATAAGGCCACTAGGCCTATTTTGTAGAGAAAGGAGAAAAAGGGGGGGTGAATGTAATTATTACACACTTTAGTTGTTAACCTACTACGCTAGGTGTCATCCTCCCATTCGTCCACTATTTTTATTTACTCTTGCAAGTTAACTAAGCTGATAAGGAAGAGATAGGAAGCAAGATTGTGTGGGATATTGTTGATAGATATACAATGTATATCTATTCATATTTACTAAATACTTAAACAATTTTCATAATTAATAAAACACTTTTACAAAAGTTTATTTCTTACTTCCAAGATTATCTAACAAAACAAAAGGAGAGAGAGAGTATAGAGAGAGAGGCTCGGTTAAGGAAGGAGAAAAGGGGGAGAAGAACTTGAAGCATATGCATCCAAAGTTCATTAACTTCTTTGGTAAAACAAGAAGAGTAGCCATAAGAACAAGGTGAAACATCTAAACTAACATATTCCTTTTGTTATGATTTGTTTCTAAAGAAATAAAGGGTTAATGCTCTAAAAGTTCATAACCTTAGATGTATATGTTTTGTATGATTTCATGTTTAAATCTAACCTATTTAAGTGTTAGAGAGATGATAAAAAGGAAGCAAAAGAATCTATGTTCAGAAAGTTAAGAAAAAAAAAACCTTAATCTAGTGTGTTTGATATATTTTTATGTAAGATCTATGGAGTTCAAGATCTAATTGGTTAGAAGCATGCTAGAATGATATATATAGAGTTTAATAAGTTTAACTTATTGGTTGATATGAGTTTATGTTAAAAAGTTTGGTAAGACACGTGAAAAGGAGTTTTTCCATAAGTATTGATTTTTAAGGTGTGATATATGTTTTTCATTTTGAAACCTACAAAGAGTTTTTGTGGTTTTCTTTCTTGTTATGATAGATATATAAGTTAAGGACAAAATCCCTTTGGAATCACTCAAAAATGTTTTAAAATGAGAGAGATATGAATTTTGTACCAAAACACTCTAAAGGTTGAAACCCTTGAAAAATCAGTCCACTTCCGGCCACTTTTCAGTGAGCAAAACGGGTCCAACTTTAATGTTTGATAACTGAAAACTGTAGTTCGGGAAGATACGAATCCAACGAGTTTGATTAGGCCTCAATCGGAGTTGTAGATTTCGTTCTATGAAGGTTTTAGTAAAGGACCCCAAAACTGAAAATAAAACCAAAAAGTTAGAAAAATTAAAGATTATTGACCGGTTCAGTTTTCCGGCGAACTGGCGGAACTTTCCGGCGGCCGGTTCACCACTTTTTCGATCGGTTCTTGGGGTGGTTCTTGGACAGAAAATTTTCTAAAATTGTGAAGAACATTAAGATATTTTATTCAGAATTATTCGGGACAGTTATGTAACTATTAGGTAATTAATGGTTTAAACTCATTTAAATCATTTAAAACTTACTAATTAATAATTATTGATACTATTAAATGATTATTAAACTAATTAAATACTATGTAAGTATGATTAATTATTTAATTAACATTAAATGATAATTAAGTAAAGTTAGTATTAATAAGCTAACTATTGGTTATTTAATTAAGATTAAATAATAAATAGAGCTAAATTTTTATATAATTATTGTTTAATTAATATTAAATATTGATTAGATAATGTTTAAGTAAGATTAAGTAATAATAATATAATTACTTACTTACATTGACATAAAAAACTTATAAAATAATTATTTATTATTTAATTAATATTAAATAATAAATAAAAGTAAATAATAATTAATTATTCTTAAAGTAAGAAAGAATAATTAAAGATTTATGAAGTGAATTAATTATTTATTATTCAAGGATAATAAATAAATATTTAATATTTAATTAATATTAAATAATAATTAAAGGCAACTAAGATAAATAATTTAATTATTTATTATTTAATTAACATTAAATAATAAATAGATTTTATTAGTTTTTATTTATTATTAAATAATAACTAAAGGTAATTAATTAATTACTATTTAACTAATATTAAATAGTAATTAAATGAAGATAGAGTTAATAAATAAAGAGAATTTAAGTAACTCATTAATTAAACAATTATAATAAATTGTTTAAAGCATCTAATGAGTGTTTATCACTTAAGAAAAATATTATAAATGAATTAAATCATTAACCTAAGATCAATTAAATGTCTTATAGGATTAATGATAGTACAATATATTATGTATACTTTGTGATTGAATTATTTGTTAGATAATAGCATAAGTAAGAGTATAAGCATACAATTATACACAGTACTAATAAATAGACCAACATTGTCATTGCTAGGTCGTTCAAAGAGTTCTAACTAAAGCTAGATAGCAGTAATCAACGGTGCAGGCAAGTTCCTATAACTCTTTTATTGAGCATGTTCACTAACTTGAACTCGAGTTATATTTTTGTAAAGTATACTTGTGGTTAATCATTGCTGATTATATCATGTCCATTGATTATTGATTCGCACGTTTTGCATGTTGCATATGTTCATCAGGTATGAAAGGCTGATCACCTTCATTACCCTAAGGTTCAGTTAAAGTTATTCATGGTCCTTGTGACATTAAACATTATTGATTCAATCATTCAATTATTGACATTTTGATTCATGATCTTTCACAATTATTATATTGTTGAAAGTTTGTAAGCTTATTATTCTTTTCAATCATGATATATCCATTTTATATTTAAACTTGCTGAGCAAACTTGTTGCTCACTCTTGCTATATCATGAAAACATTTTCAGATTAAAGCGAAGGCTCGAAGAAAGACAAAGACAAGGATAGAATTCAATAGTAAATGATTATTCACGTTAACTATTTGGTTATCTGATGCAAATTATTATGTAAACCTTTAAGTAATTAAGGTATGTATCAAGATAAAGGTTGTAGACCTTGGGATTATGTTGTTAAAACTTATTATATAAACAATTTATGTTTATATCTTCCGCATTAGTTATAGAATATGTTTCAAGATGAAGTACCGTAACGTACCAGGTCCGAGGTTCTGGGGACCCGGATTTGGGGACGTCACATTGGCATCTCATCAACAGAGACAAACATATCCAACGCTTGAGTCCTGAAAATAAAAAAGGCTTTCATCTTAGATATATACAACAGCTTAAATATATATAGCATTCTGCAAAGCATGACAAAGTTGTTGCTATAGCTATGCAATTAAAAGTAAGTAGTAAATGAAAGCATGCTTAAAGGGAAGATTGACTTTCTCTACCCTTTTACCCTTTTCGACCGAGGCAAGGGACACACTGCTCCAGTTATCCAAGGTCAGATCCTCATGAACAGGGAGGATCAGGGATTTGTAATTATCTGTCTCGTCTTGGATGATGACTGAGACATCCTTTAATATAGGGTCAGGGTTTTTATTGGAACTGCCCATTTTTTCCTTCTTGATGAGAGGAATTTGAATCTGATCCTCGTCTTCGCTGTCTGGGATCTCATCATTCATACCCTCTTAGTTTATGATGACCCGCATGTTAGCGAATGGGTCTCGTCCTTCATACAGGATCTTTTCTTTTTCCTTTTCGCTATCTGCCTCATGCTTGGGGGCTTTTCTTTCCTTGACATGTATAACTAAAGGAAACATCATGGCTGATACCACAATAGGGATCTTCCTCATTGGTTTTACCCATCTGGCATTAGTGAGGTTTGGCAGCAATATGGTGGAAGCATGAGCCTTAGGATGAATGTTTGGGTTCCTGTAATTTGCCCTGGATGAAAATCCCAATCTGGCTCTCCCAGTTTGACTTGGGATTTGTATCGGGAAATTGATACCTTACTGATTCTTTCCTAACCCCTCTCCAGGTTGGAAACCTAAACATACCATTTCTTGGCCCATTGTCATTACTCCGATGGAGACCTTAGGCTTCAGAGCCGGTGCTCCGATAGGTATATACTGCATATCACTAACCTCTAGGGCTTGAAAGCATGTAGGCTCAATCCCTGCATCCAGGCTAATCACTGGCATGTCTCCTTGTATGCAGATAGGGTATTCTGGTTCATCATTAACCGTGATTAGTTTTTGTTAATAATATATTTGAGCTGTTGATGGAGGGTGGATGGCACTGCCCCTGCAATGTTGATCCAGGGCCTGCCCAGCAACAAGTTATATCCAGTGGTGATATTGAGCACCTGAAAGGATATGTAGAAAGTGTGTGGGCCAATCTCCAAGGGTAGTTCTATTTCTCCCATAGCTTGGCGTCGCGATCCATCGAAAGCTCGGATGATCACATGACTGGTTTTGATCCGGTTTGGATTGATCTTCATTCTTTCCAGAGTATCGTAGGGACATATGTTGAGGGATGATCCTCCGTCAATGAGTACCCCTCCGATTACATACCCGGAAGACATCACATCTATATGCAGGGACTTATGATGGCCCATTCCTTCTGCAGGGATATCATCATCAGTGAAAGATATCACATTGTTATTGAAAATGTGTTCCCCCACGACACAGAATTCTCGGTATCTGCGGTATGTGGCAGATGGGCTTCTTCTAGTACTCTCACTAGAATGTTGCGATGATCCACTAAGGATAAGACCAAGTCTAGGATGGACATTTGCTTGGGTGCATCTTTTAAGTTTTGCACCACCTTGATTTTATTGTGTCCTATTTTGTCGAGGAACTCTTCAATTTTCTCATCATCCACCTTTGCTTTGGCTTTGATAGCTGGTTTGATCACCCACTGAGGCAGGTATAAGGGATTATCCTTTGGTACAATGTCAATGTTGTTTGAGGTGGACCACTCATTGTTCCCGTAGTTCCATGGGACCCTCTTCAGACTGATGATTGGTTACTATGGTCTGAAGGGCAAGATTAAATGTTCGGGTACTGCCATCTTCACAGGATTTTCTACCTCTTTGACCCCTTTCCCTAGCAGGACTAAGGTTGTGAGGGTCGACTCCCTATAGCAGGATATGACAGCTACTGTGTTCTGGTTCCATACAGTGGGGATCCAAAGAGTGTCATTATCTGGGAGATTGAGAATTTGATTTCCTCTTATCAGGTCACCATTTTCAACCATGTCTTGAATCAGGTTACGAAGTGCCCAGCAATCCTCGGTATCATGGCCGGGTAAATTGGAATGGTACTGACATATTTGATCAGATTTGAATTTTCTGGCCTGAGGGTTCAATAGAGGTAACAAGTCTGCAACCATTTCCTCGTTGATTAACATCTGGAGGATTTCTTCCATCGACTAGCTTAGGTTGGTGAAGTTCCTTTAAAATAGGAATCTCCTACCAGTGTGGACATTCTCATCTTTAACCATTTTGTAGGTCCAAGGCTCATGCTCATGAGACTGGTTATGATCCCTCCTGGGATTGATCTCCGGTGTGGGAGGACGATCGACGTCAGATTGATTGGCCTGTTTTATCATTTGCCTGGTGATCTGATGCTGGTAGACGACCAGTTCTGCCAATTGTTCGATTTGTTCCTTAATAGAATTTATTTCCTGCTCTATCAGGAACCTTCTTTCTGAGACCTCCCAACTGTCTGGGGTGCTATTACTGGATGGAGTTGATTCTCCCATATAACGGAGGTACTTGGATCCTTCTCCACTTGTGGAGCTGATCATATTAACATTCTCCTCTTTATGATGTGGGAGAAGATTGTCTTGGGCGTGTGGTTGTTCTGGTTTTGTTACCACAATCTCTCTGTTGTCAATCAAGTCTTGGATCTTGTGCTTGAGAGACCAACAGTCTTGTGTGTCATAGCCTGGAGATCCAGAATGATAAGCACATTTCTTGCTTGGGTCAAAATTTCGTCCACTAGTGTTGGTTGGTGGAAGGAGTTGTACAATCTTCTTCTGAGTTGTCAGAAGTTTGAATATGTTTTTGAGTGAATCCCCTAAAGGGGTGAAAGTTCTTCTACGCTTGACCTCTATATTTTTCTAGAATGGAGGGTTTGAAGGAAGTGCTGCAGCTTGGAAAGGGGTATAGTTCCTCTTTTGAATAGGCATACTATTTGCCTCGCTTCTTGGATTTTGTCCTTGTAATACTAAGGACACTTCTTCATCTTTCTGTTTGTGTACTCTCCGGGGATTACTCCCGTAATTTTCGGACTGGATATGTTCAGCAACAGCTTCGAGGGTGGTCAGATCTTTTATCTTACCGAACTTGAGCCCCATTTCTGCCATTTCACCGTGCTTGATCATTTCAGAGAATGGTTTTCCTATGCCTTCTAGGACCCTTTCATAATATGGAGCTTCTTGGATGTCGATGAAGGTCATGACTATCTCAGACTCAATCATGGCTGGGGTGACTTGTGCTACGACCTGTCTCCATCGTTGGGCATACTCTCTGAATGATTCAGTGTTCTTTTTCTTGATCTTGGTTATTTGGCATCTGTCTGGAGCCAACTGAGATTGGAAGCTATATTGACTGAGAAAGGCATGGGCTAGCTCTTCCCAGCTGTGAATCTTAGAGTTGTCCAAACGGGCATACCAGGCTCTGGCTTTTCCAGTCAAACTTTTATGGAATAATTGCATTCGAAGTTTTGCGTCCTCTGCATAGGATCCGAGTTCTCCAATGAATACTTTCAGATATGTATAGGGGTCCCCCAATCAATCGTATTTCTCAAAATCAGGAGTTCTAAATTTTTTGGGATAACGAGCCCCGGGGAAAATATAGAGGTCGGAGTAATTAACACTGCCGAATGCCCCAGTCCCTTTGATAGACCGGAGAGTTTCTTCCATTTGTTGTACTTTCTTGAGGAGTTCACCAACTTCCTGTTCTTTGCTGAGGGTGGTGATTTCAAGGGTTTTATTAGTTGTGTCCTAGTTCTGTGGTCCAGGGATTTGAGTCTTAGCCTTTTTGGTCTCTTAACTACCACCAGGTGCTCCTGGTTCTTATGAATTTGGACTTGTTTCCCTTTAAGGGTCTTGCTTTGTTCTCTTAGAAAATCGGCTAGTTCAGTTATCTGATTTCTCAGTCCTTCGAACTCCTCCCTAGAGACAGGGGTATATTCTGGTTGAGCACTCGAAGTCATGTCCGCGGATGGACGTAGTGCTTTCTTAGCCTTAGATCTAGTGACAGGACCAATTTTTCACCTAAACCAAAACGTAGGCGTGTCAATTTCGTGAGATAGGTAGGGATAGGATGCATGATGTGGTTTTTAATTTTATCCTGCAAAAAAGAGGTCAGTTGTTTTGATGGCAGGATGATAAGATGTATTTACACTAGAATTGAAAACTAGACATTGAATTGAAAGAGGAAGGCATGAAGAAGCTTCCCGTCGGATTTGGTTAATCAGAGGCTGACCTATCTTAGGTTACTCTTGCGCTGATTTTTGGCATGAAGGTCCCCAGATCATCGCAAAGATTTAAAATGATGTTTTGAAAGCTCGTTTTCAAACCCTTACGCTAACATAGGAATTGAAGCATATTGATACTTCAGTTTTATCTTTTCAGCCTTAAGACTCAATTTGAATGGTGATTGTCGGGCTGCGAATGATCGTCGACCACAACATATATACAAGTGTCGGTCGCCTCATGGGTATGATAGCCATCAGAGGGACTCTGACACGATAAATCATATTTTCACTATGTTGAGACCTTAAATCCGGATAACCGTTTTAAGGTCTTTTGTATGTACATTTTATAGAAAAACTAGCAAGGTACATTCGTAAACTGGAGTTTGTCCATCGTGGGAATCATATTCTGATCATTTTGATCGTGAATCCCATGATTCCTAGGCTCATATAGGGAGGCCGAGAAACCTGCACAGCTCAAATTTGTACAGAAATATATATACATCCTCACGTCGCAATAGAACCAAGGATCCATCAGTAAATCATGGCTGCACGTGGCCAAAGCATCTCGTTCCCACTAGATAGCGATCTAAAGGCCACAAGGTTGCTTTTGTAACTGAAACTAGAAAAATGCTAGATTTAAATAAATCTCAGCCATTCTAGCTTCCCGATTCCGTCTGTACCGATTTTGAACCGTTTGAAAGTTAGTGTTGGCGAGATTTAAATAAATCTAGTTCGCCCGCAGATATGTCAGTGCTGATTCATATATAATGAATATTTAAAGCAATAATTTAATAAAAGCAAATAAAGTAGTATATATATATATATATATATATATATATATATATATAAGCAGTAAAGAACGATGGGTTTTCACACCGGTGCCCGGACTGGAATTGAAATGGACAGAAAAGTAGTCAACCAAGACTGAGAAGATAACCCAGTGTGGTGAATGTTGCAGATATGTACAAAAATAGTAAAAAGGCAACAGAATGATTCAGGCCGGACTGGAATGTAAATGTACAAAAAAGTAGTCAATCATGACTGGGAAGATAACCCAGTGTGGTGAATTTGCTTATATATGCATATTTATATATAAAACCAGTAAAAAGGCCACAAAATAATCCAGGCCAAACTAAAATATATAAATATATAGAGAGAGAGACAGAAATGTAGTCAACCAAGACTGGGAAGAGAACACAGTGGTGAAGGCTGCTTATATATGCATAAATATATATAAAGGCTGTAAACTACCTCGAATTTTATATTCAGGCTTGACAGAATTGAAAAGTTAGTATATATTTACAGTTAAATATATACAAAAAAGCCAAACCCGGACTGGGAAGATAACCCAGTCCGGCGAAGTTGCTAGTAACGAAGATGCAAGTATGTCGAAGCTATCGAAAGTGACGGATCGTCAATCCGAGTTGTAGAAATGCCAGAAAAGTCGTTTAGGTACTAAAATTTACCAAAAGTTGACGAAAACGGCCATGGAACTGAGTTTCGGGCATATTTAGAAAACAAAACTTAACGTGCAAGTGTATAAAAGTACGAAGTAGTAATATTGACTTGCTGATCGTAAAAATACTCACAATGGACTGCTACACGAGCTTTTTGCTAAATTATCGTCCTTTCACGTCCGAATCTACCAGTTATTTTTCATATGTGGTAGTATGTGGGTATATCAACGCGTTAGAGTGAAAATATTTGGGTTTGGAAGACAAGAAATTGGACAAAAAACCAAACAGGCATAGGTTCAATTTTATTTATTTTTTAAATGAGGGGGGCACCTCATAAATATAGGCCAGGGAGCCTCAGCTCTACTTGTTGCTGCCGCAGGTAGAGGTGTGGCTCCTATGGTGGGGCCCATGTGTCTGGTTGAGTTGTCTCAAAGTACGTGCACTCCGAGCAACGCGAGGTTAAAGTCGAAACTTTTTAACTTTTGATCGGAGCGTCCGTTTGAGGCATGCTATACCTTTTCGGAAAGCCCTCGCTGCGAGTGTCACAATAACATGGGATAAAACATTTTCTGGGTCTAAGAAGACAGGTTCATAACCAGGTCTTCGATTCCCCGCAGTTTATCCGTTGAGCTGTCTTGCACTATTTGCACTCAGGATCATCGTTATGGTTCATTCTGACCTTGGTGGCATTAATTCAGCTTGAATTTGACCGAATTGGCTTAGGGTTGATAAAATTACCATTTTACCCCTCCCGGGGTTGCCCTAAGTGTCGGCATGGCCTTTAGTTGACTTCCGAGAGTTGTTTCCAAGACTTGGATCCCATTCGAGTCTGTTTGTCCTCAATGTTGTCTCTGAAGTTGATTTGGTCGTTCCAGGTTCTCCTGCAAGTTTTTTTGGGCTTCAGGTTTGTTCCTGAAGTTGCCTTGATTTTCTGAGGATGACCTGCATTTCTCGGGTTGAGATCGGGGCTGACCTGATGACCCGATATTGAGATCGGGGTTGATTTGACGGCCCGATTAAAGATCGGAGTTGATTTGATGGCCCGATATTGAGAGCGGGATTGATCTGACGGTCCGATATTGAGATCGGAGTTGATTTGATAGCCTGATATTGAGATCATTGTTGATTTGATAACCTAATCAGAAATTGGGGATCTGACGGCCCGATTGAAGATCAGGGTTAATTTAATGGCCTGATATTGAGATCAAGGTTGATCTGACGGCCCAATTGGAGATCGGGGTTGATTTGATCGCCTGATATTGAGATCGGGGTTGATTTGATGGCCCGGTATTAAGATCGGGGTTGATTTAACGGCCCGATTGGAGATCGAGGTTGATTTGATGGCCCGATATTGAGATCGGGGATGATCTGGAGGCCCGATTGGAGATCGTGGTTGATTTGAAGGCCCGATTGGAGATCGGGGTTGATTTGACGGCCCAATATCGAGATCGGGGTTAATCTGAAGGCCCGATTAGAGATTGGGATTTTATTTGAGGGCCCGATATTGAGATCAAGGTTAATCTGACGGCCCGATTGGTGGCCGGGGTTGATTTGATGGCCCGATTGGAGATCGGGCTTGATCTGACGGCCCGATTGTAGATCGAGGTTGATTTGATGGCCCGATTAGAGATCGGGGTTAATCTGACGGCCCGATTGGAGATCGGGGTTGATTTGATCGCTCGATATTGAGATCGGGGTTGATCTGACGGCCTTATTAGAGATCGAGGTTGATTTGATGGCCCGAGATTGAGATCGGGGTTGATGGCCCGGTATTAAGATCGGGGTTGATTTGACGGCCCGATATTAAGATCAGGGTTGATTTGATGGCCCGATTGGAGATCGGGGTTGATGTAAGGAATGAGAATTTATATATTAAATCTTTAATATTTATTGAATTAAATAAATATTTTATGTGATTTATTTATTGAGTTAAATAAATAAATTATGTGATTATTGTGGATTGGTTTAATTAATTGTTATATATTAATTAAATGAATATTTAATTTAATTAATGTATATTCATTTTTATAGTATAGTTCTAATTTAATTGAGATAATTAAATTAGATGAATTATGTGATGAGTGTTGCATGAAATTATAATTAGCGATTAATTATAATTATTACGTGACAATTTGTATGTGATTAATTGATATTAGATTTTAATGTTAAAGATTTAATTAATTAAAGTGTAACATTAAAATATGTGTTAAAAGAGTTTATTAAAATAAAGAAAAGAGTTTTTAAATTGTTTTAACCAAACAAGGCCCTTACTTATGTTTTAAAAGGTTTTGCCAAACAGGGCCCTTGTACTAGCTTTAAACCCATTCTACCAAACAATGCCTTAGTTACTAATAATCTGTTTTTAAAAATAACTCTATTTTTGCCAAACAAGCCTTATGACTTTTTAAATTCAAATTTGTGTAACTCATGTATTAATTAATATATTTATTATATGGGTTAATTACTTAACAGTTATATTATATCAGTATATGTATATTATATTAGTTATAATATAGCTAAGTTATGTTAGTTCTAAGCCTAAGACAAAATAAGAACAAAGAAAGAGCAGAGAAGAAAGTTAGAGAGAAGAATAAGAAAAGGAAGAGAAAAGCTTGAGAAGGCGGGAGGAATCATCTCCATACTCTTTTTCAATCATCAAACAAAGGGTATAATTACTATCTTATAGTTTTAAAATTTTAATTAGTTGTTCTTTCTTGTTTTGAGTTCTTTGTGAATATGAAAATTTCATGAGATTATGTAAACATGAATTGTATATATATATATATTGTATTCATGTATTGTCCATAGTTGATTCGTATGCTATAAACGTTTTTCAGAAATCAAAGTTGTGATGAAAACAAGTTTTTACATGAAGAATTGTGCTCATATGGAGTTTTCATTGTATTGGTTGAGTTTGAGAGTAAAATTGGTGAATTTCATATGTGTTAATATGTCAATTGAGAGTTGTTCATGATACTATCGTCAATAATGAAAACAATGCATGTATTATGGATTTCAGTGATTTAGAATTGAATTTATAGTGGATTATTTTGTTAAAGTATGAGTTTTATGAAAATAGCAAAACTTGTATTTTAAAACCTTTGATTTTGATTTCTTAAAAGATTTCTGTGATTAGAATCATGTATTACGTGTGTAATATTGTATATATGTGTTTTACATTGTTTGAGTTGATGTGTTTTGCCGATTGTTGGCATATGGGGGATGAACAGTGAAGCAGAGTGCCGAACTGCACTGTTTCTGTCCGCGTTCTGGCGCAGCTGCGCTGCCAACAAAGGTAGAAACGGCGCAGCTGTGCCTGCTGAACTTTCTGAACTCAAGCACCAGCGCAGCTGCGCCGGTGCTAGGGCTTAAGGTAGCGCAGCTGCGCCAGAACTTGAGCAGAGGCAGTGAACTCTAATTATTTGTGCAGTCTTTAAACCTAAGTTTAATTGTTTCAATGATAATGATCATGTACCAAGTTGCAATAAAGTATTATGTTGACAATTTCATATTGGAAAAAGAAAGAAGATTGTGAAACCTTAAATTTACTATTTGATTTAATTAAAGTAAATGTTAAATTATAATTGTTTAATTATAATTTAATTAATATAAGATGTGATTATAATTTGGGTAATTATAATTAGATTAAATGTTTAAATTATAATTCATTTAATTATAATTTAATTAATATGAAGTGCATAATTATTAATTGATTTAATTATGTGAGCATGTAATATGATGATGTGATGTGATTAATTATGTGATAGTTAATTATTAACTTAATAATTAAACAAGAATGAGTTAACCTAAATGGGTTAACTAATTATGTAAATTAGTTACGTGTTAACTAATTTAGATTATTGTGATTAAATATATATGTGTGTAGGAAGTGTTAAAGAACGTGATTGTATTAGTAGCTTGCGCTTGAGGCAAGTCTTCTATCCCTAAACTTGTTAATTATGTACAAGTGTGGAATTCAAATATTTATTGTATTCAAGATTGTCCTTTTATTTCGGCATTGGACAAGTATGTATTTAAAATTCATGATTTACTTAAAGTGACTTTGACTTATTGATCAAGCAAGGTCTATCTTATCTTTTGTAGCATAAGTATTTCATAATTCGTTATTATTGAATTATTCTTGATTATTGTAAGTAGATTCAACTATTCCTTAGTTGATGAACGTTGAATCCTAAATTACCCTTTAAGCTTATCCAAACCAAACTTTCTTTGGTGCGAACTTGTACTTAAATACTGAGATGAACAACCCTATTTATTAGGGGAGGTTAATATGCGAAAGCGTTAAGATGTTTGTGCACAATACATGGTACGAAGGGCTGATCACCCTAAGTACGAGTTAAGGTCCATAGTCTAAATGACTGTTAAAGGTTTTAAATAGAAATGTTTATAAACTAGGACAAAGTTCAAGGTCTTACGACCCTCAGATGATTTCAATATTCGAGATTATAAACATTGAAGAAAGAATTATTGTTCAATTCTTTATGAAAGAAAAATTATTCAAATCTATTGAAATTATTCAGTTATGTTATATTATTGATATTTCTAGTAAGCTTTCATTTGCTCACTCTTGCAATTTAAATAACCATTGCATCTAAAGTTGAAAGTGTTGACGCTCCGTCAACTAGTAAGGGCAAAGGCAAGCTAAACAAGTGAAGACTTGTTTTATTTGTTAATTATGAATTTTAACAAGACTGGATTACTTTATGTTATGTTTTTATTTTTCGCATTTGATGTTTAAGTTAAGGTTAGATTAAATCCTGGGATATTTTGAACAAAGTTGTAATCCTTTTTACAAGGAAGATTTTTATTTAATTATAAGGTTGTAATTTATTTTGCATTCTTTATTATTGGGTAGAACGATGTTTTATTTAGAAAGTGACACCAAATCGTGTGGAAACGAAGTACCCGGATTTGGGGGTGTCACAGTTGATTTGACGGCCGATATTGAGATCAGGGTTGATCTGACGGCCCGATTGGAGATCGGGATTGATTTGATGGCCCGATATTGAGATTGGGGTTGATCTAACAGCCCGATTGGAGATCGGGGTTGAGTTGATGGCCTGATTGGAGATCGGGGTTGATCTGACCGCCAGATTGGAGATCGGGGTTGATCTGACGGCCAGATTGGAGATCGGGGTTGATCTGATGGCCCGATTGGAGATTGGGATTGATTTGACGGCCCGATTGGAGATCGGGGTTGATTTGATGGCCTGATTTTGAGATCAGGGTTGATCTGATGGCCCGATTGGAGATCGGGGTTGATTTGATGGCCCGATTAGAGATCGAGGTTGATTTGATGGCCCGATTTTGAGATTGGGATTGATCTGACGGCCCGATATTGAGATCGGGGTTGATTTGATGGCTCAATTTTGAGATCGGGGTTGATCTAACGTCCCGATATTAAGATCGGGGTCGATTTGATGGCCCGATATTGAGATCGGGGTTGATTTGATGGCCCGATATAGAGACCGGGGTTGATTTGACGGTCCGATTAGAGATCGGGGTTGATTTGAAAAATATAATTCTGCCCTCCTACAGTGTTAATAACAGGGAAAGGAAATTTTGAGTGTCTACAATGATCAGCAGTGCTAACCATGAAAATGCAATTTTAGTAGCACATATTACGAAGAAGATTGAATCCATCAATCAACAAATCCGTGGAAATGGGGCAAATTATGAAGAAGAAAGTTTTGAAACCCAAGCTGGAGGGGAATGCAAAAAGAAGCGCCTTATGTCAATAATAGTCAAACCCCCAACCATCGAACAAGTGAATGTGGAAGATCACAACCCTAATGGAAATCAAGAAACGAACTTTGTAAAGATAGTGGAGGATGTCATACGGAGGAATAAGGAAATCCAGATCTACTTCAAGTCAGAAAGTGTACCTAACAAAGGATTGGGAACCTCAAGAGACAAGGAATTAGAGGCATGTTACCTATCTTAATGTTCATCTGCTAACTGATGTATTAACTTAGTTTTACAAAAAAAATCAAAATATCTTATGATATCCTTTGCCTGAACTACGTAAAACCTAATCTCCCTCCATCCACGGGAGTACGTAGGCAGCCATTTATAGTGCTGTCTAACCATTACAAAAATCACAAAACCCCTTTAAACAACTCATCAACCCCTGAAATGCGAGAAGACTTGATCTCCTTTGACTTATAGAAGTGCATGGGCGACCGTCGTGGCAAAGTCTATCTTATACCCGACAACTTGGTCTTCGAGATAAAAGCCACAAATCAAGACTTATAGATTGAACCAAGCCTGGTTGAAACCCTTTCATCAAAAACCAAGCTGAGCTTTTAGTTCCAATTCAATGGAATCTGAAGGCCTCTTAACATTAATCATCAAAGCTAAGTGCGTTTACAAGTCAGAAACGATGTTTGGGGCACCCAAACCTCTACCCGATCACCATGTGGGTCATAAGGTAAAAGACTCTTGCGATCTTGGCATCTTATCAGCCCACTCATCCAACATAACAAAGCAACTTCCTGGACGACAAAAAAGATTGGGGCAATTTTAGAAGCAAAGATACTTCAACACTGGGGCATTTATCGACCATCCCAAAAAGGAAAATGCGTAAGTCGACACCCATAGCATGATCCCATCAGCATGTGATATCATCATCAGAGCTTCCGTCATATTATTTCATTGGCGATCCGGTACGATCATTTGGTTTTTTTCCAATCATAATTTTATTAGAATACATCGATCCACGTATGAGGTACGACTCTTTCATCTCTGTATTTTGTTTTCTGGATACATTCACTAGCGATGATAGACATGTTAAGTATAGATAAATCTTGCATTAGAATCTTTAAAAAAGGTTTTAAAAGAGAATATTTTGTTTAACTTGTTATGAATTGGATTAATTCCGATAAGCGTCCGTGGAGAAAGAATCACTGAAACGATTAGACAATTAAGGCTATTCAACCTTTTGATTAGGCAAAATCCTAGTTCAAAGCGTTATGTGGAGCAGAATTGACCTCATAGAAATGTCTGCACTTTGCAGTTTCCTTGACTCATAGTTGTGGGATATGAACTATGGCAGCAGTAATGGCAATTAATGAGAAGATAGAAGATAGGTAGCGACCAACCTAATGTCTCGAATCGTGGCCTGGATTACTCGATTAATTAAGCTTGAAGGGTGTCTTTACACCTGGTGCCCTAAAGTCGTCTAGTTTGGGAGTCACCGGCCCAACGCTCGCTACATGGATAACTTAGCACCTAAGAAAGCGAGCATTGCAAGAAGAAAAAGGCAAGACCTGAGCAGATCCGAATCGTGCTCTGGGTTACTAGAGTAATTAAGCTCGAGGGGTGTCTTTATACCTGGTGCCCTAAAGTCGTCTGGTTTGAGAGTCACCGACGTAACACTTGTTACATAGGTAACTTAGAGCCTAAGAAAATGAATCTTGCACAAGCTCAGGCGAGGAATAAATAGAGTAAATTGTCTGACTTGTCTCGAAGTGTGGCCTTTATTACTCGAGCAAGTAAACCCGAAGGGGTGTCTTTACACCTAGTGCCCTAAAGCCATTTGGTTTGGGAGTCATTGGTCCAAAACTCGTTAAATGGACAATTTTGAATTGCCTAAGAAAACGAGATAAGTTAAGCGAGAGAAAAGAAAAAAAAGAAAATTTGGATTCAAGAAAATTTGCAAGACAAAAATAAGATCATCTAAAAGTCATAGAAGAGAAACCCCTACTAAGGGTTGCGTCACTCATAGTGCACATGTCATATGATGTTAATTCTGTAAAGAGCGGTGTCTAAAGTAAAGATGAAGTATCTTCGATAAAGGGAGATAAGTTTTTTGAATTTGATCTTACTCATGAATAATGACCATGGATGCTTAAAAATTTGTTGCGATTTCATAACTTGTAAAATGAAACATTCCTTAAAAGGAAAGGAATAGGAAAATAAACCTTGAAGTTAGTGATTCACAACTTGCTTAGAAAATTTTCATTTTCATACTCAATTTCAAGATCTTTAGTAGTAAGATAAAAACTCTACGACTGCTAACATTCAATTTCATGAACTTTAAATTCATATACCTCATTGACAAGATCATACTAATCCTTATGCCAAAGCTATCCCTGATGGTCCGAGCCGTCAAGCTTTTGGCCCATTTTGTTATTCACCTGATGTGCAAGATATTGCTCACTCTTGACGTGGTCAACAAAGCGAGTTTCTTATATGAATCCCCTATAACAACATGTGAAAGGGCTGGAGTATTTTTGCGATTCAATAAAATGGAAGGAGTCTAAGGCAACACTAAGATTCTCATCAAAATAAATGAGAGGACTTCTTAAAGAAATTACAATGACATAAGCTTGCGATGACAAAAGAAGGGAAAAATTTCGAAGAGATCCTTAACTGAAAATCCAGCGCCTCGTCGTTAAAAATAGTATCATAAGACCACACAATGAAAAAATATAGGAATGACTAACAAAAGGTCTAGCAAATGAAATTTACATCATTAAGCATATCAACATGCGCCAAGTCCTTATTAGTCGAGGCCTCTACAAGTGAAAGGATGGGTCGCATCCTCCGGGGATGTCAGCGGCATCCAGGTCATTAGTCAAGCTAATATTTAATCCAGCAGTATCACAAGTAAAAAGCTCACCCTTTTTCATAATCCATGATGCAGGTCATTGGAGTCAACCCCAACAAATACATCGGTAATAATCCCCGATGGAAATTAAACCATTGGAGTCAACCCCATTATAGGCATCGGCATCAATCCCTGATGGAAATCAAACTGTAGGAGTCAGCCCCAGCATAGGCATCGACATTAAACCCCAATGGAAATCAAACCGTTGGAGTCATCCCCAGCGTAGGCATCAGCATCAATCCCCAATGGAAATCAAATCGTTAGAGTCAACCCCAGCATAGGCCTCGGCATCAATCCCCGATGGAAATCAAGTCGTTGAAAACTACCTTCAGGGTAGGCATCGAGATTTTCCAACGATGTAAGCCATTGAAAACTACCTTCAGGGTAGCCATCGAGATTGTCCGATTATGTAAGTCGTTGAAAACTATCTTTAGAGTAGGCATCGAGATTATTCGATGATGTAAGCCATTGAAAACTACCTTCAAGGTAGGCATCAAAGTTGTACAATGATGTAAACCATTGGAAACTACCTTCAGTGTAGGCATCGAGGTTGTCCGATTATGTAAGCCCTTGGATACTACCTTCAGGGTAGGCATCGTGATTGTCCTGATGATGTAAGTCATTGAAAACTACCTTTAGGATTGGCATCAAGATTATCTGATGATGTAAGCCATTGAAAACTACCTTCAGGGTAGGTATCGAGATTGTCCGACGATGTAAGCCATTGAAAACTACCTTCAAGGTAGGCATCGAGATTGTCTGATGATATAAGCCATTGGAAACTACCTTCAAGGTAGGCATCGAGGTTGTTCAATGATGTAAGCCATTGAAAACTACCTTCAGGGTAGGCATCGAGATTATCTGATGATGTAAGCTGTTGAAAACTACCTTCAGGGTAGGCATTGAGATTGTCCGATGATGTAAACCATTGAAAACTACCTTCAGGTTAGGCTTCAAGATTGTCTGATGATGTAAACCGTTGGAAAATACCTTCAGGGTAGGCATCGAGGTTTTCTGATGATGTAACCCATAGAAAATTACCTTCAGGGTAGGCATCGAGATTGTCCCAATGATGTAAGTTGTTGGAAACTACCTTCAGGGTAGGCATCCAGATTATTCGATGATGTAAGCCATTTAAAACTACCTTTAAGGTAGGCATCAAGATTTTTCGATGATGTAAGCCGTTGAAATCTACCTTTAGGGTAGGCATCGAGATTTTTTGATGATATAAGTCGTTGAAAACTACCTTCAGGGATTGAGATTGTCCGATGATGTAAGCCGTTGAAAACTACAGTCAGGGTAGACATCTAGATTTTTCGATGATGTAAGCCGTTAAAAACTACCATCAGGGTAGGCATCGGGAAGATCCGATGATGTAAGTCATTGAAAACTACCGTTAAGGTAGGCAACGGAAAGGTCCGATGATGTAAGTTGTTGATGTCATTCCCAATGAAAGCATCAAGAATATATGATGGTGTAAGCCTTTGAATATTATCAACAATGAAACCATCGGGGATGTCCAGTGGTATCAACCATTAAAAATTATCCCCAGCAAGGACATCAGAAATATCTTCAATGAAGGTATTGGTAATTCCCGATTGTGTAAGCCGTTGAGGGCTACCTTCAACGAATGCATCAATAACGCTCGGTGGTGTAATTATTTTGAATCTGATACATGATGTGATATTCGATTTGCGAAGTGCGATTGGGAAAATATGAAGTGCAATGTGCGATTTGCAAAGTGCGATTTGTGATTTAAGAAGTGCGATTGGGAAAATATGAAGTGCGATTTGCGAAGTGAGATTTGTGGTATGCAAATTGCAATATGCTATGATATGCGATTTATGATGCAATTAGCGAAGCTATCGGCAACGCCCCGTGACATCAGTATAACAATCATCCCTTCCAACAGACGGGAGTAATCCTTTAAAATTTCGATACTTATATATCACTGCATACTTTGCACATAGCATTGCATCATTAGATGTACCTAGTCATATTTTAAGTATCTAGTAGTCTTTGTAATGTTCATTTCATTGCATTGCATAAACATGACAAAGAGGGGCATTTATAGACACTCAAAATTTTATTTTCTCTTACAAACCCTGCAGGAGGGAAAAAGCGTCTTTTTACACTTGGAGACAACCCCAGAAAGGACAACATCACAACTTCAACCCCGGAGAAAACCCTGCGAGATAGAATAACAAACTTCAACCCAGGAGACAACCCCGAGGGAAAATAACATCACAATTTCAGCCCCGGAGACAATCCCGAGGATAGAAAGCATCACCCTTTCAGGCCCAAACCCAACCCCGATAGGGAAAAGATGCAATGTTTACAACACAACATAAACAACATTCGTCTAGCTATGTATAGGGTCACAAAGAGCCCTCACAGCAATCCCGAATGAAAACTGCACAAGATAGACCCACAGACTATCTTTGAAGACTTGAAGATACTATTATGGTCATAGACCCATCTTTCCGAATTCGAAAAAGGGCAAGCCTGGTGTCATTGTGTAGCTCTCGAAAACAGCTTTTCGAAATAGTATGGCACATCTCCATGCGATTCCCGGATTGAAAGATACGGACGTTTCAACAGACAACTCAACGAAGGAACTAACTTAGAGGCAGTGGGACCCACTTGGCCTGGCCACAGGTCTACATGCAGCTGTCGCAGGTACACCTGCGGCTGACCTGGGTCCATAAATACAGACCCCCTAGCTCATTTTAGAAAGAGAGACCTCATTTTCCAAGTTTTAAAGAGAGAAATCCGAGAGCTAGAGAGAGAAAGGGAGCGATTCTTCATCTCAAAATCTGTAAATCTCAGTTTTAAACACTTCTATACATATAAAACTTGTTATATCAACTTTCTACCAGTTGAAATCTAGTTCTTTGAAGCTTTCAGCCGTTCGTTTGCAGATCTCACGCCATATTATAAGATCTTCTCAGATATGTGCTCATTTACTACTTTAATATATATATATATATATATACTGCTTGGTTGTGTACAAATCTAGCTTTTTACCGTTCATTTCGTGTAAATAGTTGATATTTGCAATGTATTGACTAGATCTTTTTGGGTTTGCTAGAAACGCACACATGCAATCATATTACATATAAACGAAGCGGAAGCGTAATAAAATAGGATTTTAAAAATTTCTTGCAAACCATAAACCATGATCATATCTTATTGATTATCAATCTATAAAAGAGTAAGAAATCAGAATTATACCCTTGTAGATCGAGCTTTCACAGGTACGAGTTCTCCTCCAGTTTGAATCTACAAGATTGGTTCCTTTCCTTTGATCAATGCAAGCCACCCAAGTATTTGGCCTCTAGAGGTGATCCACCAAGGAAGCGAAATTGTTTTAAAAGAATGGTAGTTAGCTAAACCATAGTTTTTCTATTCTCTATAAAAAAGGAGTACTCTCCAACAATTAGAATTACATCAATTGATATCTAGCATAAGACTCCTCTTATATAGATATTAGTCAACCCTTATAATCCAATTAGAAATAGGGTTTTATTTAATTAATTAAACTTCTTTAATTAATTAGGCTTCCCAACACATTGGGAATAATTAATTAAACTCTTTTAATTAATTTGCCTCCTAATCTTATTAAGAATAAATGTGAGTACTAATATTAAATTAATTCCTAAACTCCTTTAGAAATTAAAATAATAATAATTATAATAACATTAATAAGACTCCTCTTATTAATTTATATTTAATAATTCCAAAATATTAAATAATAAATATTAAGCTTATTTAATTTAATCTATCACCATAGATTAAATTAATTATACTAACATATTATTACAATTATGCCATTACCTTCTTAAATAATTATTCTTCCTTTTATGGTATGACCTTTTAGGTTCTCTATATTCAACCGATTGTGAATAAATCAATTAGAATAATTTTACTCTTATTTAAATAAAAAAATAAAACTAATAATCTATTTAAATAAATAATATTTATTCTACAATAGGGATAAGTCTCCCTAGCGATCAACGACTTTCCAAATAATATAGATTTCAACATTAATCATAAAAGAACCCTTGAGTTAATAGTTACCATACAATTCAATCTTTCCACGATACAATGTTCCAATTAAATATAAGACATGGAATTGTTGTCAAGTGTTATTTTATTTAATTATATATATTTCGATTAGAAAATACACAACTCCAAATAATGCAAATTAGAAACTCCTTTTTAATTTCATTCCACCTTGGCCAAGGATTCCTGGGTTGTCATTTATCGAATCACATAGGACATATCTCTTCTTTTACTAGAAGCGGTAGATTCTTTATTGATCATTCATTATCTCCATATATAACTTATTACACCCAAGTATACCTTTTGATATACCCTAAGAGTCTTAAGGAATAAGTCAAAGTATAATACATTATACACAAGATACTACGATGATCTCAAGTCTGAGGATCACTTGTACTACTATCACATTAGGAATTCCTATTGACAGGCAAGTAAAACTCCATTAGGTATTCCTTAGCAAGTCACGTTCAGTGTGCTTATTCTCCAATAAGCACCTACATACTTGCTTTAGTGTCTCCACACAAATGATTATGAGATTAATCATGCTTATCCAATGAGCAAGCAACATATGTACCAATCTATTCGGACTTACTAATCCCCTTTTTAGTAATCCATCGATTGGGAACTATTTTAATTTTAAGCTATCTAAGAATTTAGATCTCATTAGCATGATCAACATCATAATTCTAAAAGCATTGCTTAAAACTATGGGTTATTTACATATTATAAAAACAGCATCGTATAGATAATTAAATGCCTTTAATAAATGAATACTTTTATTAATAAATAAATAAGATCGTTTCCAAAGTACATGCTTTATCATTATACATGATTGGCTTGTATGCATACTACTTTCAATCTCTCACTTGCACTAAAGCCAATCGCCATGGTATCTCATACACATCTTCTCTAAGTGACGATCAAATTGCTGTTGTGTTAAAGCTTTAGTAAATGGATCTGCAATGTTGTCATGAGAGTCTACACACTCCAAGGTGATGTCTCGTCTTTCAATAATCTCCCTGATCAAGTGAAATCGTCCCAACACGTGTTTGAATTTCTGATGAGACCTGGGTTCCTTAGCATATGTAACAGCTCCAGTGTTGTCTCAGTACAAGGGGATTGCTCCTCCAATGTTAAGAACCACACCAAGTTTGGTTATAAACTTCTTCATCTAAACAGCTTCCTTTACAGCTTCACTCGTAGCTATGTAATCTGCCTCTGTGACTGAATCAGCAACTGTTTGCTGCTTGGAACTCTTTCAACTCACTGCGCCTCCATTCAAGGTAAATACATACCCCGAAATGGATTTACTGTCATCTTGGTCCGTTTGAAAACTTGAGTCTGTGAAGCCCTTGAGTTTTAATTCAGACCCACCGTAGACAAGAAATACATCCTTAGTTCTTTGTAAGTACTTTAGGATATTTTTTACTGCCTTCTAGTGCTCTTCTCTTGGATTCGACTGATATCTGCTCATTACACTAAGTGCATAAGCGACATCCGGTCTAGTACATATCATACCGTATATGATAGATCCTATTGCTGAAGCATAAGGTATCTTACTAATACGGTCTCTCTCCTCAGGTGTCTTTGGGGCCTTTTTTTGGAGAGATGTATTCCATGGCTCATCGACAGGAGACATCTTTTGGAATCTTCTATGCTAAATCTCTTTAGCATCGAGTCAATATACGTTCCTTGGGATAAGCCAAGCATCCTTTTAGATCTATCTCTATAGATCTTTATTATGACGCCCCCAAATCTGGGACCGCCACTTGGTCTCTCGAATTCGGTTCGTCACGTGCTCATGGTTCAACAATGATAACTAAAATCACACATTCACAGCGGAATATCTAATTTAGAATAATATATAATGATTTATTATAATTATTCTCCCAAGTCTCGCAACCTACAGTACTTAATAGATTACATAATAATATCAATTAACGACTCATTACATAATCTAACTTAAGCTTAAACATAAACAAATCCAGTCTTACTACATCATCTTAATATAACATTAAAATATTTAAAAACATAAAAGAGACAAGCTAGTTGGTAGCCTTGCCCTTGCCCTTATCAACGCCTGAAGGTTCACCATGCTCTGTCTTAACTGAAATGTTTTAGGGAAAGCAAGAATGAGCACAAATTGCCCAGCAAGTAATATACAATAAGGGTAAGTGATATAATTCTCAATTCTCGAAAGGGTATAACAAGGTTTGATAGTTCAAGGATAACAAGAATATATCATCAGTTTTCAAATACAGTCGCTAAGGACAGAATAATATCAATGTGATTCAATAATAAATCAATTCAAGATTTTAAGATAACTGAATACTGAGCAGTCACTAAGAACTATGAACTTCTATTAGAATTAACAGTAATAAACTAAAAATCCAACAAAAACAGGTACAACAGGTGATCAGCCTAAAGTACCATCGTTATGCATAACAATCAATCATACTCAAGTGTGCACGTCGGTTCTCCGACAATTATATATTTCCTTCAAAGAAGGTTGTTCTTCTCAGTCAAATACAAGATCCCTCACCAATCAATTGGTTTGGGTTGCTTTTCAATAATATAAGTCTAGCTGAATCAAATGACATAGACACTTTCACAATATTCAAGAACAATACTAAGTTCCACATGAATAATAGCTTTAATGAAATAAGAGTTCGAGTATGCTAATTCAATTCAAACGATTAAATAAAGAAACTAGTTCGCAATATACAATGATAGAATACTTGCACCGTAAAAGAGTGTAAGTTAGGAAACTTGCCTTAAGCGTAGTTTATCCCCGTAATTTAATCAACACTTTTCAAATCCTATCGTAATATAGTTATGTATATATATGATATTCATTAGTCATATAATTTAACTTTCACATTTTGTCTTCGAATATACGATCAACACATAAGCTAAGTTTTAACCTAGCTATACAGTTATATAGAATATAATTTCTATCCTTAACGTTCCTCTTTTCTTCAAGTTGATCATATTCTTACATCATTACTATCATGTGAGACTATCACAATTAGCAAACATACTCGCATTTTATTAATATCACATAAGACTACAAGCAATACTAAAATATATTTCATTTTAGCAAGTTATGGCATTCTCATAAGTTAACCATCAAAATCGGGTTCAAGTAACACATAACATAAGATATCACAAAGTATGTATACACATTTACAGGATACTTTCATGCTTGTTCAACCTTTCTAATTCCAATCATAAATGATTTAGTTTTAATTCACGATCCCTAACGACTTAGGGTTATACAATGCCATGAATTTACATAAGTTGTCATGCTTTTCAATTAAACATATAAAGTAGTCATATATTTTATTGATACGCATGTTCATATGTTTCTATGTCATGGATGTGTGATTCTAGCACTGTTACTAGTTCGTGACTTAATCGAACTCATGCTTGATTAACTTGCATTACATCTAACAAGTACGTACATGTATGATGCCTTCAAAGCACATTCAATCATGTTGAAAATATCAGAATGTAGAGTCCTAATATAACATTTCAAAGTCCACATTTAAAGCTTATGTTGTCATTAGTAAAGCTTGCTAATAAGGCCTAACATGCTCATGCTATCTAGATTCATATGTTAACATATTTGACACGCATTCCAAGGTCATATAACATGCTCGAAAAATCAGAACCTAGAATCCAAATATAACATGTTAGAGTCCATGTTCAACGCTTGAGTTTTCGTTGGAAAGGTTCACTATTGAGGTTCATATGCTCAAATTACATTATAAAGCTTAGATACACAAGTTAACATTCATATCATGTGTTTCTAGGTCATAAAAATATGTTTCAAAAGTCAGAATGTCAATATAAAGCTAACATATTAAAGTTCCTCTTTTCATAACTTTCAGTTTTCTTTGAAATACTCAACTAAAACGACTAGCATGGATTACTATAACCTAGTACCCTTATTCCATATGTTATTGTGAGTTATATGCATATCCTAACAGTACAACATGCTCAATACAACAGATGATATAAAAGAAATCATCAACAATTTCTGCAGTGGCGCGCGACCGCGCCCAAATTGTACTAGGGAGACGCGCGACCGCGCGGCTCCCGTTCCAGTCCAGAGAGCAGCTAGCCTCGACAAACATTATCCCAAATCACAAAATTACTTTATGAAAACTTTTCTAAACAGTTACATTGTGGTTTAAACATGTTTATAAGTCTATATATCAACTAACTAAGCAATTCATACTTCAATTGTCATCAATTTCCACACTATCAAGAATAAAGTTTTGACAGAGAACAAGAATGGCAATGAAGAATATGAAACTTGGAATTATACCTCTGTCAAACGTATATGAACTTGCTGCTATACTGATATATATATATATATATATATATATATAACTCCCAACTCAATTCCAAACTTAAGAAATTCTTAGCAAATCAAATTGAAGGGGAAGAGCTTATATATATAGGAAAATTAATGTCCAGGCCATGCTATTATTTCCCAAACCAAAACAACAGATTGAAGGATTGCATGCCAGATAAGAGGGAGTTGGTAATTAGTTGGTGATCTCCACTATTCTGCCCACTCCCTTCATGATGGCTAGAATGCTGAGTTTGAGAGAAGAAAGTAGGCTAGCTTTATGATGCATTTCACGTGTACAAGGTTTGTGACTAATTATATGGGACAAGCTTCTAAGGATCCAGCATTTTGCAACATGAAGTGTATTAACACTAAGGCCATATATACATATATCATACACTTAGGCAATTACATATATATTCATACTATATATTTAGATTACAATTAGAAGTACAATGTAATCCCAATAATTATGTTTTTCACATAATGTAGTAAGTATAATCCACACACATCTGATACATGTACATTTATTAATACCGGATATAATTTACTCGGATATAATCACATCACATTATCTCATTTATTAAATTTTATTATTCCATTATATATATAAATAATAATCAATTATTATTTATATTCATGATATAATATTTTAATGTATACTTACATACATATTGTCACATAGGCTATTTTAATGTCACAACACATCTTGCCTTATCCAATGAATGAAGGAACTTTATTAATTATTTATATACTAGTGTCACACTACCTTTCATATCTAATAAGGAACTTTGTTGTATGAATACCCACACATGCTAATGTCACAAAAAGTAGCATTATAATGTATGTTTACACCTCAAGTATCAAAACACATAGTTTTACTATGTACAATCATATAGTATAGTTTAAATATACTTGCACGTAACGATTTATATAATCTTATTACGTTAATAACTTACTTATTTATTTTATTATTCGTAATGTCAAATAAATAAATTATTTATCTCATTGATTAATTAACAATAATATTAATTAATCTATTCCTCATTGATTATTAATTACACCAAATTAATAATCATAGGATTAATTAGCACATTAACAAATATAAATCTCAGCACAATTATAAACAAGTGGTTTATTATTATTATATTTCTTGCAATAATAATAATCACATATTATTAATCAATTAATATTCTACGATTAATATAGATTAATTGTTTGCTTAAATTAATATAATCATTCTTATATTACGTCACTGTGCCACACAAGGCTATCAACGAATTTATTGCAAACTCCACATATTCTCACTTATTATAATTATTTAATTTTATATAATTGAATTAATTCATCTCATAACACAAAATTATTTATATATGAATAAATATTCACTTCCATTAATATATTTATTTAATAATATATGGAAATTCTCGGGTATTACATTTATCCCCAAAATATAGGATACTTCTCCCAAATCCTTCATGGAGAAGTGTTTACATAACCAGATTTTGATTGATTGTAGCATAGGAATATCATTCCCTATCAGTAATATATCATCAACATGTAATACAAGGAATGAAACAGCGCTCCTCACTAACCTTCTTGTACACACATAGTTCATCCTCTTTTTTGATAAAATCAAACTATTTAATTGTCTCATCAAAATGGATGTTCCATCTACGAGAAGCTTGCTTTAATCCATAAATGGATCGTTGCAGCTTACAGACTTGATTTGTTCCAACCTTTGAAACAAATCCCTCTGACTGTGTCATAGACACATCCTCCTCAAGTTTCCCATTAAGGAAGGTCGTTTTCACGCCCATCTACAAGATCTCATAGTCGTAATAAGCTGCAATCGCAAGCAAAATCCGAATGGACTTAAGCATAGCTACTGGTGACAAGGTTTCATCATAGTCAACTCATTGTCTCTGTTTAAAACCTTTTGCAACCAGTTGGGCCTTATAGGTCTCTACATTACCGTCTGCTCCAGTCTTTCTTTTAAAGACCCATTTACACCCAATAGGCTTAATGCCTTCAGGTGGTGAAACCAAAGTCCATACTTGGTTCTCATCCATGGAGTCCATATCGGATTTCATGGATTCTAGCCATTTACCTAGGTCTTTATTACTCATAGCCTGTTTGTAATTCAATGGATCATCATTATTCATGATGTGCATCTCATCGTCATCCTCTATGACGAATCTATACCTGTCAGGTATCTTTGGTACTCTTCCAGATTTACGAATAGGGTGTTGTACAGTAGGTTCATCCACTTGGTCAGGTACCTGAATTTGATCCGTAGTAATTTGTGGTTCTTGAACTTCTTCAAGATATATCTTACTCTCACTGACCCCTTCATGGATAAACTGCTTTTCCAAAAAGGCAGCATGTTTCGTAACAAACACATTTTGATCAGTTGGATGATAGAAATATTACCCTTGTGTTTCTTTAGGGTATCCCACAAATCTACACTTATCGAATTTAGTCTATAGCTTATCATTTTTAAACTTTTTGACATAAGCTGGACAACCCCAAGTCTTAACATGCTTAAGATTTGGTTTCCTCCCTTTCCATATCTCATATGGGGTCTTTGGGACGGATTTGTTAGGCACCTTATTAAGTAGGTATGCAGCCGTTTCTAGGGCACAACCCCATAAGGAAATTAGAAGATCGGTAAAACTCATCATGGAACGAACCATGTCCAACAATGTTCAATTTCTCCTTTTAGATACTCCAGTTAACTGTGGTGTTTCTAGTGGAGTCCATTATGAGATTATACCATTATCTTTGAGACAATTGAGAAACTCACCGCTTAAGTATTCGCCACCTCGATCTGATCGAAGAATCTTAATACTTTTGCCAATTTGTTTCTCTACTTCACTTCTGAACTCTTTAAACTTTTCAAATGATTCAGATTTGTATTTCATTAAATACACATATCCAAATCTTGAGTGATCATCAGTGAAAGTAATAAAATAAGAATACCCTCCCCGTGCATTCGTTGTCATAGGTCCATAAACATCTGTGTGAACCAACGCAAACAACTCTGTAACTCTTTCTCCTTTTCCAATAAAAGGAGATTTAGTCATTTTACCCATGAGACAAGATTCACAAGTTGGATATGATTCTCAATCAAATAGCTCTAAGAGTCCATCCTTATGTAACTTGGATAATCTTGTTTCATTGATATGACCGAGTCTACAGTGCCACATATAGGTATAATTAACATCATCTCTTTTTCTTTTCTTAGTTTTCTCAATTTGAAATATATTTTCATCCAAGTCAAGTATAAGTCCATTTCGCAAATTACCAACACCATATAAAACATTGTTATTATAAATAAAACAACTGTTGTTCTTTATTATAATGTCATATCCATCCATATCTAATACGAAAATAGAAATAATATTTCTAATGATATTCGGAATAAAGTAACAATTATTCAAATTAATAGACTTGCCCGTAGGTAGTGCTAAACAATAAATGCCTACAGCTAATGTAATAACTTTTGCTCCATTTCCCACTAGTAGGACAACATCATCCTTGTTCAGCTTTCTACTTCTGACCAGTCCCTGCATAGTATTACATATGTGAGAACCACAGCTAGTATCCAATACCCAAGTAGAATGCGCGCTAAACAATGGTATTAAGGAATAAGTCAAAGTATAATACATTATACACAAGATACTATGATGATCTCAAGTCTGAGGATCACTTGTACTACTATCACATTAGGAATTCCTATTGACAGGCAAGTAAAACTCCATTAGGTATTCCTTAGCGAGTCACGTTCAGTGTACTTATTCTCCAATAAGCACCTACATACTTGCTTTAGTGTCTCCACACAAATGACCATGAGATCAATCATCCTCATCCAATGAGCAAGCAACATATGTACCAATCTATCCGAATTTACTAATCCCCTTTTTAGCAATTCATCGATTGGGAACTATTTTAATTTTAAGTTATCTAAGAATTTAGATCTCATTAGCATGATCAACATCATGATTCTAAAAGCATTGCTTAAAACTATGGATTATTTATATATTATAAAAACAGCATCATGTAGATAATTAAATGCCTTTAATAAATGAATACTTTTATTAATAAATAAATAATATCATTTCCAAACTATATGATTTATCATCATACATGATTGGATTGTATGTATACTACTTTCAGATCTATCTTAGATCTAGCTTGATCTAGCATTTAACCAGTCCAAAAGCTTCATAGCTTGACCCATTGAGCTAAATAGGCATAGATCTAGGTAGATCAAGTTTATTTTTTTAGTTTTATAAATATTAATGCGACCCCGCTATCCTAGATCCATATCTAGAGGAAGCGAAAAGCTTAAATACTACCGTACAAGTATTTAACTGATAAATCATTTGTTTAGCGAAGTTTAGAAGTATATATATATATACTTTGTTTTAACATATTCATCATGCAAGCTTTTAAATGATGTTATGTGAGCCTAGGAACTATATGGTTGAAGATTCAATCAATGAATCTAAAATCGGTTCCCTTGATGGACTTGTTTAAGTTGTATCATCAGCTTGCAATCCATTGTACATGTAATCTTGGGCCTTAAAACGGTATCCATACTTAAGGGCCCAAAATAGTGAAAATCATGTATGTGGTGCTCGGGGTTACTTCGATGGCTTCCATGCCCACAAGGAGCCCAACCATTGTAGTTAATATTTTTAATTCAGCTTTCGAAGATGCTTTGCATCTCGATTAAAATCAAATCAAGCCGCTTCTAGAATAAAATTGTAAGTATCAAAGGGCCTCGATTCCTATTTGGCGAAAGGGTTTGAAAACCAGCTTTTAAAACATCACTTTCATATGATTTATCTGAAAAAAATGAACTTTTTTATAAATCAAACCCTTTATACATAAGTCCAATGTGGCACAACACTACTTTCAAAATAAAGCACATGTTCAAATGCTTCACACACACACACACACACACTTAACGCATAGGGAATGAAAAAGTAGCGATAATCGTATTTCACGGAAGTCGGTGGGTGCCTAACATCTTCCCTTCACTTAAGCAAGCCCCCAAAACTCTATGAATCTTGGGTTCCATACCAATTAAACGGATTCACATATTGCGCCATTAAAATCAATCTTTTCAAAATCGTTGGCCTTTATGTCGGTCTTTTCCTAAAACTCACCCTTTAATAAATTAAATTGACATAGCGAAAATATAAAGGGAAATAAAATTCCCGGCGTCGACAACTACCAGTGATTATTGCCAACAATTTGACCAAAGTATAATATGATAAACTATTGAGAATCCTTAGGGATCATGTAACAACCTTTGGTTGGACCATTGCAGACATCAAATCATAAATCATGCTGTGTGCATGCATAGAATTTTGTTAGAAGAAGGAGCCAAGCCTACCAGAGAAGCTCAAAGAAGACTGAACCTTTAAAGGAGGTAGTAAAGAAAGAAGCTATGAAATTACTTAATGTAGGTATTATCTGTCCAATTTTAGACAGCCAATGGGTGAGTCTAGTCCAAGTAGTTCCAAAGAAATCTAGAACCACAATTATCCAGAATGACAATAATGAGTTGGTGCCTACAAGAATGCAAATAGGATGGAGAATATGTATTGATTATAGGAAGTTAAATTTTGTTACTAGAAAATATTATTTCCCTCTCCCCTTTATTGATCAAATGTTAGAAAGACTGGCTAGCCATACTTACTATTATTTTCTAGATGGATTTTTAGGATACAACCAAATTGTGATAGCCCCATAGGATCAAGATAAGACCACCTTTACATGCCCCTTTGGTATATTTGCCTATAGAAGAATGTCCTTTGGACTTTGTAATGCACCAGATACCTTCCAAAGATGCATGGTAAGTTTATTTTCTAATCTTCTATAAAGTTGTATTGAAGTTTTTATGGATGACTTCACAATTCATGGCGATTCTTTGGATGTATATCTTGATAATTTAACTAAAGTGCTTGATAGAGACTTAGAAACTAATCTTGTTCTTAACTAGGAAAAATGTCATTTTATGGTAGAACACAGTATAGTACTTGGACATGTTCTTTCAGCTAAAGGATTAAAAGTAGATAGAGCTAAAATAGAGATTATTGCTACTTTGCCTTACCCTGGAAGTGTGCGGGAGATTCGTTCTTTTCTTGGACATGCAGGTTTCTATCCAAGGTTTATCAAGGACATCTCAAAGATAGCTTTACCATTGTGTAAGTTACTGTAAAAAGATGTGGAGTTCCAGTTTAATGATGAGTGAAAGGAGGCATTCGACAAGTTGGAGAGCCTATTGACCTCTGCACCTATGATTCTACCACTAAATTGGAAGCTACCCTTTGAAATCATGTGAGATGCAAGCAATTATATAGTAGGAGCTATTTTAGGCCAAAGAGTTGACAAAGCAATGCATGCCATATAATATGCATCAAGAACTCTAAACCCTACTCAGATTAACTACACTACAATTGAAAAATAACTTTTCTCTGTTATTTTTACTTTAGACAAGTTTAGATCTTATCTTCTTGGTACTAAAGTAGTAGTTTATTCTGACCGTGCTGCTCTCAAGTATTTGCTGACCAAGAAGGATTCAAAATCAAGAATTATTAAATGGATTTTGTTGCTATAAGAATTTAACTTGGAGATCAAAGATAAGAAAGGAGCAGACAACTTGGTGGCAGGCCACTTAAGTAGACTGCTGAGGGATGAGGAGGCACTGCCATTGCATGATTCCATTCCAGATGAGCATTTACTTTCTATTAATGAGGAATTGCCCTAGTATGCTAATATTGTGAATTACTTAGCAAGTGCACATATTCCTAGTGAATTCTCTTGAGACTAGAAAGATAAGCTTAAGAGTAATGCTAAGTATTATGTATGGGATGATCCATATCTATGAAAATTTATGTTGACTAGGTAGTATGAAGGTGTGTGCCTCATAATTTTTTTTATTTATTCTAACATTTTGTCATTCCTATGCTTGTGGAGGACACTTTGGACCAAAAAAGAACTTCCCACAAGGTTTTAGAACGTGGTTTTTATTGGCCAAAAATTTTTAAAGACTCTTATCTATTTTGTAAATCATGTGAAAATTATCAAAAGAAAGGAAATATCTCATATAGGAATCAAATGCCACAAACTCCTATTTTAATTGTTAAAATTTTTTATGTTTGGGGTATTAATTTTATGGGACCATTTCCTTCATCTTTTGGTAATGTTTATATTCTTTTGGGCGTTGATTATGTGTCAAAATGGGTGGTAGCTAAAGCCACCAAGACTGATGACCCTAAAGTTATTGCAAATTTTGTTAAATCAAACATCTTTAACAGGTATGGAATCCCAAGATCCATTATCAGTGATAGAGGAACTCATTTTTGCAAAAGGGTGTTAGCAGCATTGTTAAAGAAGTATAATGTTATACACAGTATCTCTACATCCTACCATCCACAAAGTAATGGTCAAGCTGAGGCTTCAAATAAGGAAGTCAAGTCCATTCTGTAAAATGTAGTCAAACCAAATAGGAAAAATTGGAGTCTAAGATTAGAAGATGCACTTTGGGGCTACAAAACTGCATATAAAATAACTATAGGTATGTCACCTTATAGGATAGTATTTGGTAAACCCTGTCACTTACCTTTGGAGCTAGAACACAAAGCTTTCTTGGCAATCAAGCAATGTAAACTAAAGATGGATGAAGTTTGTGATAATAGGAAGTTGCAATTGCAAGAGCTTGAGGAGTTAAGGAATGAATCATATGAGAGCTCCATTATTTACAAGGAAAAGACTAAGGGCTTTCATGATAAGTAAATTTTGAGTAAGACTTTTACTGTTGGACAAAAAGTTCTCCTTTTCAATTCAAGGTTGAAGTTATTTATAGGTAAGTTGCATTCTAGATGGGAAGATCCTTTTGTGATTACTAATATTTCTCCTTATGGTGCAGTTGATATCCAGAATCCAAAGACAGGGAAAATCTTTAAAGTGAATGATCACATGCTAAAATCTTTTTATGAAGGTTTTTCAATGGAACAGGTGGAGTTGGTGGATTTGGTGGATCCAATTTATGCATATGAAGATTGAGAGAGGAAGGATGTCGAGTATAAGACATTAAACAAATGCATTGCTTAGGAGGTAACCCAAGATTAAGATTTAATTTTTCTATCCCTTTACTTTTTAATTTTTAATTGCATGCTAGTTAGTTACTTTCTCCTTTGCATGGTTGTCTTACATTGGGGACAATGTAAGGTTTGAGTGTGGGGGATCGGTTTAGGTTAGTTATGCTTATATTATGTTGATATGTGTGTTTAATTAAGGAAATTTTTCAATTTTTTTTATTCTACTATGCTTTTGATGGTTGACTTTGTAGAATGAAATTGATACTTATTTGCATAATATGTTTTATGCTCCATTGATTGATGAATAATTATAGCTAAGTCATGATCCATAGTAACTGATTTGAATTAAATTTGTGTTACATGAGAACTTAAATATGAGATACATGCTTATTTGGCTAAATTGTTTGTGCAGTTGACTATGTGCATTGATTTCATGATTTAGAATTGTTTAACTATTTATTTTGTATGTAGAACTATGTGTGAAAAACTTGAAGGAAAAAAATGATGAATAGTTGAAAATTGAGAAGAAAAGAAAGTGAATAAACATGTGGTGGGATGAGAATGAACATAAAATGCACTCACCCATAAACGCATACAACGAGAAGGAGCGTAAAACGCACTCGTTGGTGAGCATAAGTGAGATGGAACATAAAATGCACTCACTTGAAAGAAAGAAAAATGAGAAGGGTGAAATGGATCATAAAATACATTCACCTAAGAAAAGTTTGGAAATTAAATGTTCTGTTGAAAAAAAATGAAGAGCAGAAAAAGACATGTTTTGAGTCTAGAGTCAGTGTGCACAGTTGTTGTTCCATGATAACTTGGTTTAATATTTATGTTGATCATAGGAAAGAAACTTGTGTGGATACAATTTGGACTTAAATAAGTTTAGTGGTGAATGATAAGGTTATTTTTGTGAGTTGATTGATATGGTGCTAATCAGATATCTATTGAGTAGTGTTAATGTTCATGATTGAATTTGGAAACCTTTGGAGTTTAGTTGAACAGAATTTTTGGTGAATTGTAAGTGTGATTTGTTTACATGAGGACATGTAAAAAGCTAAGTGTGGGGACTTTGATAAGTGCATAATGTTTGATGATTTGTATTCCTTTATATTTAGCTTTGTTGCATATTCTTTGTTATACAAGTTAATTTAAGGTATTTATTGATTTCAAGAAGAATTTGATATGATCCTGCAAATATGGAGTTTAATGCTTAGTTTTCAGTTGTTTTGCAGGAATCTACGATTGTTGGGTAAGTACTTTACGTTCGTAGTGTTAGAATGCAGTCTGGCATCTCTACGATTGTAGGAAGACTTGGGCAGAGTCGCTCGACGATTTCCAATTGTGTCCTACGAATGATGTAATTCAATCTACGATTCCAAGAGAAGAGTTTCACACTACAATTTGCCACTCTACGTTTGTCTGCTGAGGGGTTCTACTCTATGATTGTATGGGTTGATTTGTGAGTTGACTTTTGAATTCTGAGTCGAAGTAGGATTTGAGATGTTGGAGCTTAAGAATAGAATTCCTAACATAATTTGGAGATGGAATTACACATTAAGAAGGAAGCTGAAGCTGATTATGGAAAGTAGAGTTTGATATGGAATCTGAGTCGAAGTTTAATATGGAAACTAAGTGTAAGTTGATTCCGAACTAGAAAAGGAAACTGAACAAAACTCTATTATGGAAACTTAATTCAAATTTGATAAGGAAGCTACTTAAAGCTAGATTGCATAGGTTGACAAGGATTTAGAAATTTCTATATCTGCAGAATGAAGACTTCTGAAATAGAACGGGATTAGAGTTCTTCTAAGGTTTTAGGGATTTCACCTATAAATACATTTACTTGTAATCATTATAAAAAAAACATCCTAGCTCATATATTTACTTTATATTTTTCTTTGTTCTGTTATCAATATGCTAGGTTAGTTTAGTTCTTTTCAGTTCTAAGGGGATGTGGAACCTTATTTGCAGTTAATGGTAAATTGAATTTTATTATCTATTCCTTCATATATGAGATTTATTTTTATAATCTATTTTAAATGTTTATATGTTATTTGGTTTAACTGATTTAGTTTTTGCATGATTGAATTGATTAACTAATATCATCTGCTAGATTAAGATATAATATTAAGCAAATGATGGTGTATTTGATTACAGGTAGTACTTAGTAATACATGATCGTGAACAAACGTTTAAGTATTGTGAAGGTTATCAGAAGGTAAGTTAAATAATTTGTGATTGTATGATTGTTTGTGACGCCCCCAAATTCCAGGACCGTCACGGGGTCGCTCGAATTCGGTTTGTCACGTGCTCATGGTAATACATCACAATAATAATAACTAAATATCACACAATCACAGCGAAAAATCTATTCTAGAATAATTTACAATGATTTATTATAATTATTCCCCCAAGTCTCGCAACCTACAGTACTTAATAGATTACATAATAATATCAATTAACTACTTATTACATAATCTAACTTAAGCTTAAACATAATCAAATCCAGTCTTACTACATCATCTTAATACAATATCAAAATATTTAAAAACATAGAAGAGACAAGCTAGTTGGTAGCCTTGCCCTTGCCTATATCAATGCCTGAAGATTCACCATGCTCTGCCTTAACTAAAATGTTTTAGGGAAAGCAAGAATGAGCACAAATTGCCCAGCAAGTAATATACAACAAGGGTAAGTGATATAATTCTTAATTCTCAAAAGGGTATAACAAAGTTTAATAGTTCAAGGATAACAAGAATATCAACAGTTTTCAATAATAGTCGCTAAGGACAGAATAATATCAATGTGATTCAATAACAAATCAACTCAAGATTTCAAGATAACTGAATACGGAGCAGTCACTAAGGACTATAAACTTCTACTAGAATTAACAATAATAAACTGAAAATCCAACAAAAACAGGTACAACAGGTGATCAGCCTAAAACACCATCGTTATGCATAACAATCAATCATACTCAAGTGTGCACGTCGGTTCTCCGACAATTATATATTCCCTTCAAAGAAGGTTGTTCTTCTCAGTCAAATACAAGATCCCGCACCAATCAATTAGTTTGGGTCACTTTTCAATAGCATAAGTCTAGCCGAATTAAATGGCATAGACACTTTCACAATATTCAAGAACAGTACTAAGTTCAACATGAATAATAGCTTTAATGAAATAAGAGTTCAAGTATGCTAATTCAATTCAAACGATTAAGTAGGAAACTAGTTCTCAATATACAAAGATAGAATACTTGTACAGTAAAAGAGTGTAAGTTAGGAAACTTGCACAATCATAGATTTTCTTGCATAAAGTAAATGTGTCGGTTAGGATACTTGCCTTTAGCGTAGTTTATCCACGTTAAGTAAATCAACACTTTCGAATCCTATTTATAGTGTATTATAAGTATAGGATATTCATTAGCTAACTCATTCGGTACATAAGCTTGTTACTCAAATATACACACATTGTATTTCCTAGTCACACGTCATTACATACTTATACACATTTGGTATGAAATGAAATTAACAATTCAAATAACATTATGTTATTTTTAATCGAGTAGGCTTTCTTTTGCTATGGAATTACTTTTCTTAAGTTAATCATCTTCATACATCATTACTATCATGTGAGACTACCACAAATAGCAATTATATTCAAATTAGCGAGTTATATAATTACCTATAAGTTAACCGTCAAAAATTGGATTCAATCATTAACATGTGATATCACCTTAGCTATCATGTTTATTTTAAACATATGAGGCGATTATATAACTCATTCCAGGCATGCTTATGAGTATTCATGTAACTATCGTAGTTATTAGTTTGAAAACATGTTTCGTTTACGCTAAACTTGGTTTCACGACATGTAACATAGTAGGCAATCATGAATGAGACTTTAACAAGTCTAAAAGTATTATCAAGTATGATCACAACTTTCAGAATACGAATCCTATAATAACATATTAAGGTTCACCATCAAGGCTTCTATTTTATCAGTAAGTCTTACTAACATGTTCGTGTTACATCATGAAATCCGTATACATAAGTCAATAGGTCTGACACGTATTTTAAGGTTATATAAACATGCTCGAAAAATTAGAACCTAGAATCCTAATATAACATGTTAGAGTCCATGTAAACACTTGTGTTTTCAAAATCATGGGTTTTCTTTTCATGTTAAGTAAACTATGGAAACATATATTGCATAAGAGGGACTCCATAAATCATGTTACATTTACTTGGTATAAATTATAATTTCACTGCTCTCGGACTGGACAAACAGATAGTCCAGATAGTTATTTCTGGCTTGCCTGCAAAGCGGCGCTGCAGCGCGGCAACAACAGCAGCAAGCTGGCGCTGCGGCGCTGGTGGCGCTGCGGCGCTGGTGGCACTGCGGCGCGGCAACATCAGCATCAAGCTGACGCTGCGGCGCTAGTGACGCTGCGGCGCTAGTGACGCTGCGGCGCTAGTGACGCTGCGGCGCTAGTGACGCTGCGGCGTGGACAATGGCGCTGCGGCGTGGGGACATTTCTGCACACTGCCAAAACCGACCCAAAACCTCCCATTTCATCGATTTCAACATTCCCAGATGCTATTAGACTTCTTTAACTTACTAACACACACACACACATATCTATCTATATATATATATATATGCTTATATAAAAGTCAATCGCCATTTATCAATTCCCAATTTCATGAACTCCAACTAAATTCAGGAATTGAAACAGAAATCTCAGAACAGAAAATGCTTGTGAGCTATATTGTAGTTCCAACATGTATGTAAGTCCACAATACACTACACAAGCTTTCTACAATTCAATTATACTTCAATTTCATATGATCGAGAATTTGGATTTTTGACAGAAATAAGAAATGGAGTTTTTGTCAGAGGATGAAAATGATAAGCAAGGAAGAGGGATTATACCTCTGTAAATGAAATCGAACTTGCTAATAAGAACTCTCTCAGCCTCAGAGAATGTTATCACTGATATATGTATATGCTCTCCCTTTCAACACTTAGCAAATCTCAGCAATTGAAAATATGAAAGAGATGGGTTTTATTTATAGAGAAATCCTTACACAGACAATGCAATTGTCCATTAAATTGAACCAATAGATTGAAGCTTTGTATATCAGCTAAGGAAGAGTTGGTAGAGTGGTTGAAGAACACTGTTGTGCCCACTCCCCATATCATGATTTGCTAGAATACTGAGTTTGAGAGAAGAGAGTAGGCTAGCTTCATGATGCATTTCACATGTACATGGTTTGTGTTTATTAATATGGGACAAGGCAATATCACTCTCAGCACTCTATCAATTTGTACAATGCAATGTTATAACATATATTATACACTTAGGTTAGCTCATATATATGCATACTGTATATTTAGATTACAATTAAAATTACAATGTAATCCCAATAATACTACTATGTAATTCATACAATGTAGTAAATGTAATTTACACACATATAATCCATGTATATTTTATTACACTGGTATAATTTAATCGGATACTATCACATTTATTATTAAATTCTACAATCAACAATTGATTATAATATATCCATAACATGTTATTTTAATGTATACTCATACACAATTGTCACCTAAGCATTATCATGTAGCTTTCTCAGTTCAATATCTTTACTATATAGTTTACGTATAATTGTATAACCACATTGCACTACTTCATACAACATATAGGTAGCTATCGTACCTTATACATTTAATTCGCATGCTTGCATGTAACAATTAATACAACCTCATTTTATTCATAACTTACTTATTTGTTTTATTATTCATAATGTCAAATAAATAAATTATTCATCTTATTGATTAATTAATAATAATATTAATTAATCCATTCCTCATCGATTATTAATAACACCTAATTAATAATCATAGGATTAATTATCACATTAACAAATATAATTCCCAGCATATTTATAACCAAATGTTTTATTATTATTATTATTATTATTATTATATTTCTTGCAATAATAATAATCACATATTATTAATCAATCACAGTTAATATTCCACAACAATTAATTAATATTCTACAATTAATATAGATTAACTGTTTGCTTAAATTAATATAATCATTCTCATATTACGTTACTGTGCCACACAAGGCTATCAATGAGTTTATCGTAAACTCCATTAATTTCTCAATTATTATAATTATTCAATTTAATAGAATTGAATTAATCCTTCTCATAACACAAAATCATTTATATTAAATAAATTCTCATTTTCATTAATATTTTCATTTAATAATAGATGAAAATTCTCGGGTATTACATCCTCCCCCCCCCCCTTATAAAAATTCCGTCCCGGAATTGCTACAAGGTTACACAAATAAATGGGGATAGTCCCTCATCATCCTATCTTCTAACTCCCACGTTGCCTCCTCGACATCGTGGTTACGCCAAAGTACTTTTACAGAAGAAATAACTTTATTTCTCAAAGTTTGTTCTTTCCTATCTAATATCTGGACAGGAATTTCTTCATACACCAAGTTCTTCTCCACTTGAATGGGCTCGTAATAAATCATGTACTTGTAGTCGGCCTTATACGGTCGCAACACAGAAATGTGGAACACGTTGTGGATGTGCTCTAACTCGAGTGGTAACGCAACTTTGTATGCCACTTCGCCCACTCGCTTCAGTATCTCGAATGGTCCTATGAATCTTGGACTCAATTTTCCTTTCTTACCGAAACGGATCTTCCCCTTCCATGGAGATACCTTCAAGAAAACAAAACTGCCGACTTTATAGTCTCGGTCCTGCCGATGCAAATCTGCGTATTTCTTCTGGTGATCTTGAGCTGCTACTAATCTAGCTCTTATCATTGTCACCACGTCTGCGGTTTGTTGAACTAACTCTGGTCCGAGTATTCGTCGCTCTCCGACTTCGTCCCAACATAATGGCGTTCTGCACTCTCTCCCGTAAAGAGCTTCGTACGATGGCATGCCGATACTCGCATGGTAACTATTATTATATGCAAATTCGACTAAGGGTAGGTGGTCGTCCCAATTTCCCTTAAAATCCATCACGTAAGTCCTAAGCATGTCCTCCAGCATTTGTATCGTTCACTCACTCTGTCCGTCGGTCTGAGGATGATAAGCAGTACTCAACATCAACTGCGTTCCCATTCTTTCTTGCAAACTCTTCCAAAAATTAGACGTGAAGCGCGGATCTCGATCAGAGACAATTGACACCGGCACTCCATGTCGTGAGACAATTTCTTTTACGTATAGGCTCGCTAACTGATTCAAACTTTAGCGGATCTTGATTGGTAGAAAATGTACGGTCTTCGTTAGTCAATCCACGATAACCCAAATGGCATCATAACCTTTCTGTGTAACTGGAAGTCCTACCACGAAGTCCATCGTAATATGCTCCCATTTCCACTCTGGTATTTCTAACGGTTGTAGTAAACCACTCGGCCGTTGATGCTCTGCTTTAACGCGTTGGAAAGTCAAACATCTACTGACGCACTTTGCGACTTTTCGTTTCAAATTGGGCCACCAAAAATGTTACTTCAAATCTCGGTACATCTTAGTGCCCCCCGGATGAACGGAATACGTCGTATTGTGTGCCTCGTGCAAAATCTTTTCCCTCAACTCGGTTACCGCTGGTACCCACACTCTTCCTTCAAATCTTAAGATACCGTCTTAATCCATTCAAAATTTCTCTTCCTCATTTTTTGTGATCCTATTTCGGATTTTCTCACACTCTTCATCCTTTTCCTGGGCTTCCTTTACTCTATCCAACAATGTCGGATGAGCTCCCACTACAAACAACTTCTCTCTAGGCTTCTTTGGTTCTTTCACTTCTATTTCCAATTTCTCCATCTCTCTTATCAACTCTTCCTGAGTCGTTAAATTAAACAACTTCTCCCTTCCTTTCCTGCTCAGAGCGTCGGCAACCACATTTGCCTTTCCTAGGTGATAAAGAATATCGCAGTCATAGTCTTTGATTAATTCTAACCACCTTCTCTGCCGCATGTTCAACTCCTTCTGTGTGAAGATATATTTTAGACTTTTGTGGTCCGTGTATATCTCACATTTTTCCCCATACAAATAATGCCTCCATATCTTTAACGCAAAAACTACTGCCGCTAACTCTAAGTCGTGAGTAGGGTATCGTTTTTCGTAATCCTTCAATTATCGTGATGCATACGCAATGACCTTGCCGTGCTGCATAAGCACACAGCCAAGTCCCTTGTGCGATGCATCACTATACACCACAAAATTTCTCGCATCATCTGGTAATGATAACACAGGTACTTTGCTCAACCTCCTTTTCAGTTCCTGAAAACTTTCTTCGCATTTGTTGGTCCATACAAATTTCACCGTCTTTCTAGTCAAATTGGTCAACGGGGTTGCTATCTTGGAAAAATCTTGGATGAATCTTCGATAGTACCCAGCTAACCCTAAAAAGCTTCTCACCTCCGTCGGTGTTCTCGGTTGTTCCCAATTACTTACTGCTTCGACCTTTGTAGGGTCTACTGAGATTCCATTCTTATCCACCACGTGGCCTAAGTATTGAACCGTCTCCATCCAAAATTCGCACTTAGAAAACTTTGCATACATCTTCTCCTTCCTTAGTGCCTCCAAAATAATCTTCAGATGTTCGGCGTGTTCTTCCTCTGTCTTCGAGTAGATCAAAATGTCGTCGATAAAAACCACTACAAATTTATCCAAGTATGGCTTGAAAACTCGGTTCATCAAGTCCATAAATGCTGCCGGAGCATTAGTTAATCCAAATGACATTACCAAAAACTCGTAGTGTCCATAACGGGTTCGAAATGCAATCTTTGGTATGTCCTCATCCCGTACCTTCAGTTGATGATATCCTGTCCTCAGGTCAATTTTTGAGAAACACTTTGCTCCCTTCAGTTGATCAAACAGGTCATCTATCCTCGGTAGCGGATATCGATTCTTGATCGTTACTCTGTTCAATTCTCGATAATCGATACAGAGCCTCATCGATCCGTCCTTCTTTTTAACGAATAACACTGGTGCTCCCCAAGGAGACACACTCGGTCGAATGTAACCCTTATCCAATAATTCTTGTAATTGTATCATCAATTCCTTCATTTCTACTGGCGCCATACGATATGGAGCTTTCAAAATCGGTGCCGTTCCCGGTGCTAAGTCTATTACGAATTCGATTTCTCTGTCTGGTGGAAGACCAGGCAGATCGTCCGGAAACACATCTTGAAATTCATTAACTACGGATATATCCTTAATTTCTACTCCCTTTTTCCGAGTATCAACAATGTAAGCTAAATAACCTACATATCCTTTCCTTAACAATTTCTTGGCCTGCATCATCGTAACGCAACACGATTGCTTAAGCGATGAGCTACCATAAAACACTACCTTAGACTTACTCGAAGTCTGAAGGTTCACACATTTGTTCTGACTGTCAATTATCGCAGCATGGTTATACAACCAATCCATTCCCAGTATTACGTCAAATTCTCCCACTATAATAGGAATCAGGTCTACGCTCAGTTCATGTTCTCTAATGTTTGCGCGACAATTTTGATAAATGTATTCTACAGGGATCACTTCCGTATTAGCAACTTCTATGATCAAAGGATTTTCTAATCGTTCTCGGGGTGTACTAAGTCTATTAGAAAATTCTTCAGATACAAAAGAATAGGTGGCACCCGAATCAAATAATACATAAGCATTTATATCATTGATTGGGATTATACCTGACATCACATCCTTTGCAACCACTGCGTCCTGGACGGTCATGTTAAAGGTTCTGGCGGTTGGGCGGTTGGATTGTGCCTGTCCGCCGATCATCAGCTTATTGCCTCCTGGCTGATTTCTACTCCCGCCACTTCCCTTCTTTGGGCAGTCCTTAATTCGGTGCTCCGTCGAGCCACACGCAAAGCATCCTTGTATCTTCTTTGGTTTTGGGCAGTTGGGCGAGATGTGCCCTTCCTGTCAGCAGTTATAGCAAGTGCCACGTCCCTTCCAGCACTCGCCCTGGTGATTCTTCCCACACTTTGGGCATCCTTCAGCCCTCTTCTTGAAACCTCCACGAAAATTCCCTGATTGATTATTGTTGTTTTTGTTGTTATTGTTGTTATTCTCCCACTTTCTCTTTCCCAAATTACTTCCTCCACTGCTGCTTCCCCCAGTACGATTCTCTCCTCCAGCATTCTTTCCTTTCTTCTCTTTGTTATACAGACTTAAGGCCTCACTGCCACCTTCCGCAATGATTGCCTTCTCCAGTAATGTTGCAAAGGAATCAATTTGAAGAACTGATACCTTATTGAACAGCCATGGCTTTAACCCTTGTTCGAAGCGTCTAGCCTTTCTCTCTTCATCCCCAACTTGGTGCTCCGCAAATCACGCTAGTTCGTTAAACCTAGCCGCGTACTGCGTTACCGTCATGTCACCTTATTTTAACTCTAGGAATTTCACCTCCATCCGATTCTTCATACTCTTCGGGAAGTAATTCTCGAAGAACAGCGTCTTAAACTTATCCCAAGCTATTATCCCTTCTCCAGCTCTTTGTTGATTAGCCTCCCACCAGTAGTTCGCTTCTCCCCTCATCATGTATGTGGCAAACACCGTCTTCTGATCTTCGCCTACGCTAGCTATAGTGAAAGCTTTTTCGATCTCCTTGATCCACGTTTGTGCGACGATTGGGTCGGTAGTTCCCTCAAACTCCGGGGGTCCTACACTCTTAAAGTCTTTAAAGGTTGTTACTGGCACAGTCTGAGGGTTTGGGCGAACGAGTTCATTGTTCCTTCCCCTTAAGGCTTCTCCTAACAAGTCTACCAGTTTCTGGATCGGGTCAACTTGTTCCCTCTCGTTATTAACAGATTCTTCGGGTGCAGTCAATCTACGTCTGGGCGGCATTATCTGCATCATAAATTTTCATTTTATTATTATTCAAGTATATTACTTAAGTATTTTTTTTAATACTAAAGGAAAAAATTTTGTAACACATTTCTGAAATAAACTCCATTTATATTCATATGCCAAATCATTTCATTACATGATTTCCCTAGCTTACTGCTATAAATGTTATCACATATATCCCCTAATATCACAAAAGACGGAGAATATACAACCTACTACCAAACTACCCCTCTAACAAAAGCTAACTCGGGGTTCACATCACTATCCCACATCTTACACAAAATATTGGGATTATAACATAGTATATACAATACATAAAGAGAATACCACTAGACTATCTAAGGGAATCTCATCACATCATCCAGCGCTCTACTGCGCTCTTGTACTCCATCTAAGCTATATAAGCAACCAGCTCTCGGCTCATAGTGTGTAGGGTCTGTCCCTACTCTGCCGGGTAGTGGTACACACCATCAAGCACTCTCTCAAATGCCGAACGGAACACATACCCCATCTTGTTCATTTTCCTCTTCTTACATTTGACCTCATCTTCCAGGTCATCTGCTCTCTCATACGCAGCCCCCCACTTCTCCTCGAAGTGTATCCTATCCATCACCTCTATTTCCAACTGAGTGCGGAGTGCTTCCTTCTCTGTCTTCTCACTCAGCTCCCTCTGCTCAACCTCTTCTAGCTTCTCTGCCAAATCTACATTCCTAGCCACTGACCTGTGAAACAGAGTCCCCATCTGGATCCCTGCCTCCCTACAGTAGGCGATCTCCACCTCTAACTCCTGCATGGCCAGCTTCCTCTGGTGGTCCTCGTCCCTCAGTTTTTGGAACTCAGACTCTCTCTCTTGGGCCTCTGCCTCCAGCTCTTGAACCCTGCAGTCTAACTCGAAGATCCGCTCCTCATACTCTCCTAGCATCTGCTCCTCTACAGTAGCCTCATCAGAGTCCTCTACTGGCTCATCCTCCATCGGCTCCTCCTCCATCGGCTCCTCCTCTGGATTAGACTCTATCTCAAACTCGTCCTCGTCGTCAGACTTGAACGGTGCAACAGCCTGCACTGGTGTAGCCTCTAGGGGTGCCTCGTATACTACATGTATATCCCTGGGCTCCTCCTCTGCCACTCTATTAGGTACACCTGTGTCTGTCATCCTACAATCACAAACACAAGACAAACAAATAGCAATTCCATTAGAATGTTAAATAAAACATAAGTTCATTGTATAGAATGAAGTTACATTTCATAACACGCTAAGTCTTGCTCAAGGGAAACTCTATGTGAGTTTTATCTCCTTTCCAACTTCTAAGTTTGCCTAAGTTATAGTCTAAGGACACTCGTTCCTAAGGTTTATAACTATAGCTTTGATACCAACCTGTGACGCCCCCAAATTCCAGGACCGTCACGGGGTCGCTCGAATTCGGTTTGTCACGTGCTCATGGTAATACATCACAATAATAATAACTAAATATCACACAATCACAGCGGAAAATCTATTCTAGAATAATTTACAATGATTTATTATAATTATTCCCCCAAGTCTCGCAACCTACAGTACTTAATAGATTACATAATAATATCAATTAACGACTTATTACATAATCTAACTTAATCTTAAACATAATCAAATCCAGTCTTACTACATCATCTTAATACAATATCAAAATATTTAAAAACATAGAAGAGACAAGCTAGTTGGTAGCCTTGCCCTTGCCTTTATCAATGCCTGAAGATTCACCATGCTCTATCCTTAACTAAAATATTTTAGGGAAAGCAAGAATGAGCACAAATTGCCCAGCAAGTAATATACAACAAGGGTAAGTGATATAATTCTTAATTCTCAAAAGGGTATAACAAAGTTTAATAGTTCAAGGATAACAAGAATATCAACATTTTTCAATAATAGTCGCTAAGGATAGAATAATATCAATGTGATTCAATAACAAATCAATTCAAGATTTTAAGATAACTGAATACGGAGCAGTCACTAAGGACTATAAACTTCTACTAGAATTAACAGTAATAAACTGAAAATCCAACAAAAACAGGTACAACAGGTGATCAGCCTAAAACACCATCGTTATGCATAACAATCAATCATACTCAAGTGTGCACGTCGGTTCTCCGACAATTATATATTCCCTTCAAAGAAGGTTGTTCTTCTCAGTCAAATACAAGATCCCGCACCAATCAATTAGTTTGGGTCGCTTTTCAATAGCATAAGTCTAGCCGAATCAAATGGCATAGACACTTTCACAATATTCAAGAACAATACTAAGTTCCACATGAATAATAGCTTTAATGAAATAAGAGTTCAAGTATGCTAATTCAATTCAAACGATTAAGTAGGAAACTAGTTCTCAATATACAAAGATAGAATACTTGTACAGTAAAAGAGTGTAAGTTAGGAAACTTGCACAATCATAGATTTCCTTGCATAAAATAAATGTGTCGGTTAGGATACTTGCCTTTAGCGTAGTTTATCCACGTTAAGTAAATCAACACTTTCGAATCCTATTTATAGTGTATTATAAGTATAGGATATTCATTAGCTAACTCATTCGGTACATAAGCTTGTTACTCAAATATACACACATTGTATTTCCTAGTCACACGTCATTACATACTTATACACATTCGGTATGAAATGAAATTATGAATTCAAATAACATTATGTTATTTTTAATCGAGTAGGCTTTCTTTTGCTATGGAATTACTTTTCTTAAGTTAATCATCTTCATACATCATTACTATTATGTGAGACTACCACAAATAGCAATTATATTCAAATTAGCGAGTTATATAATTACCTATAAGTTAACCGTCAAAAATTGGATTCAATCATTAACATGTGATATCACCGTAGCTATCATGTTTATTTTAAACATATGAGGCGATTATATAACTCATTCCAGGCATGCTTATGAGTATTCATGTAACTATCGTAGTTATTAGTTTGAAAACATGTTTCGTTTACGCTAAACTTGGTTTCACGACATGTAACATAGTAGGCAATCATGAATGAGACTTTAACAAGTCTAAAAGTATTATCAAGTATGATCACAACTTTCAGAATACGAATCCTATAATAACATATTAAGGTTCACCATCAAGGCTTCTATTTTATCAGTAAGTCTTACTAACATGTTCGTGTTACATCATGAAATCCGTATACATAAGTCAATAGGTCTGACACGTATTTTAAGGTTATATAAATATGCTCGAAAAATTAGAACCTAGAATCCTAATATAACATGTTAGAGTCCATGTAAACACTTGTGTTTTCAAAATCATGGGTTTTCTTTTTATGTTAAGTAAACTATGGAAATATATATTGCATAAGAGGGACTCCATAAATCATGTTACATTTACTTAGTATAAATTATAATTTCACTGCTCTTGGACTGGACAAACAGATAGTCCAGATAGTTATTTCTGGCTTGCCTGCACAGTGGCGCTGCAGCGCGGCAACAACAGCAGCAAGCTGGCGCTGCGGCGCGGTAACATCAGCATCAAGCTGACGCTGCGGCGCTAGTGACGCTGCGGCGCAGACAATGGCGCTGCGGCGTGGGGACATTTCTGCACACTGCCAAAACCGACCCAAAACCTCCCATTTCATCGATTTCAACATACCCAGATGCTATTAGACTTCTTTAACTTACTAACACACACACACATATATATATATATGTGCTTATATAACAGTCAATCGCCATTTATCAATTCCCAATTTCATGAACTCCAACTAAATTCAGGGATTGAAATAGAAATCTCAGAACAGAAAATGCTTGTGAGCTATATTGTAGTTCCAACATGTATGTAAGTCCACAATACACTACACAAGCTTTCTACAATTCAATTATATTTCAATTTCATATGATCGAGAATTTGGATTTTTGACAGAAATAAGAAATGGAGTTTTTGTCAGAGGATGAAAATGATAAGCAAGGAAGAGGGATTATACCTCTGTAAATGAAATCGAACTTGCTAATAAGAACTCTCTCAGCCTCAGAGAATGTTATCACTGATATATGTATATGCTCTCCCTTTCAACACTTAGCAAATCTCAGCAATTGAAAATATGAAAGAGATGGGTTTTATTTATAGAGAAATCCTTACACAGACAATGCAATTGTCCATTAAATTGAACCAATAGATTGAAGCTTTGTATATCAGCTAAGGAAGAGTTGGTAGAGTGGTTGAAGAACACTGTTGTGCCCACTCCCCATATCATGATTTGCTAGAATACTGAGTTTGAGAGAAGAGAGTTGGCTAGCTTCATGATGCATTTCACGTGTACAAGGTTTGTGTTTATTAATATGGGACAAGGCAATATCACTCTCAGCACTCTATCAATTTGTATAATGCAATGTTATAACATATATTATACACTTAGGTTAGCTCATATATATACATACTGTATATTTAGATTACAATTAAAATTACAATGTAATCCCAATAATACTACTATGTAATTCATACAATGTAGTAAATGTAATTTACACACATATAATCCATGTATATTTTATTACACCGGTATAATTTAATCGGATACTATCACATTTATTATTAAATTCTACAATCAACAATTGATTATAATATATCCATAACATATTATTTTAATGTATACTCATACACAATTGTCACCTAAGTATTATCATGTAGCTTTCTCAATTCAATATCTTTACTATATAGTTTACGTATAATTGTATAACCACATTGCATTACTTCATACAACATATAGGTAGCTATTGTACCTTATACATTTAATTCGCATGCTTGCATGTAACGATTAATACAACCTCATTTTATTCATAACTTACTTATTTGTTTTATTATTCATAATGTCAAATAAATAAATTATTCATCTTATTGATTAATTAACAATAATATTAATTAATCCATTCCTCATCGATTATTAATAACACCTAATTAATAATCATAGGATTAATTATCACATTAACAAATATAATTCCCAGCATATTTATAACCAAGTGTTTTATTATTATTATTATTATATTTCTTGCAATAATAATAATCACATATTATTAATCAATCACAGTTAATATTCCACAACAATTAATTAATATTCTACAATTAATATAGATTAACTGTTTGCTTAAATTAATATAATCATTCTCATATTACGTCACTGTGCCACACAAGGCTATCAATGAGTTTATCGCAAACTCCATCAATTTCTCAATTATTATAATTATTCAATTTAATAGAATTGAATTAATCCTTCTCATAACACAAAATCATTTATATTAAATAAATTCTCATTTCCATTAATATTTTCATTTAATAGTAGATGAAAATTCTCGGGTATTACTTTGTTGCTTGGAATAATCTAATTCCCTATTTCTTAATAGTTTTGCTATATTAGATCTAGAGTGATAGTTCTGAGTTATATAATAGGTAGAGTTTAGTGGGGGCGATTGTCAAAATAGATTTAAAATCTAAGGGGAATTTCGGGTAACATTGATAGCTTTTTATCTAGGGTTATTAATCTCATTGATAGAAGAAATAATGTTAACTTAATTATACTTTTGCTATAAATTGGTGAAACTGAATTGAAGAAATAAAACTTTAATTTATTTGGTTATCTTTATTAATTTAACTCTGTTTTCCATAGTTAATTATAATCAATTCAAAACCCCTCAATCCTTTATTTTTTTTGTTTATAGATAGAAACATTATAATATATTTGAAGCAATATCATTCTCTGTGGGATCGATTCTTACTTATTTGTTATATTGTGCTTAATTTTATATTCATAGAGTGAAAAATAAAGTTAAACTTTGAAATGTTACGACATCTTACCAAAATTTCAAGTTTTAATGAATTTTTTAATCAAGAAATTAATTTAATAATGAAATTCATGACTAGTACTAATATAATTAAATCACGCGATATGTTAAGAGATTTTCCCTATTAAGTAATTAATTAGGAGTCCAAGGAAAAAATTATCATAATATTAAATTCTTAGTTAGGTAAATAATGAAATTATATAGTAGGATTTCAAGTTCTAATGAATTTTAATTTAGTTAGGATACTAATTGAGTAAAGACAATTCACGTTTAAAATTATTTGTGCTTTTAATTATATAGTAGTTGATAGGTTTGGATAGGGAATTTATATTTTCACAAACAAAAATGATAGTTCCACAATATCCTTCTTACATAAATAATAAATAGATCGCACACTCATGTGAGTAAGAGCTTGTGGAAATATCGAATTTTACTTGTGAAAATTTCAATTTCCATTTGAATAATATGTTTATTAATTTAGTATGGACAAAAAAAGAGCTGAACCGAACAAATTTGTGAAATCAAATGTATGCTTTTAATTATATAATGAATTTGAAAGGTTCAAAAGTTTTCCAAATGTCTCACGTAGTAGACGCTTATGAAGACTTGCTATTTTTTCTAAAAAACATTTATTGTTTTTGAAATTCAATTCAAAGTATTTAAAGTACACCAAATTTGCCTATGATTGAAGAGAGAGTGATATTTTTCAAATGATTGACCATTGCTGTCTTGAGGACGGGTTTGGATGGTTGAGGGTAGGCTTGTCTTTGATGCAAATAGACTGGATTCAGTGTAGTTCTGTTGTGGTCAGCAAGTGGAAGACTGACCAAATTGATCAATATTCTACATCTCTTTACAGTAATACAGATTCATCCACATCTTATTTTAATTTTTTTATGAAACCTAAAACTAAAATTAGGTGAAGCTATATTAGTGGACCTTGTGGCCTCATTTTATTTATTTTTTGAAAAATTATATTCTTACAATTCAATTCATTTCGGTTAATTTTATGAGGTTTATTATCGCGTGAACCACTCTTTAAATTTTTTTTGATCAAATAGTTTAATTAATTGAAATATATTGAAACTGTAATCTGTTATAAATGATGAAAAAATTATAATATAAATAATTGAAATAGTAATCATTTCAAACATTTTTAATCAAACAATATAAAAGACTGAAATATATTAAAATTATAATCTGTTACAAAAGATGAAAGGATTACAAAAAATAAAAGGAAACTGATATTTCCACATATTAAACTGATATTTTCACATGAGTCTCTCTCACATGGAGGTGGGACGCACTAACTATTCATGTGAGATGGATCATGTGGAAATATCAGTTCCAAAATAAATTCAAAGACTAATTTTTTTAAATAAAATAACAGATAATTAGGAAAAATGACCAATCGTAGCAACAACACTAGTGGATACTAAATAAACTCAAGAAATACAATCATATCCCCAAAATAATAATAGAATACGTAAATCCAAACCGTTCTTCAGTGTGTGGCAACGGAAGAACAAGCGTCAATGGAAGCGCCACTTCCAAATCTAAATAATCCATTTTTAACAATTCAAGCACTAAAAAAAGTCTAACGAACAAAAAAATTCTCCCAAATGAAGAAAAAAAAAATCTCCCAAACGGAGAAAGCAAAATCTCCCAAGAGATAATAATAAAATCTCCTCACAAAAAAGAAAAAAAAGGTCATCTCATGGGGAAAACAAATGCATAAAAACGAAAAACAAACTCCACAGAAGGGAGTGTGACGCCCCCAAATCCGAATACTTGAAACCCGAACTTGGTGCTACACGATATCATTTCTTTGAGCGGAATAATATAAATAACAAACTTAATATACATATCAGAGTTGTTTAATCCCAGGTACACGACCTTTAAAATATTCCATTACATGATATATATTAAATATTATCGTCTTAATAAAGTCTAACTATTACAAAAGATACCATAAACTTATTACATCAGCTTTCCTTTTCTTTTGTTTTTGCCAGAGTCTTCCGGTTGATCACGCTTAGCTGAAAATATTTAATTTAAAGCAAGAATGAGCATTTAATTGCTCAGCAAGTAATAGTAGTTAATAAACTTTAGTTGAAAGAAGTAAATATTTTCTTTGATGTATACTTCTACAATGAATCAATAGTTGTGAAGTCTTTCGAAACATATCTTTAATAACATATCAAATCGTTAAAATTTTTGAAACGACGTAGTGATTATAAATGCTGAGCGGTCAATGGACCATGAACTTTTATTTTTTATTTTCAAAAAGGTTTAAACATAAATTCATCTACAAACTGCTCTGGTCTTACGGACATGTAGGGTGATTAGCCCCGTTATGTCCTATATTGATCAATACTATCTGTTTGAACGATAAATTCATTCACTCTGTTCGCCTTGAGCACATAAATAATTTTTCCATTACGGGTTGTTCATACTCAATCTGGAGTCCTAATTAAACAATTCAATTGGACGACTTTATCATAACCAATACTATTCAACAATATAATTCAAACTATGTCTAGCTGAGTCAAATAGCTTAGACATCCTTTAAATCATAAACGCATACCAAAATTTAATAGTATGTAACAGAATTTGTCATATCAAAGAATTTCTAGTTCAATTGCATGAATACAACAGAGCTGAGGACACTTGTATAATAACAGACAATAATATGATATTAATAAGAAATAAACAAATCATGGATATCATTACAGATATGAATAATTGACAATAATTATTCATAAACATGCTTTGTATTTGATAAACTTATGTTGAGTTGAAAACTATCATAATATATATATATATCTGTTTGCACGAATATCAATAAGAATTTGAGTAAAGAAACTTGCCCAATAATAAATTGAGTAAAGAAACTTGCTTACAAAGATATTGCATAAAATAATTGCAATAGTTAGGATACTTGCCTTGATAGCTGATTACTGCTACGTAGTATAGCTTACGCTTTATTTTTAATATGAAGTTCTATCATCAATAGAATTATTCTTTTAATTAGAATAATACAACTTAACACATAATACTGCTTAAACATGTTGTCACATATTCATGTCAGTCATTGTAACACATACGAACGTATACCTAGTCAAACTATGCCGATTAGGTTTGAGTTCGGTATCGTTTCGTCATCCCGATTGCATTATCGGATAATTAACGAATTTATTTTTAATGAAACTTTGTTCAAGAACATAAATATTATATTAGATAATTTAATTATCATTTATAATATTTTTCCAAATATTATAATCATTTATAATAATTTTTCAAACACTTATATCATTTTTAATGATTAAATTGTTAAATAATTTATTATCATTAATATTTAAATACTTTAAAATATTAATGAACTTTATGTCAACACTTTAAAAGTTATTTATTATAACCTAAAAATATTTTTAAAACCTTAATATTACCTTTAAATAATTTTTAAGATATTAAAATTATTTTTAAATAATTACTATTAATATTAAAATATTAATTTTATTCATACCAAAATATTAAAAGTTATTTATTATAACTTAAAATATTTTTAAAATATTTATTTTACCTTTAAATGATTTATAGAATATTAAAATTATTTTTAAATAATTTATTTAATATAATTATTAAATAAATTTATTATCATTAATATTAAAATATTAATGAAATTCTTATCAAAATATTAAAAGTTATTTATTATAGCTTAAAATACTTTTTAAAACTTTAATATCATTTTTAAATAATTTTTAAAATATTAAAACTATTTTTAACAATTTTTTTAAAATTATTATTAAATAAATTTATTATCATTAATATTAAATTATTAATGAAATTTATCTCAAAATATTAAAAGTCATTTATTATAACTTAAAATATTTTTTAATACTTTAATATCATTTAAAATGATTTTTAGTATATTAAAATCATTTTTAACTAATTTATTTAATATAATTATTAAATAAATTAAATATCATTAATATTTAATTAAATTAAAATATTAATGAAATTTATGTCAAAATATTAAAAGTTAATTTTTATAACTTAAAATGATTTTTAAAATGATTTTATGAATTTTTAATAATTAATTTCTATTTATTTCTATTTATTTTAATTATTTTAATTAATATAATTATTTTTCAAAAGTCCGTCTGTCGCTAAAGGATTTGGTGACAGAAAATCGTCGCCTAAGGTGTTCTTCATTTCCTGAAGAACAACCCAGTTAACGCGAGCATGGCTACTTTGACTAACTGTAGATTTGGTTTGATTTAATTTTTGGGCTTCTAATTGCTTCCATGGTGTAGACACAATGTAGGGTTAGAGGTTCAATATGAATTTGATATTCAAACAACATAAGATCAAGGAGAAATTTGATGGTCAAACAGCCTACCAACACTGTTATTCGTTTATGGGTTACACAGAAACGTAAACAGTGATGGTCAACGTTTTTCTACGGCTTATATCTTGGATTATGTGGATATTTAGAATGTTAGAGTGCTTCAGGGATGTAGTATATATGCTATAGTCCAAAGTTAAAGCACTTTTAAGGTTCAAAAACACATCACAAGAAAGATCTAGGCTGGTCAAACGGCATGGTCCAAACTGTTCTTAACAATTTCTGGAATTTCCAGAAATTCATAGCCCGTGGTCGGTCAACGATGTTTGACCGTTAATATCTTTCGTTCCATTGATACAAAATATTATCTAAGGTCATAAACATGTAGTCCACATACCAGAGAACAAAGTATTGCACTTTCATATTCAAATAACGAAGCATGAAGAAGATCTGGGGCTTGCAAAAACCTATCAAAGCGTTCACGAATTTTCTAGGTTACCCAGAAACAGAATTCGTGTTCGGTCAACGGGTTTTGACCAACCATATCTTACGATCTAGACATGATATAAGCATGATTCCAATTGTAGAATACTAACAACATGACATAGAACACATACAAACACATAAACACAACAAATCATTAATAGATTGAGAATTAAAGGCCCCGACTTTGGGCTGTCAGAGCCCAAAATTAGGGTTATTGGTAGTTTTAAGAAATTCATGATTTCGAGCCTTTTGATGTTTTGAAAATGTTGTTTTTCAACCCAGATCATCAATACACATAACATAAGACATATTTAAACAACTAATCATAACATCTAATGAAGATTTAAAGATCTAGCATTAGGATTTTCATTTTGTACCTTTTTGAACAAAATTTACTTTCCACCTTTTGATTCTGATCTTGGCTTGCTATGGGATGTTATTGTTTGATCTTGTGACTAAGTTAGAGAGAGAATTTCGTAGCTTGGACAAAGAGAGAGTGTCTTGGCTTGTGTAAGAGAAAATGAAATGTTTCTTTTTCTTTTTCTTTCTTTAATTCCTACCCATTTGATTCAATGCATCAAGGCTTGCTAGCTGTCATATTTTGGCTGATACAAATTGATTTGCAACAACTGTTTGTGTTGAGTCATAGATTTTGGCAAGATTTATAAGTTATCTCATTAAAATAATACCAAAAAGGTTATTATAGTAAATTAATAAATTATTTTAAGGGCATTCTTGTCCATAAGGCATACTTTTAGGGTTTAACCCTTGGGGTTTGTCAAATAACTCCTAGGGTTTGAACAATTAACTAGGAATTAAATAAAAATATAATTAGAATCCACTAATTTAAAAATTAGGGTTTTTAATAGAATTAGGGTTTTATACAAATTAGGATTTTTTGATATTATTATGGTTCCCAAATTTATGAATTAGGATTTTCTAATCATTATCCTTAATCACATAATACATACTTTCATTTAAATACAAACACATTCGATTACTATGTTTAATATTTAAATTCTAAAAATAAATAAATTCTTAATATATATTCATATAATTATGTTAATGATCATAATTATATATAAAATTCATAATCATAACTTGTATTAATATACTTACATATATTTGAATACAAATATAGTTATTAATCATATTTAATATTCAAATTCCTTAAGAAAATAATTTTTTATTATTCATAACATAAATATACTTTCTTTTTAAATACAATTATACAATAATTGTATTAATTCACGAAATTTCATAACATATATCAAAAATTATGGTTTTGATCTATAATGACACTTTACCATTATTAATTAAGTTAAAATAATTAACTTAACTATTCTTGATAATTTTATATAATAAATAATTATTATAATAATTCTAAGAATCAGTTCATATATTATTGAAATAATATATTAATTATATTTTCATGGAAAATAAATAATAAAATATTTTTACTATCAAAATTAATTTATTATAAGAATATAATTTATAATAATCAACCATTCTTTTATCGAAAAATTTATTTAAAATCATTCATGCAATAAATAAATATATATATATTTATCACATATATACATATTCTTTACCTTACACATATTCCCACCTTTATTTTGATAAACATAATATATATAAAAAAATTACTTAAAATTTCTTATTTAATTGTATCGAAAATATTGGGTTATTACAAGGAGAATAATTTATTATATCAAAATAAGAGAGATCTAGGGGAGAGTATCTTTAATAGGAGAGCCGTCCCCCAGATCTAAGATGGATGATAGGGTTCTAAACTAGAGAAAAAAAAGAGAGAAAAGAAAAAGAGAGGAAAATGGCCTTTGTAATCTTTTCAAACATAATAACTCATTTCAAATATAATAACAGATAATCAGAAAAATGGTTAATCATAACAACACCTCATGAACACTAGAAATATTCCTGAAAAACAGTAACACTTCCAAAGTAATAGCATAATATGCAGATCTGAGCATTTATTCAATACGAACAAAAGAAGAATCAATCGTCATGTTAACGTCATACCCAAATCTAAATAATTTACCTTCAACCATTCATGCATTGAAAAATTTTGCATGAACGAAAAAAATCTCTCAACTGAAAAAATTCTCCCAAAAAACCCTTTAAAATTGAGTACATAATTTTTGTGTTCCTATATTTCACGAGAATGGGATTTTAGCAATTTTTAACTACATATATCAATAATCTTGTAATTTATAAATATGCAATATATAGTAATTTATAAGGAAAAATATACAATTGTATAGGTATAAATCATAGAGGATACGGGAGGTGAGAGTTATTTCACGCTCTTATATGATGTATCCTTTATAATAACAATATTTTGAAAAATTACAAAAATATCTTTCTATACATAATATAAGAATGAGTATATTCAAGTATACAAAACGACGTCGTTTTGAAAGTTACCTCTCTCAAGAGTGTGAGGTAGCCCCCATCTCCCTTTTTTTGTCTAAATCATAACTTGTAAAATGTTTATATTCTCTACCCCACTCAAGAGCGTGAGGTATCCCCCACCTCCCATTTTTGTTTAAATCATAACTTATAAAATATTTATATTCTCTCTCTCTCTCTCTCTCTCTCTCTCTCTCTCTCTGTGACGCCCCCAAATTCGGGTCCCTTCGAAACCTCGGATTTGGTGCAGTCACGATACTACAATCGCGGAACTATTACATCTTTTATTCATTACTAAAAGAATACAATTTTGCTTATTATAATTTAGAATATAAATTCTATTCATATCTAGGATCTTGTATGATGACTCCAAACTTTTACAAGTTTCAAAACCCGGTCATATACCATCCCTGTCTAAATATCACATTCGATGTTACTAAAATACGGAACAACTTAAACTTTTCAATATCCTTTGAATAAAATCTTTTATTGATTTCATAACTTGAATTAATTACAAATTCCTGAATCAACATTATAATATGATTCATTCTATTTGAGTTATCGTATAACGTTTACAACTCGACCTGATATCCTCTATGTATCAACTAATATATCTTTACAGTACGACAAGTTTTAAACAACGTATACAATTATCAAGTACAACTCTTAGAACCTAAATAGGGTTCAAACGATAATCTAAATAGTATTCTTCGTGGCGATACTATCTATCTTTATCAATCAAGAAGCACGAAATCTTTACCGTGAATCCTTAACCTGCGAAAGTGGTTATTTGCAAGAGTGAGCGCGACAGCTCAACAATTCTAACAGTTTTCATGTATCACATAGCATACAACATCATACTCAGTTCATGCATTTATAAACAATTTATATTTACTACGCATGTTACTTTTCACATAACAAGTATATCATCAAAGATCAACTTTCAATCTCATTTATATCTCATATACAGTTCATATATAAATTCACATTATCACAGCATAATATAATTCAACTAACAGTTATTGAATTCATATATCAAAAAGGAACCGAAAGACTTGCCAGATTCGTAGTTTAACAATTACGACTTAACTGCTTAAGATATTTGCGCTTCGTGTAATCCTCTGCTAATAGTTCATGTTTTCAACCCTTGCTTACTCTCCCAACTCCTAACACTCTAACTTACTCCTCTATATCTCAGTATACTAGCTCCACTTGGAATTCTCAGCAAATAAAAAAAAGAAGAGAAGAGCTTGCATTTATAGACAATTCATTACACAGTTCATGGTTTTGCCCATCATTCCAAACCAATGGGAAGAAGAAGGATTCAATGGTTATAGGAGATGAGTTAGTAGAGTAGTTGATTTTTACTATTAGGACCACTCCCCCTTCATGATTGTTGCTAGTTTACTGAGTTTGAGAAATGGAGATAGACTAGCCTTGTAGCCATTCACGTGTAGAGAAGATGGGACTCTCTTTGTGGGAGAATTTTAATCTCAGCAACATAGCAAGTGTGAATACTTAGGCTATATACTTGTACATGGTTTATACCCTTAGGTTATAAGTTTATTTAGAGTCACAATGTTACTTCTAATAAGTAAACAATAACACAATGTGTCAAGTAGGGGTATATATATCATCATATCATCTATATATATCTCATCAATCAATGTAATTATTAACCTCCATTAATATTTATATGATTAATTATCACAATAAATAAATATAAATCTTATTATATTTATAAATCATTTACTCATTAATCAACATATTATCAAATAATTACTTGATAATAGTATATTGCCCATAACAATAATAAATATTATAAGACAATTTATCTCATTCCTCACCAATTTAATAATTACAATTCCGATTATAATTATAATCAATTTCCTTATTATTATACTACCACTAGCCATAATAATAAATCAACATACTATTATAATAATAATTAATTATTATAGATTAATTGCTTAATTAATAATTCCTCCATCCTTTAATTAATTAATTCTTCATCGAATCTATTATCGTGACACACAAGGCATTTCTCTCAAGCTCAATCTTAAGCTTATCATCACTTCCACCACACTTAATATTCTTTTAATATAATATTTGTATGACTCAAGCACTTAAATGCTAAATTATCTCAATTAATTATACTTATAATAAGTACAACCTTTACACTTACAGTAATTAATATATATACTCTATTATTATTTAAATAATAATATTCACGATCAAATAATAACTTAAGTTATTTAATATATTAAAATAACTTAGTTTCCTTTCATTAATTAAACTCTCTTGAAAATACATTAGAAATTATTTATTTAGCCATAACATAAAATATTATGTTTTCTCCAAATAAGCACATTCATTATTAGAAAATAATTTACTTATTGTCTCAAGATATTATAATTAATAAAATATCTATTAAAAATAATCACATGTACGGACACATGTACATTATATATAAAAAATAGGTAATAAGTTTATTTTCTATTATAATAATTTATTTCCATCAATTTATTTACATATAGCAAATATGTAATATATCTATCATATTAATCAATCATACCTTATACAAAAATATATAAGGTAATATTACTATTCAAAAATAACATTTCCTCCTTTTATTAAAATAATTCAATATTAGGAATTATTTTAATATCCTTTATATAATAACTATTTCTCTTTCTTTTCTATAAATTGTTCCCCAAAATAACTTCTTCAAATATTAAATGTTCATTTAAAATATAATGATTTTCATCTCCCTTTAATAACGTATATATATTTATTAACGTTATTCGCACATTAGACTTTCTCACATATTACCATCTAAGTAATATATATAAGGTACTAATTATAATCATATATTCAACATATATATTAATTCAGTTCTTTACTTAAGTAAATTAAACACGGTACTATATCATTAAGGTTTAATATTAACATTATATTATTCCATAATATAACTCCCAACTTAAATTAACTAATATTTATTCTTATTAGTTAATTCCTTAACTAACTCATGCTTCACTATCCAAACCTATTCACGAATAGCTTAAGTGCTATTAATAACCTATACTATAAACATATTAGTTATTAATACACAAACACAAGAATATGGTGATTATACATTAAAGATATTTAATGTCACCAACTTACTATGATAAAATAATTCTATAAATTATTTAATATCGATAGGAATTTTTCCACCTCCTTTACCTCAATTGAATCGTCTCTAAAATAAATAATAAATATATATTAATAATATATTTATTAATCACAAAATCACATATTACATAGTTCATATTACTCTATATAACACAATATTTTTTACCTCATAACACATATATATATATATATTTGAACCCAATACATGCCTTAAGAATTTTATTCATTAAATCCTTATTTAATAATTTCTGAAAATTCAGGTTCTCACACACACACACACACACACACACACACTCTCTCTCTCTCTCTCTCTTTGAGTTAGACTTATCATTTTGAAGTCATTACAAAATATCAGACTTCAAAATTAATTTAATTTATCTAAATTTTGAAAACATAAAATTATGAATATTTTTAAAATTAAAAGAATTCATAGCAATTTTGAAATTAAAAAATTTCAGAAATTAAATTTAAATTTAAAAGTGATCTAAATTTAAAAATTACATTTTTATAGAACCAATGAATATTTATGTTAAAACTAAAAGTGATATTTGCTAAAATCTTGAATTAAGATTTCAAAATAACTTAATTATAAATAAAGATGAAGAAACACAAGAGTACCCCACCACGTGCCAAGATTCCAATGAACCAAGAACAAAGTAACCAAATATTTTCACATTTTTTCCAACCCATTGTGTAACACCCCCTTTCCGAAATAGAAAGAGAGGTTACTCAAAACACAACATAACTGAAGAAATCATAATAGGCTCTAAACCATAAAGGAATAGTCTTCAAAACCAATAAATATCAAAAGGCAATCCAGAATAAATGCCAAACTGGCCCAAACCACAATCTAAGGAAATTATTACAACTCCAAATAAATCAATCTATCAAGCCTAAACAGAATATTTCTAAACCATTAGAATGAAGGGAGCTCTCATCACACTTGCCCTTGATCCCCCCTGATTACCTGTCGAAAGAAAAACACAGCATAAGCCAAATGCCCAGTACGGATATAGAATACAAGTATAATAAAACGAAATAACTAACTCCAATAAATGAACTGAACTGTAATGAACAAAACTAATACAACGAAATAATAGGTTGAATCAAATGGTTGGGTGTTATTTCATACTGAGCTCACAGAAATATATCTTGTCACACAGGCAAGTCAAATAATGCCACACAGGCAATCAAAATAGTGCCACACAGGCATAAAATACATCGGACTGGTCGGATCCAGATGCATGCAAATCGAAAGGCGTGTTTGGCACAAACATCGCTAATTCGCAGAACAGAACATAAAACTAGGGTTGACCCATACGCCTCCCACAACAAACACCAAATGGTCAACTTCCACCAGAGCACAAAACGAAGACGCCGTGGACTGATCACACCGTCACGGAAGGTGTCATGCCTCGGTGCCAAGAGAACATACCTGTGGTACCCCCACAGGTGGTTATAGCTCAGGTATACCCTATGGTATATTCTAACAAAAATACCATGTCACAACACATGTGACATAATACCAACAAAAGGGTTCTATACGTACATGTTGAACCAAATCAAATCATAATCTCAATGTCTCAAAAAGAAAGTAACAACATGTACCGCTCTACAATTATAAAAAATAAATACTAAACACGATAACTTAATTCAAAGAGTACAAATTCGAGTCATGTGAATCAACTCCAAAATAAAACTATTATATGAATTTCACAAGAAACAATTATGTGAAATAATAATGAATTTCGAAATAAGGAACAAAACGAATAAATCAAATTTAACAAGAGTATCGCTGAATGAGTACGGAATCCGTACTTGGATTAAGCAATGTAATAGTCAAAGTTATATTCCAGAAATTATTCGTTAAACTCTTTTCGTCCGAACTAATTAAACAAAATAATAATAAATATAAGTACACTTATAAAAATATTCTTCTATCTTTAACCCGTTAATAAAATCATGTTATTATTATTATTATTATTATTATTATTATTAACACAGCCTTCTGTTCCAACCATAATAATCATCAGCTTCGTTAATCATATATATATATATATATAATATATATATATACAGTGCATCCGTTCTAATATAAAAGCTATTGAAGCAAATATATATATATATATATATATAGCTAATTCCACTTTAGATTAGTCTAATAGAATATATATATATATATATATATATATATAATTTAAATTATTAAATCGGAATCATGTAAACTAAAGCAGAACATGTTTATGTATATGATTAATTGTATATATATTATATATACATCTGGGTGTATCAATAGAGTATATAAATAAATATATTTACAACAATTGCCATATTCCCCAACCATCTTAATAACAAGGCAAAAGTAGAGACTTACATGCATATCAAAAAGGAATTCAATTCCTCTTCCTCTTCCTCTTCTTATGCTGCCGCCTTCTTTTTTTTTTCTTTCTATTCTTTTACGTATCAACAATGCTAGTAAAATTAGGTTTTATTTGTCTATTTATTTATTAAAATATCTTATTAACTTTCTTGATTATAATAGGATTTAATATTACCCAAATATGAATTAAACCCAATTAGTTTTAAAGGCCCAAATTAATGAAATTCCTTATTTATTATAGTCCACCTAAATTAAATATAATTTGACCCAAACACAATAAAAGCCCAATTAAAATATTTAAAACAAAATTTTGAAATGTCATTTATTTATTTATTTTTTGGGTATTACATCACTTACCCCTTAAAAGAATTTCGTCCCCGGAATCAAAAGAAAAGAACGAACCTAATTATCAAAAAGATGCGAATACTCCGCTCGAATAGACTCCTCCATCTCCCATGTAGCTTCTCACTGCGAATGGTTCCTTCACAAAACCTTAACAAACGAAATTGTCTTCCTTCTCATAACCCGCTCTCGACGATCTAAAATTACCTCGGCTTTCTCCTCACAAGTAAGATCCTCCCGAATCTTATCGAACGGATATTGCACCACATGGAATACCCTTCTAAGGAGAAACTTTTAGAAACATATGCTCACCAGGTTCAAACACTAAAGTCCTCCTATGCTTATCAGCATAACTCTTCTACCGTGATCGAGCCGACTTCAATTTCTCCTTAGCCACCGCTACCTTCTCCATAGTGATTTGAACTAACTCAAGCCCTTCTATGGCCTTTGATAAGTGGTTTTTATGACCACTTATTCAGATATTGTCTAACTTGTTTTGTTGCTTAAACTTAAGTAACATTGTTCTTTTCTTATTTTTTTGCTTTGTTTTGTAGATTGTATGTTTTGGAACTCTCTTGGCGTATAATGAGCTTAAAAGGATAAAATGGTGCAAAAAGAAGCAAGAATGGGATGATGGCATGACAATGGAAGGAGGTCAAGCGGTTAAATGGGAATGTGATGATGCAAAGAGGCTAAAAAGGGTTGATTTTCCAGGCATGGGAAGTTGCCAGTTGAAGATGACAAGAGAAGCCAAGTGCAGCAGCCTAAGAAGCAAGCCAACAAAAGACACAGGCCCGCGCGGCCGCGCTGGGGTAAAGGGCAACAGCCGCGCGCCTGTGCCAATTAGCAGAGCAGAAAACTCAGATTTTACAGCCGCGCCAGGACAAAGGTAAAATGGCGCACGGCCGCGCCGTCTCCCAGCTTGACCAAACTTTGACTTTCATTTAAACAGACGGTAAGGCTTATATATTAGGGCTTTTGCCCATTTGAACGGGCATCTCCATTAGGGAGCTCTCCCTTAGCCCTAGCCCTAGTTCCTCTCTTCTTTTTCTTTACATTTTGTGTAGATTAGCTTAGGAGTAGATTAATTCTAGATTAGGTTTAGATAGTTAGATTCTAGGGTTTAATTAGAGAAGGAGATTGAAGCAAGTGATTGACATCAAAGATCCAAGCTTGGAGAAGGAACTCAGATTTGCATTCTCTATCCTTAAACTCTCCTTGTTATCATTTTGTATTCGGATGATGTATATTAAACTTGTGGATGATATATTTGAGTCATTTATGACTTAAGTTTTTTTTTTTTGAGGTTTTAATGGAACCTAATGAGTAGTTTAATTTGATACGCTTCCATGTTGGTCTTATCGATTGTTATGTGATTCTCTATTACGATTTGCGCTTTAATTGCTTAATTGATTAGCTACCAATTACTGTGATAATCCATATGGGCTTGAAAGACGAAATATGGGTTTAGATCTAATCGTAGTAGCGGGCGATTGTATGTTGACATGGTGTTGAATGTACGATTTGTGCTTAGGATAGACATATACCGAAGCATCGCTCGTAGTCAATTGAGAACCTGTGCTGAAACCCTAATTATTTGTAAATCACATAGACATATAGGGGTTTAGATAATGTGTGTGTTCATGTGCGTTCTATCGTCTGTGGATTGCATGTGATATGAATTAGGTGCATTGAAAGATGGCCTTATCTCACTTTCGTGTTCTCGGCTAACAACTTTGATGATTAGTTTGACCTAACTGGAAGTGTGTCGAATTAGATGAATTATTAGGGGAAATTGGAATCTCATATCTTCATTATCTGATTTCACTCTAGAATTACTTAGTTTAAGTTTAATTGCTTGTCTAGTTAATTTAGTTTTTAATTAAAACATTTTATCGCTTGTTTAAATAAGACTAAAATGATTATGTGTTAGTGGTTTGGTGTCTTTTATCAATTAATTCTCCGTGGGAACGATCTTTACTTACTCTTTATTACTTGTTGACCGCGTATACTTGTGCGTAATTATCATACCCAATCGGGGACAACAGCCTTCTGGCCAACCTCATCTCAACAAGTTGGTGCTCGACACTTTCTACCATATAACGCCTCAAACGGAGCTATCCCAATACTTGCATGCCAATTGTTGTTATATGCGAACTCAACTAGGCTCAAATAGTCATCGTAATTACCTGACCACTCAAGTGCCAAAGACCTCAACATGTCCTCCAACGTCTGAATAGTCCGCTCGGACTGCCCATCAGTTTACGGATGGAAAGAAGTACTAAAGTTAAACCGAGTGCCCCAAGCTCGTTGAAACTCTTTCCAAAACCGTGAAGTGAACCGTGGGTCCCGATTTGAAACAATAGACACCGGAGTACTATGAAGTCTAATAATCTCCTGTTGAAAGATCTGTGCCAATCTATCCACCGAGTAACCCTCATGGATAGCCAAAAAGTGTGCCGATTTGGTCAACCGATCCACTATAACCCAAATAGCATCATTCTTCCTGAAATTCTTTGGCAAAACTAGTCACAAAATCCATCGTGATATCCTCTTATTTCCAAACTGGAATGTCTAATTGTTGCAACAAACCACTAGCTCGTTGATGTTCTATCTTCACTTGTTGACAAGTGAGGCACTTCCCAACATATTCAGCCACATCTCGCTTCATCCCATTCCACCAAAAAATTTCCTTCAAATCCCAGTACATCTTCGTAGAACCTGGATGAATAGAAAATGGTAAACTATGAGCCTCCGCCAAAATCTCCTCCAGAATGATTGAATCAGACGGTACAAATAACCGCTCACCCAACCAAATCACACCATTGTCATCAATACGAAAGTCAGGCTGCTTGCCCTCCTCCAGATTTTGAGTCATACCCCACAATTCTCCATCTTCCTTTTTAGCTTCTTTAACCCTCAAAATATGAGAGGGCTTCACTCTCATACCCGCCAAATGCACATCTGAACCTTCACATACAACTCCAACTCTAGCCGCTCCATATCCAAAATAAGCTGAGGTTGTGTAATAAGAGCTGCTACACTTCTTGAACTCTTTCGGCTAAGAGCATCTGCAACCACATTTGCCTTCCCCAGGTGATACTGAATCCTCGCATCATTATATTTTAGAAGCTCCAACCAACGCCTCTGCCTAATGTTAAGCTCCTTTTGAGTGAAAATATATTTAAGACTTTTGTGATCGGTGAAGATATCACAAGTCTCTCCATACAAATAGTGCCTAGAGCAAAGAACACTGCTGCCAACTCCAGATCATGAGTGGGGTAGTTCACCTCGTAAGGTTTAAGTTTCCTAGAAGCATAAGCAATCACCTTACCGTGTTTCATCAAAACACACCCCAAACCCTTCTTAGAAGCATCACTATATATCTTCTAACTTCCTATCCCCGACGGCAACGTAAGTATCTGAGCTGTCACAAGTCGTTTCTTTAACTCCTCGAAACTGTTCTCACGCTCTTCATTCCACTCAAACTTCGTGCCCTTTTTCACCAACTGAGTTAATTGCAAAGCAAGCAAAGAGAATCCTTTCACAAATCTCCTATAATACCCTGTTAAACTCAAGAAACTCCTAATCTCTGTCACAGTAGTAGGTCTCGGCCATTTAGTGATAGCCTCAACCTTCGCAGGATCCACCTTAATGCCTTCAACAGAAACCACGTGGCCCAAAAATGCAACTTGCTCCAACCAAAACTCACATTTAGAGTATTTAACATACAATTTCTCTTTCAGCAAAATTCCCAACACTGTTCAAAGATGCTACACATGCTCCTCCATAGACTTGGAGTAAACTAAAATATCATCAATAAAGACAATAACAAATTGGTCCAAGTACTCCTTGAACACCCGATTTATCAAATCCATAAATACCGTCGGAGCATTAGTTAACCCTAATGGCATCACCAGGAACTCATAATGCCCATATTGAGTACGAAAAGGTATCTTAGAGACATCCCCATCTCTCACCCTCAACTGATGGTAACCCGACCTCAAGTCTATCTTTGAAAAATACTTCGCCCCCTGAAATTGGTCAAACAAGTCTTCAATCCTCGACAATGGATATCGATTCCTGATAGTAATCTTGTTCAACTCTCTGTAGTCTATGCACAACCTCATAGACCCATCTTTCTTCTTCACAAACAAAATCGGAGCACCCCACGACGAAAAACTCGGCCGAATCACACCACGATCTAATAGCTCTTGCAACTGCTCCTTCAACTCCTGCAACTCCAATGGTGCCATCCGATATGGTGCCTTAGAAATAGGCCCAGCACCAGCAATAAGCTCGATAGTGAACTCAACTTCTTGCTACGGTGGCAACCCTGACAACTCCTCGAGAAACACATCAGGAATGTCACGAACAACTGAAATATCCTCAATACAAGACTCACCCTTAGAGGTATCCTTCACAAATGCTAAATACCCCTCACAACCCTTTGCCACTAACTTCCCAACCTTCAAAGCTGAAATCAACTTCACCACTCTAATTAGATGTGATCCATGAAACACAAATTTCAGAGACTTCACATCTCAAATTATAACCTTCCTCACCTGACAGTCGACAGTGGCCTGGTGCTTATCCAACCAGTCCATCCCGAGAATGACATTGAAAACGTTCATACACATCTGAAGAAGATTAGCCCTACGAATCTTATCCCCAAAACTAATCGGACACCCTCGATATAAATTAAAAATAATAACAGAAGTCCCCATCAGGGTAGCAATAGACATAACAGAATCTAAAGACTGAGATGGCACACCAAGGTGCCTAACCAAAGAATTAGAAACAACAGAATGTGTGAAACCTGTATCAAATAAAATAGAAGTCTCATGACTGCCAACTAAAAGAGTACTAGAAACAGTACCTGGCGCACCTGCCTCCTGATTATATGTCAAGGCAAACACCAGACCACCCTGACGCTGACCTCCATTGCCACTATTATCACCACCTCCAGCATTACCACGTGGCCCGGTACAATCTCTAGCCATGTGACCCATCTGCCCACACAAGAGGCATACACCGATAACTCTATGACACTGCCTTCTCGGATGATTAGCCCCACAAATAGCACAAGGAGCTGTCAGAATATGATTTGGGTTACTTCCACCAGTTGGTCCCGGATAATGACTTTGATTCTGCCCTTACTGATGATTCTGCCACTGCACTACCACCATTATCACTCCATCTAGCTTATAAGTAGCCAGCACCTTTTGGTTCTCTGAGCGCCCAAACAAATCGAAGATATTATCTAAATGAGCAATCCAATTCTCTACATCAATTGGACAAAAAGTTGAACTGAATGAATTAAGTTTTTGCTTTCGAAACCTTCTAACCACGCGTACATCGAAAACACATGCTGATCAACACCATCTACATTTTATTCCTCTTTGTTTGCGCGTTGAACATTATTTCTCGAGTTTCATTGATCAGGAATCTATGGCGGCGGCTGCATCGCCTGTACGACTTGTGCCACCAATTGTGGCGAAGCCTGATTAACTGCCTAATTCACCAAGATAGCCAACATAGTATTATTTTGGTTATTAGGCTGCACGTTGGGCTACTCTTCGCCCCTTCCCCCACCGTTGCCTCCCAGCAAATCTAGCGAATTTACGAGCCATTTAACAAAGAAATCAACGAATAGATAACTAAACAGATTAGAGACAGATTCGAATATAGCTGAACAGAAAATTAAACGAAACAAAAACCTAACCCAGAAGTCTACCCATAACTCATAGGTCAAACCTAAATAGGTTTTCTACAAGAAAGAACCTAAGCTCTGATACCAACTATGTAACACCCCCTTTCCAAAATAGAAAGAGATGTTACTCAAAACACAACATAACTGAAAAAATCATAATAAGGCTCTAAACCACAAAGGAATAGTCTTCAAAACCAATAAATATCAAAAGGCAATCCAGAATAAATGCCAAACTGGCCCAAACCACAATCTAAGGTAATTATTATAACTCCAAATAAATCAATCTATCAACCCTAAACAGAATATGTCTAAACCATTGGAATGAAGGGAGCTCTCATCACACTTGCCCTTGATCCCCCTGATTACCTGCCTGAAGAAAAACACAGCATGAGCCAAATGCCCAGTACGGATATAGAATACAAGTATAATAAAACGAAATAACTAACTCCAATAAATGAACTAAACTGTAACGAACAAAACTAATACAACGAAATAATAGGCTGAATCAAATGGTTGGGTGTTATTTCATACCGAGCTCACAGAAATATATCTTGTCACACAGGCAAGTCAAATAATGCCACACAGGCAATCAAAATAGTGCCACACAGGCATAACATACATCGGACCGGCCGGATCCAGATGCATGCAAATCGAAAGGTGTGTTTGGCACAAACATTGCCAATTCGCAGAACAGAACATAAAACTAGGGTCGACCCATACACCTCCCACAACAAACACCAAATGGCCAACTCCCACCGGAGCACAAATCGGAGACGTCGTGGACTGATCACACCGTCACGGAAGGTGTCATGCCTCGGTGCCAAGAGAACATACCTGTGGTACCCCCACAGGTGGTTATAGCTTAGGTATACCCTACGGTACATTCTAACAAAAATACCATGTCACAACACATGCGACATAATACCAACAAAAGGGTTCTATACGCACATGTTGAACCAAATAAAATCATAATCTCAATGTCTCAAAAAGAAAGTAACAACATATACCGCTCTACAATTATCAAAAATAAATACTAAACACGATAACTTAATTCAAAGAGTACAAATTCGAGTCATGTGAACCAACTCCAAAATGAAATTATTATATGAATTTCACAAGAAACAATTATGTGAAATAATAATGAATTTCGAAATAAGGAACAAAACGAATAAATCAAATTTAACAAGAGTATCGTTGAAAGGGTACGGAATCCGTACCTGGATTAAGCAATGTAACACCCAAAGTTATATTCCAGAAATTATTCGTTAAACTCTTTCCGTCCGAACTAATTAAATAAAATAATAATAAATATAAGTACACTTATAAAAATATTCTTCTATCTTTAACCCGTTAATAAAATTATGTTATTATTATTATTATTATTATTATTAACACAGCCTTCCGTTCGAACCATAATAATCATCAGCTTCGTTAATCATATATATATATATATATATATATAATATCTAGTGCCTCCGTTCTAATATAAAAGCTATTGAAGCAAATATATATATATATATATATATATATATATATATATATATATAGCTAATTCCACTTTAAATTAGTCTAATAGAATATATATATATATATATATATATATAATTTAAATTATTAAATTGGAATCATGTAAACTAAAGCAGAACATGTTAATGCATATGATTAATCGTATATATATTATATATACATCAGGGTGTATCAATAGAGTATATAAATAAATATAATTACAACAATTGCCATATTCCCCAACCATTTTAATAACAAGGCAAAAGTAGAGACTTACATGTATATCAAAAAGGAATTCAATTCCTCTTCCTCTTCCTCTTTTTATGCTGCCGCCAGTGTTTCTTTTCTTTTTTTTCTATTCTTTTACGTATCAACAATGCCAGTAGAATTAGGATATATTTGCCTATTTATTTATTAAAATATCTTATTAACTTTCTTGATTATAATAGGATTTAATATTACCCAAATATAAATTAAACCCAATTAGTTTTAAAGGCTCAAATTAATGAAATTCCTTATTTGTTATATAGTCCACCTAAATTAAATACAATTTGACCCAAACACAATAAAAACCTAATTAAAATATTTAAAACAAAATTTTAAAATGTCATTTATTTATTTATTTATTTTTTGAGTATTACACATTGTCACTAATTTGTCCTTTCATGCCAACTACTCTACCAAACAATGACCCCACTTCCTTCGTTTACATTATCCTTTTTAGGAGTATCTTATGAAGCTCAATACATTACAATTTACAGCCCTTATTCACACCGCTGACCTACTAAGGCATTTTCAACTTGCCCACTTTAGAAAAGATTGTTTTGATTTTAGCAAAGATTTTTTTTTTTTGCAAATGAAAATGTAATATTTTTGGTCATTATTTAATGAACAATATGTATCTTAATTTAAACAATTTATATTGATAAGAGAAAAAAATTGATAATATCAAAGTAATATATATTTAGTGGGTTAAATACACTTTTTCCCCACTCTACTCGATCTCGGTTTACAAATGCATTACTGAACTGAATTTTTTTACGGTCAACTCATTGAATTATAACTTTTTTACAAAAATTAAAATTTCCGTCTAAAAGTGTTAAAACTAACGGAATGTTTATGTGACGCCCCCAAAATTGGTCAACAAAACCATTTTGAGTCGCCAAATATATATTACATAATCCATATACAAATCTTCCTATTAAATTATCGTGCAAAATACGACAACACATAAGCTGTGAGTTTTAATACAAATATTGAACCATATCTGATACGAAAATATCCACACTCAAATTAAGTCGTCATTATAATTATTGACACACTATTTTACAAAATAGTGAGGACTACTATAGCACTTTCTTGGATCATTACTCCACTCCCCGACTAGTCCCAGTGACACTCTCATTTTTTAATAAGAACAATGGAACAAAAAGGAAAAGGGTGAGCTCAACTAGCCCAGTAAAGAATATTATGACTAAGGTAATGGAGAATAAATTATCTTTAGCCTTCAACAATAATAAATCATATAAAATATTATAGACAACAAGTTTTAGATCAACAACTGCAGCGAAAATAGCAATCCATTAGAAAAGTCAAGTAGAGAATGATGTCTACTATCTTCTACAAGTTAGAGGTCCATCAGCAATATTTTATCCCTATAAAATCAATCAATAATTATGCAAGTCAACATTTTATCTTTTGCACTACAGGCCAAAGATATTAATTTGTATCACCAATGGTCATGATTATGTCAAACACATGTCCATCTTTGCACTACGGGCCAAATATATTCATCAATCAACAGTACATCTTCGCACTACGGGCCAAAGATATTCATTTATAACACCACACAACAGTTCATCTTTGCACTACGGGCCAAAGAGAACTTTCATCACCATTAAAGTTTGAGGATTATGACAATGATATAAAGAATGAATCAAGTGAGATCAAGGATAAATATTAGAGATTTGTAATTTAATTTATTTAAGTTCAAGAATGTCCAAATTGTCAACATGATATCTAATTATGGAGTAAAATTCAAGAATGATATTTAAGATTCATATTTCAAAAATAATTTGGACAAGAAAAGAAAATAATTTTTTGTGAATAGTACTCCGGTATAAATAGTATCCTGGATGAATAATACTCCGGTATGAATAGTATCTTGGATGAATAGTACCCCGACATAAAACAATTAAAATTTAATAAGAAAGTTCAAACCAATATTCAAGTGAAAAGATATTAGATGAAGCGCAAACCTTAAGGAATTTCTAAGCATTTCAAGAATTATAAAAGCAATACTTATCATAGAAAGTTTAGATTTAGGAATATGAAATAAAATAATATCACTTATATAATATGGAGTATGAATGAAAATGATATCTCTTATGAGTATTGAAAGAAAATAACATCCCTTACGAATATGAAAGAATATACGAAACTACAATTGGATTTTCACCAGTTATGTGGTAATCTGCGTAGACAGATCATTTCCATAACTTAATAAAAAATGAATACAAAGGGTTATTCACCATGCATGCGGTAATCTACATAGATAGGTTATTCTCATAGATTAATAAGGAATAGAATGACTACCTTTATGAGTATGAAGTAAAGTAATATCTCGTATGAAAGCAAATGATATTACCTACGAGTATAAAATAAATGATATTCCTTATGAGTATGGAAGGAAATAATATCATTTACGAGTATACAATAACATCTTTTACCTTAGTAAGAGACTAAATCTGACTGATATAACGGATATTATCCTAAGAAAATCTTGCACTATTAGCTACACTTGAAGTATTCTTATACTAGAAAGAAATACACACAATATTATAGAAGAAGAATTCTCTAATTCTGGTGTAAGTTTTATTGCTTAACTGAGTAACCTATTTATAGGAGAATGGACTAAATAGTAACTGATTCACGGACGGTTCATATTGATTTACTATTAAAACTTCACGGACGATTCATATTGATTTACTATTAAAACTTCAACCAACGGTCTGAAAAATTAGCACGTCCCCCATGGAATATTAAGCCAAACTTACAAGAAACACCTCATGACAAATCCCTCTAATTATATCAAAAATTGAATAAATATTTACCATAAATCACTTATCTTTAATCAACACATTTTTAATATTTTCAACAATTATTCATCATTAATATTATAACTCACAATATTGACAACCAGATCGTTCCTAGGAAAGAGGGATCTTTCTGATAAGTATTTCTCCATACTGGCGCGCAATTAAATAATATAACCCCTTTACTCGACAAAATTTTCTAGTCATTGCCAATAATGCTAATAATAATATGAGTCACTGTGTTGTGTCAATTGTTGATTTAATAATATAAAGTATTGTGCATATGATACTGTGATAATAATTGAATCAATAATATGAGATACTATGCAGCAACTACTGTGGTAATTATTGAATGAAATTGAGTGATATCTTCCGTAAGAATCAATAATCAGAGATACTTTTCAATACCGTGTGCCACTGTGAAATATCGCGTATTACTTTACTTTTATCACCGGGTATTTTAATAGTTTAACGGTAAAAGTCTTGTCGTTATTTTTATAAAAAGATTATTTTTGTCGCTTTCTATATTTGACAGTTATTCTGTTGTGGGGTTTAACAATGATTGCGTCGTCGTACGAATATTCCCTGACAAAATAAATATTCCCCGACAAAATGAATATTTTTCGACAACTGTTTACTTTGTAAAATTTGCACATATCATCCATAACTATAACATTTATCAAATTATCACCTTAATATTTAGTATAATATTTAAAGAAAATTAAATCTTTATTCATAAAAAATTGGGGGATAATTTATGTGGAGCCACATTAGATGCTTAGATGGATATTCAACAATTAAAAAACACAACAATTGTCAATTCTGTCGGTGCCGGGAAAATTAATCCCTCTTCCTAGGTGTTTCTTACCCTTTATGTTTTCTATGTGGATTTGTTTGATCTGAAAGGTGAGATTTTAGAAAGAGACCGACATAAAATGTCGATGATTTGAAAAGATTTGATTTTATTGGTCCGAATTAGACAGAGTCACCAATTGGTATGAGTTAAAATAGTTGTACCAACTCAGCCGAGTTTTGAAAGGTTTTGCAATTTGGCCCAATATTGTACTCTGTTTAATTGGTCTTGGAAACCGAGATTCATAGAAGTCAGGGGCTTGCTTAAGCGAGGGAAAGGTATTAGGCACCCCCCAACTTCTGTGAAACACGGTTATCATGCTTTCATTCCCTAATCATTGTGTATGTGTGTGTATTGTAGTTAATTAGGCCTAAGTGCTTTATTTAAAAGTAGTGATGTGCTTCGTTGGACCTATATACGAAAGGGTTTGATTTATTGAAAAGTCCATTTTTATACAAGAATATGAAAGTGATGTTTTGAAAAGCGGTTTTCAAATCCTTTTGCTCGCATAGGAATTGAAGCCGTTTGATACTTCCATTTTATTCCATATTCGGCTCGTTTTGATTTTATTCTCGGGATGCGAAGCATACTCGACAAAATAATATATATATATATATATATATATATATATATATATATATATATATATATATATATATAAGTGACGGGCTCCTTATGGGCATAAAAGCCATCAAAGTATACCCGGACTCCACACATAAGATTTCTATTATTACGGGGACCTTAAATTCAGATGACCGTTTTAAGGTCCTATATTTACAATTACAAGATTTGCAAGCTGGTTGTACAACTCAACCAGGTCCATCATGGGAACCGGATCTAGATCCATGAGTTGAATCGTAGATCCTGTAGCTCCTAGGCTCACAGAATATCAAATGCACAGCCTGCATAATGAATATATTGTAATAAAGCATAAAACTATACTAGACATCTCTAAACGAAAGATTCACCAGTTAAATCTTAGTACGCTAGTAGCTCATAGCTTCCAGTTCCCTCTAGATACAAATCTAGGGTCATGTAGTCGCTAAATATTTACAAAAAAACTAGAAAGAAAACTATATCTATACAGATCTTTGCCATTCTAGCTTCCAGGTTCAAGTTTTATAACTTTTACACCGGTTAAAAGCTAGATCTAGCTAGATCCAGTACAAATCTAGTCAATACAACTCAAATATTTACTATTTACATGAAATCAACGATTAAAACTTTAGATCTGACGAATATAAGCTACTAAATATATATATATATATATATAGCACTTATATACGTATTAGAGTAGGCAAAAAAGACAGATCTGGAGAAATCTTACAGTATATTGCAAAAACGGCTGTCAAACGGCTTTTGGAGCCCTGATACTCGTTTCCCACCTGTTAATATTTGATATTTTGTAGTATATATATGTATGAACGTTTATAAAGAAGTTTTATAAGAATCGGAGTACATTAGAGCCTTCGTTTGACCTTCCTAGCTTTGATTTCTCTCGTCGTAGCCCTTTTTTTTCTCTCTTCTTCTATAAGCTAAGGGGGTGGAGGTATATATAGACCTGGATGGTCACGGGTCTACCTGCGGCAGCCGCATATCTACCTGTAGCAGCCGCGGGTTTACTTGTGGCTGGGCCTGGTGGGCCCGGCCTCATGGGCCCAATTGTCTCGAATTACGTGCACTCCGACCAATGCGCTATTCGCTTCGAGTCTTTATAACTTGCAATCCAGGAATCCAATGGAGGCGTGCTACACCTTTTCGAAAAGCCCTTTCCGAGAGATACACAACGACATGGGCTTGACCTTTTCCACGTTCGGGAAGATGGGTCCATGACCAGATCTTCTAGTCTTCATAGTATATCCGTTGAGCTGTCTGGCGCAATTTTCACTCGGGATTGATGTGATGGTGATGTGTGACCTTCTTTATAGTAATTTTATTTGATTTGATGTTGAGTTGGCAAAATTACTTTTTTGCCCTTCCGGGTTGGTTCCCGGTTTGACGTGGCTGCAGCTATCTTTCTTGGGGTTATCTCCGAAATTCGACTGCTGTCAACTTCAAAGCTGTCTCTGAAGTTGATTTGATAATTCCCAGGGCTGTCTCTGGGGAGATTGATTTGATGATTTCCCGGTGTTGTCTCCGGGGGTCTGGTTTGATTATTTAATCCTCCAAGGCTATCTTTGGAGTGTGAAAAGACACTTTTGCCCTCCTGCAAGGTTAGTAACAGGAATGCAAAATTTTAAGTGTCTACAGATGCCCCTCTTTATCCTGTTTATGCAATGCAATGGAATGAAGAAGATAAAGATTGATAGACACTAGAAATAGGATAAATGCAAATATAATGCAATGCATGATATGATATGAATGCTATAAGCCTCTGTGGGGTTAGCTGCCACAGGTTATATCAACACCCATTCTCTATTTTCTGCTGGGGATGACTTTCATGGCTGATAGCAGTGTACTTTCTGAATTTGATGTTGGGGTTGTCGCTAACGCTCTCTTTTCTAGATACGCTCTCTGGTTTTACATTCGTTGGGGATATTCCTCTGTTCATGAGTGACCTCAGTGGGGATTCCTTATGCTTATCCTGATGATAACTTGCACCAGTTTATATTATCGGATCCTTTCCGATGCTAAGCTGCGGTTGTCACCAACGATTTGGATTTTTATCCGATTGATGCCGACATTTTTGTCGGGGATAGGATTCTTGATACCTACTCGAACGGTAGTTTACAAACGATTTAACCATCATGAAACCTCCTCGAAGCCTACTCAAACGGTAGTTTACAACGGTCGACTAAACTGATTTGATGCCTACTCGAACTATAGTTTATAGGGTTGGCCATCACCGAACCTCCTTGATTCCTACTCGAATGGTAGTTTACAACGGTCGACTGAACTGATTTGATGCCTACTCGAACAGTAGTTTACAGGGAGGACCATCACCGAACCTCCTCGATGCCTACTCGAACGGTAGTTTACAACGTTCGGCTGAACTGATTTATTGCCTACTCGAACGGTAGTTTACAAGGTTGACCATCATCGAACCTCCTCGATGCCTACTCGAACGGTAGTTTACAATGGACGGCTAAACTGGTTTGATGCCTACTCGAACGGTAGTTTACAAGGTTGACCATCATCAAACCTCCTCGATGCCTACTAGAACGGTAGTTTACAACGGTCGACTGAACTGATTTAATGCCTACTCAAACGATAGTTTACAAGGTTGACCATCATCGAACCTCCTCGATGCCTACTCGAACAGTAGTTTACAACGGTCGGCTGAACTGATTTAATGCCTACTCGAACAGTAGTTTATAGGGTTGACCATCACCAAACCTCCTCGATGCCTACTCGAACGACAATTTACAACAGTCGACTGAACTAATTTAATGCCGACTCGAACTGTAGTTTACAAGGTTGACCATCACCGAATCTCCTCGATGCCTACTCAAACACTAATTTACAACGGTCTGCTGAACTAATTAAATACCTACTCGAATGGTGGTTTACAAGGTTGACCATCATCGAACCTCCTCAATGCCTACTCGAACGGTAGTTTACAATGGTCGGTTGAACTGATTTATTGCTTACTCAAATGGTAGTTTATAGGGTTGACCATCACCGAACCTCCTCGATGCCTACTCGAACGGTAGTTTACAACGGTCGGCTGAATTGATTTAATGCCTACTCGAACGGTAGTTTACAAGGTTGACCATCACCGAACCTCCTCGATGCTAACTCAAATGGTAGTTTACAACGGTAGACTGAACTGATTTGATGTATCAACTGGAGATTTCCTATATAAAAAATTCCATCATCGGTCTTGTCAACGTCGGGAAAAATCTTTAGGGATCCCTTTTCCTATGTGTTTCTACCCTTTATGTCCTCTATTTAATTTATTTGATCTGAAGGGTGAATTTTTAGGAAAAGGCCGACATATAATGTTGACGATTTGAAAAGTTTGATTTTACAGAGTCGCCAGTTAGTATGCTTGAAATGGTTGTACCAAGTTAATCGAGTTTTATTTGAAAAGTTTTGCAAGTAAGCCCAATTATTGGACTCTGTTTAACTTGGTCTTGGAAACCGAGATTCATAGAGTTCGGGGGCTTGATTAAGCGGGGGAAGGTGTTAGGCACCCCCCGACTTCCGTGAAACACAGTTATTGCGTCTTTTCAATTTCCCTAATTTATTTGCAATGTGTGTGTGCTTGTAGTAATTGAGCCTAACTGCTTCGTTGGACCTATATACGAAGGGTTTGATTTATTTGAAAAGTCAATTTTTAGACAAGATATGAAAATGATATTTTGAAAGATGGTTTTCAAACCCTTTCGCTAACATAGGAATTGAAGCCTTTTGATACTTTTATTTTATTCTGCATTTAGCTGATTTTGATTTTATTGTCGGGATGTGATGCATCCTCGACCAAATAATATATATACAAGTGTCGGGCTTCTTATGGGCATGAAAGCCATCGAGGTGACCCGAGCACGACAAACTACAATTTACTATACTGAGACCTTAAATCCAAAAAACCATTTTAAGGTCCCTCTGATTTACATTTTACAAAAAGACAGGCAAGCCATATTTACAGTTTAAATTTGTCCATCATGGGAATAGGACCTAGATCCATGTGGTTAATCATAGATCCCGTTGTAGACACTCAAAATTTTACATTCCTGTTATAGACACTCGAAATCATGTGTTCCTGTTATTAACCCTGCAGGAGGATAAAATCGTCTTTCAACCCCGGTCTCAATACTGGGATGTCAACTCAGCCCCGATCACCAATACCGGGATGTCAACTCAACCCCAGTCACCAATACCGGGCAATCAAGTCAACCTCGGTCTTAATATCGGGATATCAATTCCACCTTGGTCACAACCCGGGTGTACAGTTAAGCCCCGGTTACAACCGGGAGATCCAATTCAGCCCCAAAGTTAACCCTGGGAAGCCAATTCAGCATTCAGAGACAAACCTGAAGCATCACATCATCCCCAGAGATAACCTGGGAGGCGAAGTCAACCTCGGAGATAACCCTGAGGAAGAACCGAGTTAGATGGGATAAAAACCTCGGAGACGATGTCGAGAAAGCAATCAAAGACCGTGCCAACACTGGAAATAACCCCGGGAGGGGCAAAATGGTTATTTTATCAACTTGAAGTCGATTAGGTCAAACTCAAGCTGAATTGATGCCACGAAGGTCAGGAAGAACCAGAATGGTGATCCCGAGTGAAAACAGCGCAAGACAGCTCAACGGATAAACTACGAGGAAACGAAGACCTGGTTATGAACCTGTCTTTTTGGACTCAAAAAATGTTTACTCCTAGGTTATTGCGACACTCTCGGCGAGGGCTTTTCAAAAAGGTATAGCATGCCTCAAACGGATGCTCCGATCAAAAGTTAGAAAGTTTTGAATTTGACCCCGCATTGCTCGGAGTGCACGTACTTCGAGACGACGGGACCTGCCATGTGGACCCTACCATGTGGAGCCGCAGGTAGAGTGGAGGCAGCTGCAAGTGGGACCTCTTCCACCGGGTCTATAAATAAAGGTGCACCCCCAGTCCAAAATCGATAGAAAAACGCTCTGGAACTCTGCCCGTTTCGTTTCTCAGCCCCACTCTTGTACTCCAAACCCAAATTTTATTACTCTAACACATAGATATACTCATATACTACCACATAAAAAAAATTAACAGGTGGAAACGGACGTTTGAAGCCTACCAAGTGGCAAAAAGCTCGTATAGAAGTCCATTGTGAGTATTTTTACGATCAAAAAGTTCATACTACTTTATTGCGCATTTATACACTTGCATGTTAAGTTTAATTTTCTGATTATGCCCGGAACTCAGTTCCGTGGCCGTTTTTGCTTACGTTTTCGTATATTTCAGTACATTTACGCGTTTTCTGGCATTTCCACAGATCGGATCGTCGATCCGTTGCTTTTACTAGCTTTTATATATACATATATACATATATATGCCCTTCACCGGACTGGGTTATCTTCCCAGTCCCGGTTTGACTTTTTTTGTATATATTTAACAATATATATACTAATTTTTCAATTCTGTCAAGCCCGGATATCAAATCCGTGGTAGTTTACTGCTTTTATATATATAACTATATATATATATAAATTTTTCTGACTTATTTGGGCCTGAATTTCTACTTCGTGGCCTTTTTATTGCTTTAATATATATATACTAACTGTATATATATTAACTTTTTACATTCCAGTTTGGCCTGAATTATTTTGTAGCCTTTTTACTGCTTTTATAAATATATATATATACTTATATTTTTGTCCGGGCAAAGGATAGAATGTCCGTCGCCCTTTATAATTTTTATATATATATATATTTACTTTTTGCCGAGCCTGGACAATTTCGTGGCTCTTTTACAGCTTTATATATATATATATTTCAATTCTGTCGAGACTGGATCATTCTGTGGCTCTTTTACAGCTTATATATATATATATATATATATTTCAATTTTGTCTTGTCTGGATTACTCCGTGGCTTTTCATAGTTTTTATAAATATATATATATTTTCATTCCAGTTCGGGCCCAGGATTGACTCCGTCGCCCTTTACTGCTTTTATATATATATATATATATATATATATATATATATATATATATATATATATATATATATCTATCATGTCCAGCCTGGATTACTCCGTGGCTTTTACAGCTTATATATATATATATATATATGTATATATATCTATATTTAAATTCCAGTCCGTGCATCGGAGTGAAAACCCACCGCCCTTTACCGCTTTCGTATATATATAACTATATATATATATATATCTTTCTTTTATTCATTGTGATTAATTGTTGCTTTAAATATTCATTTGATATGATTCGACGTTGACATCTCCTTGGGCGAATTAGATTTCTTTAAATCTCGCCACTATCTTTCAAACGGTTCAAAATAGGCTCAGACAGAACCGGGAAGCTAGAATGACTGAGATTTACTTAAATCTAGTAGTTTTCTAGTTTTATTTATTCAGTAAGCAACTTCGTGGCCCTTAGTTCGCTATCTAGTGGGAACGAGATGCTTTAGCTATGCGCAGACCAAGATTTACTGATAAATCCTTGGTTCTTGCAACGTTTGGATGTAAATATCCATTTTCTGTACATATTTGAGCTGTGCAGGATTTCTTGGCTTCCCTCTGTGAGACTAGGAATCGTGGGATTCATGATCAAACTGATCAGAATCTGATTCCCACGATGGACAAACTCCACTTTACAAATGTACCCTGCCAGTTTTTCTGTAAAATTGTACATTCAAACGACCTTAAAACGGTTATCCGGGTTTACGATCTCAACATAGTGAAATAATGGTTTGTCGTGTCAGTGTCACTTCGATGGCTGTCATGCCCATGAGAAGACCGACACTTGTATATATTTTGTGGTCGAGGATGCTTCGCAGCCTGACAATCACCATTCAAATTGAGCCAAAAGGCTAAAAAGATAAAAAATGGAAGTATTAACATGCTTCAATTCCTACATGAGCGTAGGGTTTGAAAACCTGCTTTCAAAACATCATTTTAATATCTTGTCCAAAAAAGGACTTTTACAAATCAAATCAAACCTTTCGTATGTAGGTTCAACGAAGCACGTCTATACTTTCAAATCAATCAAACATAGGCCCAATTTCTTTCAGCATTCGCACACACATTGCAAATTTAAAAGGGAAATATTGAAAAGATGCGGTACCGTATTTTCACGGGAGTTGTGGGGTGCCTAACACCTTCCCCACACTTAAGCAAGCCCCCGAACTTAGTACTTCAATTTCAAAGATCCAGTTTCGACAGTATCCAGCAATTGGGCGGTTGAGGTAGTACAACTATTTTAAATCTACCAACTGGCGACTCTGTAAAACGTTCAAATTGTAGACATGATACATGTTGGCCTTTTCCTAAAAAACCTTTCAAAACCTTTTTCACAATAAAAAGATAAAATAAGGGTAGACAAAACTTAGGAAGAGAGAAAGAATCGGGTCCAACTCGAACCGAATATTTTTTCTCGACGTCGACAAGTGGCGACTCTGCTGGGGACTAGTAGAGGGCTTAGGCCGCGTTCAAATCTTTTCAACATTTCCCTTTCATCTCCGCGTATGTGTGAATGCTGAGTTTCTTTACATTGAATGAATACATGAATGCTGCGTCTTTACATTGAATGAATGTGAATGAATGCTTTCTTGCTTTATATTAGTGCTTCGCACCAATGTCATCATATGCATACAGTGAGACGCGATGTATGTGAATATATGTTGTGTGATTCCTCCACCAGGAGGCAAACCCATCGGTGACAGAGTAACGTCTTCGAGGACGGCTAAGTCTTCGGGGCTCATGAAAAAGCACCACTCAGATCCGCTCCAGTTGAAAGATCGGATTAATTTCCCCTCTAGTAGATTGCCATGATCTGGGGACCTTCATGCCGAAAAGCCGCGAGAGTAGCCTAAGATAGGTCAGCCTCTGATTAACCAAATCCGAAGGGAAGCTTTTTTATGCCTTCCTCTTTCAATACAATGTCAATTTTCCTAAAGTTCCAAACGTAAATGTCATAATATAAATATACATTCTCGATTTTGTAAATCATGTCATACTATCCTATCATCAAAACAACTGACCTCTATTTTGCAGGATAAGATTAAAAACACCAAAAACCTAACACGTTGCATTACCTGTATATGGTTAGTGTCTATCAAGTCTAAACAACATACTCGCCTTATTGGTAAGAGGGGTCTCATTTCTAGATCATAATCTAAAAAGGCACAATGCCTATCAACCGATATGGCTGAAAGTGGCCAACACGAGTCGGGTTCTGTATCTCAAAAGGAATTTGAGGGACTTCAGAATCAAATAACAGAGTTGGCTATCCTCCTAAGAGAACAAAGTAAAAACACTCAGGGCCAGATAACGCTCAATCAAACAGAATCATCCTCACAGGGTGGCAATCAAAGTGCTGACAAAATAAGGGAAATGCAGATCCCTGAACTGCGATCCAGTCAAAGAACCAACAAAACCCCTGAAATCACAAATCCCAGGGAAGATCGGGAAGCTGGCGATATCCGATGGAAAGTCCAACAAATGGAAGAAACCATTCGGGAAATCAAAGGGACTGGAAACCTTAGAAGTGTTACCTATTTAGATCTCTGCATATTCCCAGGGGCTAGATTTCCGTGAGTATGCCCAAAGATGGAGATGTCTGGCAGCACAAGTCAGCCCACCTATGACAGAAACTGAAATGGTAATGACTTTTATAGACATTCAAGAGGCACCTTACTATGAGAGGATCCTAGCTGGAATAGGAAAGCCATTCTCAGAGATGATCAAACACGCCGAAATGACAGAGATGGGCCTAAAAGCAGGCAAGATTAAAAATCTCACGACCTTAAAAGTAGTCGCTGAGCATATACAGTCTGGCAACTATGCGAGTGATCCCATGAGGATACCCAGGAAAGGCGATGAAGAGGTAACCCTCATTCTACAGGGGCAGTCTAGGAGACCCAACCGTAGTCCTCCCATTTGGAAGAGGGAAGATAATCTGCCATTACAACAAACTGCATTCAACCAATGCCAGGACAAAAAAAGAAAATTTGAAAGAATGGAAAATAGGGTGTTCACTCCACTAGGTGATTCCCTTGAAAACATGTTGGTGATGTTAATAGATCACAAGAAAATTACTGAACTGGCTCCACCTCTAGAACCAAGAAGCAAAAGATACAATCCAAGCCAAAGATGTGCTTACCATTCAGGGTCTCCGGGGCACGATACACAAGATTGTTGGTCCTTGAAGCATAAAATCCAAAACCTGATCAAAAACGGCGATGTTGTGGTCTAACAACCTGACCATCCAATTGTCAACACCAACCTTCTAATACAGCATGATACGGAGGGAGTAAACATGATCGGGTCAGGAAGCGATGAAATGCATCTAAATTATAAATACATACGAAGGATGGAGGAATACCCCCAAAGGAACAGAACAAATATCCTAGAGCTGGAAAATGCAGAGGAGGGTATGACAATGATGCAAAAATTGGATACGATCGAACATCAAGTAACTCTGTTGGCTAATCTAATAGTGCGCCAACATTAGGATACAAGGCATCTTTTCACTCAACTATCAAAAAGCCAAGAGAAAAAGGAGGATATTCAGAATGTTAGCCTATCTCCCTCCAAGATCAATCAGCTAAATGAAGAAGGTCAAAGCATGCTGAATAGACGAGAAATACGGAATGATAAAATTACTATAAGATCTCGCCAAAGGAAAAATCATCCGGAGGAATGCTGTGACGCCCCCAAATTCCAGGACCGCCACTTGGTCTCTCGAATTCGGTTCATCACGTGCTCATGGTAATACATCGCAATAATAATAACTAAATATCACACAATCACAGCGAAAAATCTATTCTAGAATAATTTACAATGATTTATTATAATTATTCCCCCAAGTCTCGCAACCTACAGTACTTAATAGATTACATACTAATATTAATTAACGACTTATTACATAATCTAACTTAAGCTTAAACATAATCAAATCCAGTCTTACTTCATCATCTTAATACAACATTAAAATATATAAAAAAAACATAAAAGATGTTGGGTTTGTACGAAATCGTGACGCAATCAAATTGCAAAATTAGCGGAAGCATGGTATATCAGAGTTTAAAAATTTCTACAAAACCATTACCCGGATCATCCTTTATGCAAATTATTAATTTAAAACGATAAAATAAGAAGTTATGGAATCATACCCTTGTAGAACGAAGCTTCCACAGGTACTAGTTCAACTCCTTGTTCTTCGTGATCTCCTTGAATTTCCGGGTTAGATTCTTTCTTTTGATCAACGTTAGCCACCCAAGTGTTTGGCCTCTAAAGGTGATCCACCAAGGAAGAGAAATTATCAAGAAGGAGGGTTGTTGGCTTAGTTTTCTATCCTCTATAAAAAAGGAGTACTCTCTAACAATTGGAATTGCATCATCTAATATCTATTATAAGACTTCTCTTATATAGACATTGGTCAACCCTTCTAATCCTATTAGACATGTGATTTCGTTTAATTAATTAAACTCCTTTAATTAATTTAGGCTTCCCACCACATGGGAATAATTAATTAAATTCATTTAATTAATTTGTCTCCTAATCTTATTAGGAATAAATGAGAGTACTATATATATTAAATTAATTACTAAACTCCTTTAGAAATTAAAATAATAATAATTGTAATAATATTAATAAGACTCCTCTTATTAATTTATATTTAATATTTCCAAAATATTAAATAACAAACATTAAGCTATTTAATTTATTCTATCACCATAGATTAAATTAATTATACTTAATGCATTATTACGATTATGCCATTACCTTCTTAAATATTTATTCTTCCTTTTATGGTGTGACCCTTTAGGTTCTCCATATTAAACCGGTTGTGAATAAATCAATTAAAACAATTTTAATCTTATTTAAATAAATAAATTAAACTAATAATCTATTTAAATAAATAATATTTATTCTACAATAGGGATAAGCCTCCCTAGCGATCAACGACTTTCCAGATAATATAGATTTCAACATTAATCATAAAAGAACCTGTGAGTTAATAGTTACCATACAATTCAATCCTTCCACCATACAATGTCCCAATTAAATATAAGACATGGATTTACTGTCAAGTCTTATTTTATTTAATTATATGTATTTCGATTAGAAAATGCACAACTCCAAATAATGCAAATTAAAAACTCCTTTCTAATTTTATTTCACCTTGGCCAAGGATTCCTGGGTTGTCATTTAACGAATCACATAGGACATATCTCCTCTTTTACTAGAGGTGGTAGATTCTTTATTGATCATTCATTATCTCCATATGTAACTCATTATACCCAAGCATACCCTATATATGCCTTAAAAGGTCTTAAGGAATAAGTCAAAGTATAATTTGTTACATACAAGATACTATGATGATCTCAAGTCCAAGGATCACTTGTACTACTATCACATTAGGAATTCCTATTGACATGCGAGTAAAACTCCATTAGGTATTCCATAGCGAATCACGTTCAGTGAACTTATTCTCCAATAAGCACCTACATACTTGCTTTAGTGTCTCCACACAAATGATCATGAGATCAATCATCCTCATCCAATGAGCAAGCAACATATGTACCAATCTATCCGGATTTACTAATCCCCTTTTTAGTAATCCCACGATTGGGAACTATTTAAGTTTTAAAACTTTCTAAGAATTTAGATCTCATTAGCATGATCATCATCATGATTCTAAAAGCATTGCTTAAAACTATGGGTTATTTACATATTATAAAAACAGCAACATGTAGATAATTAAATGCCTTTAATAAATGAATATTTCATTAATAAATAAATAAGATTGTTTACAAAGTACGTGCTTTATCATCATACATGATTGGCTTGTATGCACACTACTATCAATCTCCCACTTGCACTAAAGCCAATCGCCATGGTATCTCATACCCATCTTCTCTAAGTGACGATCAAACTGCTGTTGTGTTAAAGCTTTAGTAAATGGATCTGCAATGTTGTCTTGAGAGTCTACACGCTCCAAGGTGACGTATCCTCTTTCAATGATCTCCCTGATCAAATGAAATCGCCGCAACACGTGTTTAGATTTCTGATGAGACCTCGGTTCCTTAGCCTGTGCAACTGCTCCTGTGTTGTCACAGTAAATGGGAACTGCTTCTCCAATGCTAGGAACCACACCAAGTTCAGTTATGAACTTCTTCATCCAAACAGCTTCCTTTGCAGCTTCACTTGCAGCTATATACTCTGCCTCTGTCACTGAATCAGCAACTGTTTGCTGCTTGGAACTCTTCCAACTCACTGCGCCTCCGTTCAAGGTAAAAACATACCCCGAAACAGATTTACTGTCATCTTGGTCCGTTTGAAAACTTGAGTCTGTGAAGCCCTCGAGTTTTAATTCAGACCCACCGTAGACAAGAAAAATATCCTTAGTCCTTCTCAAGTATTTTAGGATATTCTTCACTGCCTTCCAGTGCTCTTCTCCTGGATTCGACTGGTATCTGCTCATTACACTAAGTGAATGAGCAACATCCGGTCTAGTACATATCATACCGTACATGATAGATCCTATTGCAGAAGCATAAGGGATCTTACTCATACGGTCTCTCTCCTCAGGTGTCTTTGGGGCCTGTTTCTTGGAGAGATGTATTCCATGGCTCATCGGCATGAGACCTCTTTTGGAATCTTCCATGCTAAATCTCTTTAGCATTGCATCAATGTACGTTCCTTGGGATAAACCAAGCATCCTTTTAGATCTATCTCTATAGATCTTTATCCCCAAAATATAGGATGCTTCTCCCAAGTCCTTCATGGAGAAGTGTTTAAATAACCAGATTTTAATCGATTGTAGCATAGGAATGTCATTCCCTATCAGTAATATATCATCAACATATAATACAAGGAATGAAATTGCGCTCCCACTAACCTTCTTGTACACACATGGTTCATCGTCATTTTTGATAAAATCAAACTCTTTGATTGTCTCATCAAAACGAATGTTCCATCTACGAGAAGCTTGCTTCAATCCATAAATGGATCGTTGCAGCTTACAGACTTGATTTATTCCAACCTTTGAAACAAATCCCTCTGGCTGTGTCATATACACATCCTCCTCAAGTTTCCCATTGAGAAAGGCCGTTTTCACATCCATCTGCCAGATCTCATAATCGTTATAAGCTGCAATCGCAAGCAAAATCCGAATGGACTTGAGCATAGCTACTGGTGAAAAGGTTTCATCATAATCAACTCCTTGTCTTTGTTTGAAACCTTTTGCAACCAGTCGGGCCTTATAGGTCTCCACCTTGCCGTCCGCTCCAGTCTTTCTTTTAAAGACCCATTTACACCCAATAGGCTTAATGCCTTCAGGTGGTGAAATCAAAGTCCATACTTTGTTTTCATACATGGAGTCCATTTCGGATTTCATGGCTTCAAGCCATTTCCCTGAGTCTTTATTACTCATAGCCTGTTCGTAATTCAATGGATCATCATCATTCATGATGTGTACCTCATCGTCATCCTCTATAACGAATCCATACCTCTCAGGTATCTTCGGTACTCTCCCAGATTTACGAACAGGGTGTGGTATAGTAGGTTCTTCTACTTGGTCAGGTACCTGACTTTGATCTATGGTAATTTGTGGTTCTTGAACTTCTTCAAGATATATCTTACTCCCACTGACCCCTTCATGGATAAACTCCTTTTCCAAGAAGGCAGCATGTTTCGCAACAAACACCTTTTGATCAGTTAGATGATAGAAATAATACCCTACAGTTTCTTTAGGGTATCCCACAAATCTACACTTTTCGGATTTAGTCTGTAGCTTATCATGTTCAAATTTTTTTGACATAAGCTGGACAACCCCAAGTCTTAACATGCTTAAGATTTGGTTTCCTCCCCTTCCACATCTCATATGGAGTCTTTGGGGCGGATTTGGTAGGTACCTTGTTAAGTAGGTATGCAGCCGTTTCTAGGGCATATCCCCAGAAGGAAATTGGAAGGTCGGTAAAACTCATCATGGATCGAACCATGTCTAACAGTGTTCGATTTCTCCTTTCAGATACTCCATTTAACTGTGGTGTACCTGGAGGAGTCCATTGTGAGATTATACATTTTCTTTGAGACAATTGAGAAACTCACCGCTTAAGTATTCTCCGCCTCGATCTGATCGAAGTATCTTTATACTCTTGCCCGTTTGTTTCTCTACTTCACTTCTGAACTCTTTAAACTTTTCAAATGATTCTGACTTGTATTTCATTAAATATACATATCCAAATCTTGAGTGATCATCAGTGAAAGTAATAAAATAAGAATACCCACCTCGTGCACTTGTTGTCATAGGCCCACAAACGTCTGTGTGAATCAATGCCAACAACTCTGTAACTCTTTCTCCTCTTCCACTAAAAGGAGATTTAGTTATTTTACCCATGAGACAAGATTCACAAGTTGGATATGATTCATAATCGGATAGCTCGAGGAGCCCATCTTTATGCAACTTGGATAATCTTGTTTCATTGATATGACCGAGTCTACAGTGCCACATTTAGGTATAATTAATATCATCTCTTTTCCTTTTCTTAGTTTGTTCAATTTGAAATATATTTTCTTGTAAGTCAAGTGTATAAAGTCCATTTCGCAAATTTCCAATACCATATAAAACATCGTCTTTATAAATAGAACAACTATTGTTCTTTATAACAACGTTAAATCCTTCCATATTCAATACAGAAATTGAAATAATGTTTTTAATAATATTCGGAACATAATAACAATTATTAAGATAAATGGACTTGCCCGAAGGCATTGCTAAATAATAAGTTCCTACAGCTAATGCAGCAACCTTTGCTCCATTCCCTACTCGTAGGATCAACTCATCATTGTTCAGCTTTCTACTTCTGACCAGTCCCTGCACAGTATTACATATGTGAGAACCACAGCCGGTATCCAATACCCAAGTAGAATTATGACTTTCAGAAAAATTAATTTCAATCATAAACAAACCTTGATTGGAAGTCGAAGCTTCTCTAAGCTTCTTCTCTGCTAGATACTTCTTGCAGTTCCTTTTCCAATGTCCCGGCTTGTTACAATGAAAGCACATTCCTTTAGCTGGTTCAAGTTTCTTTTGTTCCTTTTCTTTCCCCTTTCCCTTAGCCTTCTTGGATTTCTTCTTTTCAGAAGATACATTGGGCCTCTTCCTTTTATTGGAAGAATCCACCATCAAGACATGGTTCTTCTTGGATGGGAAGTGACCTTCTGCAGTTTTCAGCATGTTAAGCAGCTCAGGCAAGCTGACATCTAGCTTATTCATGTGAAAATTAACCACAAACTGCGAGAAGGTCTCAGGGAGTGACTGCAAGACCAAGTCTTGACTCAACTCCCCATCCATGACGAACCCAAGCTGTCCAAGGTGTTCAATCAAATTGATCACTTTCAGGACATGAGTCTCGACCGCTGTACCCTCGGTCATCCGAGATCGGAAGAGCTCCTTAGATATCTCATATCTAGCAGTCCTACTCTGTTCACCATACAACTCCTTGAGGTGAAGCAGCATAGCAGGAGCATCCATATTTACGTGCTGACGCTGAAGCTCGTTATTCATGGATGCGAGCATGATGCATTGAGCCACAGATGCATCATCTTGCCACTTATTGAAAGTGGCAATCTCTTCCTCAGAGGCTGTTTCTGAAACAGATTCAGGGACAGTTGAATTTAGGACATAAGAAATCTTTTCAGCAGTGAGAACAATTCTCAGATTTCTTAGCCAGTCCTCATAATTTGGCCCTGTAAGCTTGTTTGCATCAAGTATGCTTCGTAGTGAGATTAGTGATTTAGACATTTTTAAAATTCTGCATGTGAAAGAAAACAACATTTTAGCAAACATTCATTTTATTAACTTTGCATACCAAAATAAATTTAGGTCTTTATTTTAAATTGGTATCTCCCACTATTTTCATCAAACTATATTACCCTCACTTATATAGTTCGGCAACATCTAATTAAAGATTTGCTAGTGAGAATAAGGATCCCATTTCAAATGTATATAACCTTGTGGATAGCACAACAAGCGATATACAAATAAATAGGTAGACAACTCTTGTCAATTACATCACCATGTAATTTCTTTTATTTTGCCTCTTAAATCATAATGGTCAAGTGTGTGCACATCCGAACTAAAATAATTTAAGTTAAGTCCAGCCTAGCACTTCCATAAATTCAAAAAGGAAAAATGTTCGTCCTTGTGGATAGCACAACAAGACTAGATCGTTCAATTTTCTTGATAAGCATCAAATGTGATTAATTAACATCTTAAATACTCAATACTCGCCTTGTGGATAGCACAACAAACTCATATTAAATATTTAATACTCTATTAATTAATCATGCTAGAAGGCGACGTTCGATATTCCAAATATCATTTGAACGCTTCAGACTTAATATTATTTCTTTGAGGGGTTTGTTATTATTTGTCTCATCTTGTTTAGCGCGCATGCACATATATATATAAAATACGCGTCATTTTATTAAACATGAGAAGCATGTTTGCATAAAATATAATATATATAATATTTAGCATGCAATATAGAATACTATATTCTACCCGGATTGATTATGGACTTTTATTCTAGTTTGGTTCACTTGAGCCACCAAGTGAACCAAAAGGTCAAACCTAGGGGTGCAAGAATTTAAATTTAAACGTAACTATTACATTTAAACCCGGGCTCCATACAAACGGGTCTTCACGCGCTCCTTGCTCCTTGCTCCTTGGTCTCTAATTTTTAAAGATAATTCTAACTATTTCTATTACATTAAACTATTTAATTTAAATAGAAACCTTGATCAGCAGTCAAGGGGAAGTACATAGGAGGGAGATAGAATTTTACATCAAGAAAAAAATTAGAGAAGACGAGGTACGCGGACCCCATTTAATAAAACCCATTCATTTAAGCATTCAACTAAAATAAAATCCAATCACATTGGTCAAATAGTCCATAATCAATCCCCATTTATTATCATACATATCACCATATATATCAATAAATAAATATTCATCTCATGAATTAAAACATTCCATATATATATGAGTATCATTTAATGGGCAATTTTAAATTGTATGAAATCCAATTTCAAGATTAAAATAAACTCTTTATTTTAATTATAAAATTATTAAGAATATTATATATATATATATATATATATATATATATATTAGAATCAATTTTTGAAAAAAGAATCCTGCGAAAGTGATCCACGGTTTTGAAATATATATATAATAACGGAATATATATATATATATATATATATATATAATTTGATAATCTAATCCTGGATCACCTATGTTATATATATATAAAGTATACCACGAAATAGAATACTTTTTAACGAATCAGAATCCCACCTTTTAGAAATCTCTTGTATCACAAAAAGCTTGGGTCACTCTTGTTATAATAAAAAAAAAACGTGGGTCATCATCCCACTGCCACGGAACCCACGCGTTCAGAAAATCTAGTTTCGCGATTTGGCCCTCAAAAAGAGTGCTTTCCGTTTTGTTTTTTTTTTCAAAAGAATAATAATAATTTTATACAATTAAAATTATGCCCAATAAATTATTCTAAATGCATACCCATATGTATATGAAATTAAAATAATTAATAATTGCATAAAGATTTGGCTCTGATGCCACTGTTGGGTTTGTACGAAATCGTGACGCAATCAAATTGCAAAATTAGCGGAAGCATGGTATATCAGAGTTTAAAAATTTCTACAAAACCATTACCCGGATCATCCTTTATGCAAATTATTAATTTAAAACGATAAATAAGAAGTTATGGAATCATACCCTTGTAGAACGAAGCTTCCACAGGTACTAGTTCAACTCCTTGTTCTTCGTGATCTCCTTGAATTTCCGGGTTAGATTCTTTCTTTTGATCAACGTTAGCCACCCAAGTGTTTGGCCTCTAGAGGTGATCCACCAAGGAAGAGAAATTATCAAGAAGGAGGGTTGTTGGCTTAGTTTTCTATCCTCTATAGAAAAGGAGTACTCTCTAACAATTGGAATTGCATCATCTAATATCTATTATAAGACTTCTCTTATATAGACATTGGTCAACCCTTCTAATCCTATTAGACATGGGATTTCTTTTAATTAATTAAACTCCTTTAATTAATTTAGGCTTCCCACCACATGGGAATAATTAATTAAATTCATTTAATTAATTTGTCTCCTAATCTTATTAGGAATAAATGAGAGTACTATATATATTAAATTAATTACTAAACTCCTTTAGAAATTAAAATAATAATAATTGTAATAATATTAATAAGACTCCTCTTATTAATTTATATTTAATATTTCCAAAATATTAAATAACAAACATTAAGCTATTTAATTTATTCTATCACCATAGATTAAATTAATTATACTTAATGCATTATTACGATTATGCCATTACCTTCTTAAATATTTATTCTTCCTTTTATGGTGTGACCCTTTAGGTTCTCCATATTAAACCGGTTGTGAATAAATCAATTAAAATAATTTTAATCTTATTTAAATAAATAAATTAAACTAATAATCTATTTAAATAAATAATATTTATTCTACAATAGGGATAAGCCTCCCTAGCGATCAACGACTTTCCAGATAATATAGATTTCAACATTAATCATAAAAGAACCTGTGAGTTAATAGTTACCATACAATTCAATCCTTCCACCATACAATGTCCCAATTAAATATAAGACATGGATTTACTGTCAAGTCTTATTTTATTTAATTATATGTATTTCGATTAGAAAATGCACAACTCCAAATAATGCAAATTAAAAACTCCTTTCTAATTTCATTTCACCTTGGCCAAGGATTCCTGGGTTGTCATTTAACGAATCACATAGGACATATCTCCTCTTTTACTAGAGGTGGTAGATTCTTTATTGATCATTCATTATCTCCATATGTAACTCATTATACCCAAGCATACCCTATATATGCCTTAAAAGGTCTTAAGGAATAAGTCAAAGTATAATTTGTTACATACAAGATACTATGATGATCTCAAGTCCAAGGATCACTTGTACTACTATCACATTAGGAATTCCTATTGACATGCGAGTAAAACTCCATTAGGTATTCCATAGCGAATCACGTTCAGTGAACTTATTCTCCAATAAGCACCTACATACTTGCTTTAGTGTCTCCACACAAATGATCATGAGATCAATCATCCTCATCCAATGAGCAAGCAACATATGTACCAATCTATCCGGATTTACTAATCCCCTTTTTAGTAATCCCACGATTGGAAACTATTTAAGTTTTAAAACTTTCTAAGAATTTAGATCTCATTAGCATGATCATCATCATGATTCTAAAAGCATTGCTTAAAACAATGGGTTATTTACATATTATAAAAACAGCAACATGTAGATAATTAAATGCCTTTAATAAATGAATATTTCATTAATAAATAAATAAGATTGTTTACAAAGTACGTGCTTTATCATCATACATGATTGGCTTGTATGCACACTACTATCAAAAGAGACAAGCTAGTTGGTAGCCTTGCCCTTGCCCTTATCAATGCCCGAAGGTTCGCCCTGCTCTGCCTTAACTGAAATGTTTTAGGGAAGCAAGAATGAGCACAAATTGCTCAGCAAGTAATATACGACAAGGGTAAGTGATATAATTCTCAATTCTCGAAAAGGTATAGAAAAGTTTGATAGTTCAAGGATAGCAAGAGTATCAACAGTTCTCAATAACAGTCGCTAAGGACAGAAAAATATCAATATGATTCAATAATAATTCAATTCAAGATTTCAAGATAACTGAATACTGAGCAGTCACTAAGGACTATGAACTTCCACAGGATTTGAAAGTAATAAACTAAAAATCCAACAAAAACAGATACAGCAGGTGATCAGCCTAAAGTACCCTCGTTATGCATAACAATCAATCATACTCAAGTGCGCGCGTCGGTTCTCCGACAGTTATAGTTTGTTCTTCTCAGTCAAATACAAGATCCCGCACCAATCAATTGGTTTGGGTCGCTTTTCAATAATATAAGTCTAGCCGAATCAAATGGCATAGACACTTTTACAATATTCAAGAACAATACTAAGTTCAACATGTATAATAGCTTTAATGAATTAAGAGTTCAAGTATGCTAATTCAATTCAACGATTTAGTAAGAAACTAGTTCACAATATACAAGGATAGAATACTTGCACCGTAAAAGAGTGTAAGTTAGGAAACTTGCCTTTAGCGTAGTTTATCCACGTAAAGTAATTCAACACTTTTGAATCCTATTTATAGTGTATTATAAGTATAGGATTTTCATTAGTCATTTATGCTCACATATGATATGTAATTTTAAACGCACCCATAAACGTTTAACTTAGTTGCATACTATACACATACTTCATCATATACTTTTGCGTACATATAGCACATTTCAGTTTACAAGATAATATGAAGCCATCACATAGTTTTTAATCGTTGCTTTATAGTCCCCAAATACCTTTTGGACTTATCCTTGGGAAGTTTATAATCAAACATTCAATTTTATCACTTAGCATGCCTCTTAACACATTTCTTAGCATACTGGTCATATATTACAAGTTAAAGTAATTGCATAAGCTAACTGTCAAAAATCAGATCAACAACTGGCTCAATTCTGATTCCAGACTGGCGCAGCTGTGCCATGGCTAAGCCTAGGGCCGGCGCAGCTGCGCAGCCCTCTGGCTAAGCCAAGGCTGATATGTGCCTTGTGGTTTCTGTTCGGTCATGCAAGCTAACATTCACACCAGGTATACTGACATGTTAAAAGTCCTTTCGTGTTTTCCCAAGGCAATCTAGGTTCCACTTTCCATAACATGATTCTAGACTTACATTTTAAACAATTCAAGTCCTTACAACATCATAAAATCATGCAAGCTATCATGCTCGTTAATTTTAAATATACGAGGTGATCATATAACTTGATTTAGGCATGCTCACAAGTAGTTATATCATACACGTATTCAAATCTAAATTTATCTTTACATATTAGGGTCTTAGTGTAGGATTTCTAAGAGCTTAAGGCCAAATGTGGCCATGCAATCACAACGTATACAATTAAACCATAGATACATGCGAGAAGGTCATACAAATTGTAATATACATGCTTGCGATTTTCCACATCATTTATTCATAACTAGCATTGTTTGTTACTTTAGAAACATGCGTAAACCCGTGCTTGGTTAACTTATTATTGAATTTTAACAAGCGAGTACACACGTATGGTATACTAGTGATGTTATATTCATTATTAAGCATGTTAAAAATATCAGAATATGGATTCTAATACAACATGTTAAGTCCATGTTCAAAGTCCATGTTTCGTTAGTAAGTTCTATTAACGAAGTCTAACATGTTCATGTTACCTTAAGATACATATATACACAAGTTATCACATCCTTCATGAATCTCTAAACCATAATAACATGCATCGAAAGTCAGAATATAAGTATAACATATTCAAGTCTCTCTTTATAACTTTAAGTTCCTCTTTAAACATATACGTCGTTTCGTCAAAAAGGTATACCATCTTGGTTTAAACATGCTTACGTTAGGCCTATGTACTCATACATATGTTCTACTCATGTTCACGTGCTTGCCTTATCTATACAAGTAACTACCACATAGCAGTTTTAGGAACAAAATTAAATTCTGGTTCCAGAGGCCGGCGCAGCTGCGCTGCGCCTTAGTAGTAAACCGGCGCAGCTGCGCCGTGCTTCGGCCAGCACCAGTGAGCTCCCTGCTTCGGCAGTTCCCAGCCCAAACACAAATTTACTTCACGAACTTGATTGTGATCAGTCACATTGGCTTATTAACACATGTATAAGACTATATAACAACTAAACAATTGTTCTATACCCCAATTATAATCCAATTCGGCATAATCAAGAATTAAAATTTTTGACAGAAAATGAAAATGAAGAACATGAATCATGTAATTATACCTTTGCTACGAATTAAGCTTGCTGCTATCTCACAATGCTATTATACTGATATATGTATATGTTCTCAACTTATCAACTCAAACAAAATCTCAGCAAGGTGAAATGAGAAGGAAGGAAGCCATATTTATAGAGAAAACAAAATACAGACAATGCAATTGCCTACCATTTCAAACTAACGGAAATTTGAATTGCATACTAGATAAGAAGAAGTTGGTAGATAGTTGGTGGAATGCATCATGAGAGCCACTCCTCATATAATTATGAGCTAGGATTGCTTGGGAGAAGAATGAGGAAGTAGACTAGCCTTTGAGGTTTTCACGTGTATGAGAGGAAGGAGGAATGGACAAGCCATATATCTCAGCATTTTATTAGTACACAACACACACATAACATACTTCCTACTCTTATGTTATATTATATATACCTATTGTCCATACATAGGTTATAACTTAATGTCACAATATAAATTTGCATAAGGAATACTTCAATATAGTGAAGGTAACTTGTATGCATATAATCCATGTACATTCTGTTAATACCGGATATAATTTAATCAGGTACTATCACATTATTAAATTCTACAATCAATAATTGATTACAATATATTCATGATATATTATATAGTGTATACCCACATATTTATTGTCACATAAGCATTATCATGAATTCCTAACATATAGTTTTAACATCACATAATCACATTATGCTTCATGTAATATATGGTTTCTATGTGTAATATATTCGCATTGCATTATATAACATAGTTTATGTATATACATGCATGGTCACACTTGAGTGTCTCTCTATAATATAGTTGTATTCCATATACTTTATATATTCAAGTATTGCACTTTTGCACATATTAATTAATATAATCTTATTATATTAATCACTCACTTATTTGTTTTATTATTCATAAGGTCAAATAAATAGAATATTTATCTCGTTGATTAACAATAATATTAATTAATTTATTCCTCATTGATTATTAATTATACCAAATTAATAATCATATGATTAATTATTACATTAACAAATATAAATCTCAGCACAATTATAAACAAGTGGATTATTATTATTATATTTCTTGCAATAATAATCACATATTATTAATCAACCATAGTTAATATCCCACAACAATCAATTAATATTCTCTAATAACAATTAACAATTAATTAATTGTTCACTTAAAAATTCTTCGTCAATTAATATAATTATTAATATTTCCCATCACTGTGCCACACTAGGCTCTCAACGAGTTTATCGTAAACTCCACATTTTTCTCAATTGTCATAGATATTCAATTTAATATAATTGAATTAATCATTCTCATAACACAAAATCATTTATATTCAAATAAATTCTCATTTCCATTAATATAATTATTTAATAATATATGAAAATTCTCGGGTATTACAAATGCGAATTCCAAAATAAGAGATATCAAGCAACATTTCAAACATTAGCCAACCCTCAAAATCCTACGGCACCGAGAATCAGGGAGAGTAGGTGGAGAAGGGTATTCACACCTTTGGGGGACTCGTTGGAAAATGTGTTAGCATTGTTGGTGGCATAGAAAAAGATTACTGAGTTGCTACCTCCTGCCAAGGTCGAGATGAAAAGTTATGATGCCACCAAGATATGTTTCTACCATTCTAACTCACCTTGACATGCAACTGAGGAATGTTGGTCTCTAAAGCACAAAATCCAGGATCTTATTGAAAAAAGAGACTTAAAGATAGAAGTCCCCATGACTAGAAAAGGCGAAAGGGAAATAAAGAGCTTAAGATGTCCACTCGAGACAGGCAGTTCAAAGGATGTGACGGCTGTAAGCACCAATCATGGCAGAACACAAGGTGGACTGATCTTAATGCTGGGAGTGATAGAGGAAACAAGAGAGTCCTCTAAGGAAATTCATCCACCACCATCAAATATCTTATTGCCTATAGCCAACAACCATATTCCTGGTTTTACCCTTCTGAATGATAAGGAGGAAATACTGATCCTTCCCAGGGTGGAAAAAGCCAAAAAGGAAAATTCCTTGCGAGAAATACAATAACAGTTTGAGAGAAATCTCATAGTTAAATCCTCTCAAGCCTATGGGAAATGTGAAGGAACAGATGAAGAAAAAGGTGGTGAAGTTCTCAAGGAAGCCAACCCATCGAGGAATCTAGAGTTCATCCCTTTCTGTGATGAGTCCAGTTTGAGCCTCGTTAAGGGATATACTTATTCAGGAGGCGATCTAGCTATGGTCGGGATTGCAGATATTCATGACCAGGAGGTAACTTCTATCACAAGCCTCGAAGGAAATGTAACCACTAAAAATTGGACTATTAGGCCTCAGCTAGCCAAGAAGACGTAGATCCAGAGGGAAGTTGCGAGTTCTAGGAGATGTTGGGACGTTATCACTTTCTTAGCATTATGCCTTTTATTTTCCATGCATGTGGATATTAAAAAAATCAAAAATCAAAAGATCAAAAATCAAAAAATTAAAAAATCAAAAAATCGAACATCTTACACAAAACTGAACTACGAATGACCTAATCTACCTCAACCAGGGAGTACGTAGGCAGCCATTCCTGGTGCGGTCAAACCAAACAAAAAACTTAAAAACTCATCAAATCGAACTCAAAAGAGATACTTCTCAATCATCTTACACAAAACTCAAACTACAAATGATCTGATCTCCCTCAACCCGGGAGTACGTAGGCAACCATTCAATGGTGCGGTGTGACCATCAAAGAAAAACAAATAACTAATATAAAACTAGATCCAAGACACCGAAACCCTATAAACCTAAATTCTATCAAACCTCCTGGTCAACAGGCCCTGCTCAGAAAAATTAAAACTAGTATATGAACCCGTGGACAAGTGGGATAACAGTGCCAACATGGCATCTCTCTAAAGATGGAGGAGCAGCTGCAAGCTCTTGAACCTCGGTCTCCATATGAGCCAGAACATCCACTATCATCTGCATAGTGCTGCTATGACCATCTATGAAAGCACTTATCTCTTCAACCAGGCTGTCCGTATATGATCTGAGTACAATGCTGTCCGTAATATAAACATCTCGGGTAGCTATATCCTCGTCTCTCTCAGTAAAAACGGCATCCCGAGCAACTAATGCCTCATCAATCTCCTCAAAAGTCGCATCACGAGTAGATTAAACCTCATTTCTTTCCTCAAGAACTGCATCTCGGGTAGATCGATCCTCGTCTCTCTCAACCAATGCTATATCTCGAGTAGCTCGAGCCTCATCTCTAGTAGCAAAAGCTGTATCTCTCCTGGAAAGGGCTGTCAACATCAATGCTCTAGCCTGATCTCTCTCAAAAGTCATTCGAGCTAGTAAATCAGCAATAGTTGGATCTGTCCCGGCAGGGATACTCGAAGGATCATTGACTAAAGATGCTGTCAAACCAAAAAATGAATCATCCTCGGTGGGAGAATCAGGATCCTCCATAGGCTCCTCTTCATTTGAATCAATACTCGGAGCTGACTGGACAGCCACAACCAATGCAATATCGTATTCCAACCATACTAAATACTCTGGAGAATGATTTGGATGGCTAGTAGAGAAATTAGCACTCTATATGTGAGTCCAACACTCGTAAATCCTGATAAGGTCAGCTGGTGACAAAGATGAAGCTGATACCCGCTGTTCCATAGCTCCCTCAAATGGGTGGAGGTTCTAAAACTGATCAAACTGACCCATGACTGCCAACAGAAGGTAGGTGGTCACCCCTCTTAAACCCGCTAGGGGCAAATAATCTATGCCAACTGCATAAGTGATGAAGCTGTAGGGGGACTTAAGCCATGAGCATGGCAAGATCCAAAAGGGATGCTCGATTCTTTGATAGAAAGGCCGACCATGTTGCTACATCTAAACACTCCGTTGGCTAGAAGGAGTAAGACATGGATATCTCATGAGTACCCATGATGTCTGAAAGTGCCGATGGGACTCAAGTGTGTCATAAACTGCACATATAATAGAACGGCGCAGCCCTTGAAAAACCCCGCTGGATGGGAATGGCAGAATGTGGCCGACCTCAAAGTCTCGGCTAATATAATAGGCAAGATGGTATAACCCTGTCTGAGAGAACGAACCACTACCATCAAGCCAATATCCAAGTGGTCCATATATGGTGGCATATACAAATATGTTGTGACGCACGTTAACAAAACGTCCACACATGCAAACTGCCACTCATCTACGGGGATGATAAAATCTCCTGAATATCGCTTGTAGCTGTCTAGCCGGCCAAAGCGACCGATCAAAAAGTCCAGGGACCCCGCATACCCCGCAGTAATCTCTTAAGTGACTACTCTACGTCTCAAACTAGTCATGGTCATGAACGGCCATCTCATGTCACTAATGGTTGTACTGGCACATGGCAGATCTAATGCCAATTCTGTGAGGCGCTCATACTCCTCCAGCTTAGGAGTCAACTCATGAAGGCCGAACATGAAAAGACTACATCCAAGAAAGACACTCAAGATCGATGACCCATGTTGAGAGGACCCAACGACATCTCAATGTTGTTCCATCAAATCTGGAGCGAGTCTCAAAATGAAGAAGTAACGATGCATTAAAATGACCAGTCACAGGGATGAAATGGCAATCATCATAGGATGCGACCTGTTAGAAACTCATCACTCCTGGTGTGTGAGAAGACTTGATCTCCTTTGACCCACAAAAGCACATGGGTTACCGTCGTGGCAAAATCTATCTCATACCCGACGACCTATTCCCTGAGCAAAAGTCCACGGATTAAACCTCACAGAATAAACCAAGTCTATTTTAAACCATCACAAGACCTTGAGTCCAATTTAGTGGAATCTGCAGGCCTTCCGATATCAACCATCAAAGTCAATTGCACCCACAAGTCAAAAATAATGATTGGGACATCCAAACATCAAGGCCCATATCCACTACTTGTTCACCATGTGGATTATAAGTTAAAAGACTCTTGCGATCTTGGCATCTCATTATCCCATTGGTAGAACATACAATAAAGTAATCATCCCATATGACAAGCAAGACTGGGGCAAGCTCATAATCAACGACAACCCGATATTGAGACCCTTACAACAAGACTGGACCAATTTCAAAAATTGCGACAACTGAACACTAGGGCATTTATCAACCATCCAATGAAAATACACCATTCGGCACCATTAGCATGGTTTATCATCATCAAAGCTGCCATTATTGGCGATTTGGTATGATTAACCTGTCTTTTCTAAATCATAATTTTCTTAGAATATTGTGATATACTGATAAGGTACGACTCTTTCATCTCTTTAGGTGATTTCAATTTCAAGTTACATGCATTGGCAATGGTATACATGTTAAGTATAGATAAGTCTTGCATTAAAATCTCTGAAAAAAGAGGAAATGTAATACCCGAGAATTTTTCTATATATTATTAAATAAATATATTAATGAAAATGAGAATTTATTTGAATATAAATGATTTTGTGTTATGAGAATGACTAATTCAATTATATATTAAATTGAATAATTATAATAATTGAGAAATTGATGGAGTTTGCGATAAACTCGTTGATAGCATTGTGTGGCACAGTGACGTAATATAAGAATGATTATATTAATTTAAGTGAACAATTAATCTATATTAATTATTATGGTAGAATATTAATTAATTGTTATCATAGAATATTAATTAATTGTTGTGGAATATTAACTATGATTGATTAATAATGTGTGATTATTATTATTGCAAGAAATATAATAATAATAAGCAATGTGTTTATAAATATAATAAGATTTATATTCATTTAATGCGATATTTAATATATAAGTGTTAATCGATTATTATGGAAATTAATAATCAATGAGGAATAGATTAATTAATATTATTGTTAATTAATTAATGAGATAAATAATTTATTTATTTGACATTATGGATAATAAATCAAACAAGTAAGTTATTAATATAATAAGATTATATTAATTGATATGTGCAAATGTGCAATAATTAAAAATAAAGTATATAGAATACAACTATATTATATAGTGTGGTGCAACATTTATGTGACTATACTATATATATGGACCATGTATTGGGATTTATTAAACTATGTAAGCTACATGATTTATACCTGTGTGACAATATGTATGTAAGTATACATTAATTTAATACATCTTTAAAATGTTGTAAACAAGGGTTGATTAATAGAATTTAATAATAAAGGAAATAATGTGATGTGATTATATCCGAGAAAATTATACCAGTATGATAAAAATATACCTGGATTATATGTGTACAAGTGACACTTACTACATTATGTAAATTATAGTGTGACATTTCAATTAAAGACATATGTATAAAATATATATATATGTGTAGATAGCCTAAGTATTTAATACATATGTGTATAATGATTTAAGTGTAGTATAGAAGGCTGAGTTTATTTTGCTGGGAGAGTCACTATCTCCTTCACGTGAAATACACAAGCTATCCTACTCCCCTATTCTTCCTTAAACTCAGTAACATAGACTAGCAAATGATGAAGAAGGGTGTGGCTATCATGATGGATTTCAACCACCATTACCAACCCCCTAATAACCTCCCTGCAACTCAAATTTTTGTTAGTTTGAAATGGTAGGCAATAACATTGTCTGGATTATAAGTTCTTCTATAAATATAACCCATCCTCTTCCTAATTCATTTGCTGAGAATTTTGGCTAAGTTAAGAGTTATATATATATATATATATATCAGTGTCCTTGAGTAGCAGCAAGTTCAGATTCTAGCAGAAGGTATAATACAGTTTCTTTGTTATTCATTTTCGTTTTCTGTCAAAAGTTCTAATTCTTGATTATGCCAAATTGGATTGCAATTGGATTGTAGAGCACTTATTTAGTTGTTATGTGAACTTATATACATGTTTGAATTATAATGTAGTTGATTATAATCGAATTCGTGAAGTAATTTGGCATTTGGCCTAGAAGCCTGCCGACGCAGGCTGTTCTTGAATTGAACCGGACGCGGCGCAGCTGCGCTGCATTACACTGCGGCGCAGCGCAGCTGCGCAGGGCCCCTGCTGTAGATTTTGAATTGTTACTTCCTGCTTGATGTCTGCTACATGTTAGTTGATGAAATAAAATAGAACAAGCATGCTGATATGATTAATACATATATATGGACTTGTTAAACTAAAACGAGCATGTTATATTCGGATCACTTACATAAACGATGAAGTGATAGATTTTCGAAATAAACTTAGGATTTCAAAATGGACGTTGATTCGTTGTATCCACTTTAGATATTTTGATTTGTGAGACATATTGGTATGACCTAGACACACACGAAATGCATATTGACTTAAGTATATATGTATCGTGATATAATATTAACATATGAACCTAACTAGTGCTCATTCTTAACAAAAATATAAGTTTGAAGGTGGATATGATCATGTAAATGCTATATATACATTCTGATGTTATGAGCATGTTTAGATGACTTTGAGATGCATGAGTGAACCCTTAACTTGTGTTTATATGGTTCGTAAGGAAGCATGAACATGTTGGACTTATTAGTAAGACTTACTAATAAAATTATGTGTTTTGATTGTGAACCTTAACATGTTAGTGTAAGTTTCATATTCTGATATTTATGGACACATGTGATAGTACTCTTAGACTCATTCATATGTCATGCATATATATATACCATGATTAGTTGCCGTGATTCAAGTTTAGCGTAAACGAAGCATGTTTTCAAGATAATAACAATGCTAGCTACATATATGCGATACGAATACTCATGAGCATGCCTAATACAAGTTATATGAATATCTTATGTGTTTAAAAAGCAAGCATGTTAGACCTTATGAGTTCGTGTCCTTGAATGGCTTTAAGTATTAACTTAAGAACCTATACCATGTATGATTGGATTTGGAAAAGTTATGCAAGCTTGAAAGTATCCTTTAATATGAATACATACTTTGTGATATCATATGTTATGTGTTACTTGAACCCGATTTTGACGGTTAACTTATGAGAATGCCATAACTTGCTAAAATGAAATATATTTTAGTATTGCTTGAAGTCTTATGTGATATTAATAATATGCGAGTATGTTTGCTAATTGTGGTAGTCTCACATGATAGTAATGATGTATAAATATGATCAACTTGAGAAAAGAGGATAGTTAAGGATAGAAGTTATATTAATATAATACTATATAATTGTGTAGTTAGGTTAAAACTTAGCTTATGTGTTGATCGTATATTCGAAGATAAAATGTGAATTTAAATTATATGACTAATGAATATCATATATATACGTAATTGTATTATGATAGAAATCCGAAAGTATTGGCTAGCTTTACGTGAGTAAACTACGCATAAGGCAAGTATCCTAAACCCTTGCATTACTTTATTCAACGGATATCGTAAGCGAGTATCTAAACCTTATCTCTTTGGATACAAGTATTCTATCTTTGTATATTGCGAACTAGTTTCCTACTAAATCGTTTGAATTGAATTAGCATACTTGAACTCTTATTTCATTAAAGCTATTATTCATGTTGAACTTAGTATTGTTCTTGAATATTGTAAAAGTGTCTATGCCATTTGATTCGGCTAGACTTATGTTATTGAAAAGCGACCCAAAACCAATTGATTGGTGCGGGATCTTGTATTTGACTGAGAAGAACAACCTTCTTTGAAGGGAATATATAATTGTCGGAGAACACTTGAGTATGATTGATTGTTATGCATAACGATGGTGCTTTAGGCTGATCACCTGTTGTACCTATTTTTGTTGGATTTTCAGTTTATTACTGTTAATTCTAGTAGAAGTTCATAGTCCTTAGTGACTACTCAGTATTCAGTTATCTTGAAATCTTGAATTGATTTGTTATTGAATCACATTGATATTATTCTGTCCTTAGCGGCTGTTATTGAAAACTGTTAATATTCTTGTTATCCTTGAATTATCAAACCTTGCTATACCCTTTTCAAGAATTGAGAATTATATTACAAACCCTTATTGTATAGTACTTGCTGGGCAAATTGTGCTCATTCTTGCTTTCCCTAAAATATTTCAGTTAAGGTAGAGCAAGGTGAACCTTCGGGCGTTGATAAGGCAAGGGCAAGGCTACCAACTAGCTTGTCTCTTTTGTGTTTTTAAATATTTTAATGTTGTATTAAGATAATGTAATAAGACTGGTTTTGATTATGTTTAAGCTTAAGTTAGATTATGTAATAAGTCGTTAATTAATATTATTATGTAATCTATTAAGTACTGTAGGTTGCGAGACTTGGGGGAATAATTATAATAAATCATTGTAAATTATTCTAGAATAGATTTTCCGCTGTGATTGTGTGATTTTTAGTTATTATTATTGTGACGTATTACCATGAGCACGTGATGAACCGAATTCGAGAGACCCCGTGACGGTCCTGGAATTTGGGGGCGTCACATGAAAGGAAAAAAGATCTTTGCTTAACTTGTTATAAATTGGATTAATTTTGATAAGCGTCCGTGGAGCAAGAATCATGGGAACGATCAGAGACTTAAGACTATTCAACCTTTTGATTAGGCCCGACATCCTAGTTTAAAGCACTTTTTGGAACAAACTTGACCTCATATGTATATCTGCACTTTACGATCACTCTAACTTTTAGTTATGGGGTATGAAACTATGAAGACAGGGATGACAATTTGTAGCCAGCTTCATGTCTCAAATCGTGGCCTGGGTTACTCGAGTTATTAAGCCTGAGGGGTGTCTTTACACCTGGTGCCTTAAAGCCATTTGGTTTGGGAGCCACCGACCCAACGCTCGTTACATGGGTAACTCAGTGTCTAAGAAAATGAGCATTACAAGAAAAGAAGGCAAAATATGAGCAGATCCAAATCGTGACCTAGGTTACTCGAGTAATTAAGCCCGAGGGGTGTCTCTACACCTGGTGCCCTAAAGCCGTCTAGTTTGGGAGTTATCGGCCCAACACTCGCTACACGGGTAATTTAGTGCCTAAGAAAACGAATCTTGTATATGCTCAAGTGAGGATCAAATAGAGCAGACTGCCTAACTTGTCTCGAAGTGTGGCCTTTGTTACTCAAGCCAGTAAACCCGAAGGGGTGTCTTAACACCTAGTGCCCTAAAGCCGTCTGGTTTAGGAGTCATTGGTCCAAAACTCATTAAATGGATAACTCTGAATAACATAAGAAAATGAGACAAAGTTATGCGAGGAAAACAAAGAATTTTTGCAAGATAGTAATGTGATCATCTAAAGTCGTAGAAGAGAAACCCCTGCTAAGGGTTGCGTCACTCATAGTGCACATGTCATATGATGTTAATTATGTGAAGAGCAGTGTCTAGAGCGAAGATGAGTTGTCTCTAATAAAGGGAGATAAATCTTTTGAATCTGATCCTACCCATGAAAAATGACCATGGATGCTTAAAAATTTTGTTGCGATTTCATAACTTGTCAAATGAAAATTTTGATTTCCTTATGAAAAATTCATTTTCATACTTAATTTCTAGATCTTTAGCGATAAGATAAGAGCTTAGTGAATACAAACATTCAATTTTATAAACTTTAACTTCAAATGCCTCATTCACAAGATTATACTAATCCCGACGGCCCGAGCCATCTTGCTTTTGGCACATTTTGTCCATTGTGTAGGATATTTCTCACTTTGGATGTGGTCAACAAATCCAGTTTCTTCTATGAACCCCAGTATCAACATGCGAAAAGGGATGGGGCATTTTTCCATTCAATGAAATGGAAGGAGTCGACGACGAGACCAAGCTCCTCATCAAAAGGAAAGGGAGAACTCCTAAAAGAAATCATGGCAACATAAGCTTGCCCCTGCAAAAGAAAGAAAATTCTCAAGAGATTCCTTAACTCGAAAAAAAATAGATGCTCAATGACAAAAGGTCTGGCAAATGAAATTTACATCATCAAATATGTCAACCTGCGCCAAGTCCTCCCAAGTCGAGGCCTCTACACCAAAATTCAAATTTGGGCAATGAAAGAACGGGCTACATCCTCAAGGACATCAAGAACACCCGGGTCATCAGGCAAGCCAGCATCTAACCCAGTAGGGTCGCAAGTAAAGAGCTTACCCCTTTTCACACTCAATGATCAAACCGTTGGCATCAATCCAGCGTAGCATCGAGGAAGGATCTGGTGATGTAAGCCGTTCAACACTACTTCGGCAAATATATCAGGATATCTCCTAGTGAAGCCATCAGTGTCTGAACCGATAGAGGGACCAGCACCAGGTCTAGATTCTAAAAGAAAATGGCTGCCTCTGCGAGATCCCCACCAAAGACGACATATAAAAGGGGAACATCCGAATCTGCTCTGCGAATGACAAAAGGAGCCATACAAGAGTTAGAGCTGCGAAGCTTATCAAAATCCATGCATGAAAAGAAACTCCAAATTTCCTTAGAAAAGGTGAGGTCTAGTTCTACATCAATTCAATTAAGCATATGCATCAACCTAGGACAAATTAAGATCATCACATCATGTTTGGTCTGCACATGTGCAATAAGTGCTATATCAGTGCACGTCTCCATTAAAAAATTAAGCATGCATACCAGTAGAGTTAAATATACATACGCATTAAAATACCCAGACTCGAGGAAAAATTCTGCTATTGAAAACTACCATTCGAGTAAGTATCAAGACAGTCCGGTGATCAACCGTTGTCAACTACCATCAGGGTAGGCATCGTTGTCAACTACCAGTAAGGTAGGCACTGTTGTCAACAACCAGCAGGGTAGACATCGTTCTCAAATACCAGTGGGTAGGCACCACTGTAAACTACCAATGCAAACATCAAGAAGATCAGATGATTTCAGAACATCAACCCCAGTAGAAATGTGGAAAACATTTTAGTTTATCCAGCATACATCAGCAGCACTAATGAAAATCAACCGTTGAAATTAGCCCCTTACACAGGCATCATCCGTGACTGATCAGGGTAAGTGATTTGCGATGCGATATGCGATTTACGATGTGATTTGGTATGCAATTTGTGATACGATATGAGATTTACGAAGTGCGAAATGCGATTTACGAAAACATTTTAACATTCATTACATTGTGATTTACATCATTAAAAAATATATCTTATCATATTTCAAGTGTCTAGCAATCTTTATACTTTTCATTCCAATGCATTGCATTAACATGATAAAGAAGGGGCATCTGTAGACACTCGAAATATTACATTCCAGTTATAGACACTCAAAATCATGCATTCCTGTTACTACCATTTGCAGGAGGATAAAACCGTCTTTCAACCCCGGTCTTAATATCGGGATGTCAACTCAGCCCCAGTCACCAATACAAGGATGTCAACTCAACCCCGGTCACCAATACGGGGATATCAACTCAGCCCCGATCACCGATACCGGGATATCAACTAAGCCCCGGTCACCAATACCGAGATATTAACTCAGCCCCGGTCACCAATATCGGGCCATCAGGTCAACCCCGGTCTCAATACCGAGCCATCAGGTCAACCCCGATCTCAATACTTGGCCATCAGGTCAACCCCGATCTCAATACCGAGCCGTCAGGTCAACCTCGGTCTCAATATCTGGCCATTAGGTCAACCCCGATCTCACTACCTAACCATCAAGTCAACCCCGATCTTAATACCGGGATATCAATTCAGCCCTGATCATAACCCGGGAGGTACAATTAAGCCCCAGTCATAACCGGGAGATCTAGTTCAGCCCCAGAGATAACCCTGGGAAGCCAATTCAGCCTTCAGAGATAAACCCAAAGCATCACATCATCCCCAGAGATAACCCGAGAAACCAAGTCAACCTCGTAGATAACCTTGAGGAAGAACCGAGTCGGATGGGATCAAAACCTCGGAGACGATGTCGAGAAAGCAATCGAAGACCGTGCCAACACTAGAAACAACCCCGGGAGAGGAAAAATGGTCATTTTACCAACTTGAAGCTGATTAGGTCAAACTCAAGCAGAATTGATGCCACGAAGGTCGGGAGGAGCCATAACGGTGATCCCGAGTGAAAATAGCGCAAGACAGCTCAATGGACAAAATACGGGGAAATAAAGACCTGGTTATGACATCTTTTTGGACTCAGAAAATGTTTACTCCCATGTCATTGAGACACTCTCGGCGAGGGCTTTTCAAAAAGGTATAGCAAGCCTCAAACAGATGGTCCAATCAAAAGTTAGAGAGTTTTGAATATGACCGCGCGTTGCTCGAAGTGCATGTACTTCGAGACGATGAGACCCGCCACATGGACCCTGCCATGTGGAGCCGCAAGTATAGTGGAGGCAGCTGCAGGTTGGCCCACTTCCACCGGGTCTATAAATAAAGGTGCACACCCAAGCCAAAATCGATAGAAAAACGCTCTGAAACTCTGCCCGTTTCGTTTCTCAGCCCCACTCTTGTACTCCAAACCCAAATTTTATTACTCTAACATGTAGATATACTCATATACTGCCACATATCAAAACTTAATTGGTGGAAACGGATGTTTGAAGCCTACCAAGTGGCAAAAAGCCCGTGTAGCAGTCCATTGTTAGTATTTTTATAATCAGAAAGTTCATACTACTTCATTGCGCATTTATACACTTGCCTGTTAAGTTTTATTTTCTGATTATGCCCGAAACTCAGTTCCGTGGCCGTTTTTGCTTACGTTTTCGTACATTTTAGTACATTTACGCGTTTTTTAGCATTTCCACAGCTCGGATCATCGATCCGTCGCTTTTACAAGCTTTTATATATACATATATACATATATATGCCCTTCACCGGACTGGGTTATCTTCCCAGTTCTGGTTTGATTTTTTTGTATATATTTAACTATATATATACTAACTTTTCAATTCTGTCAAGCCCGAATTTCAAATCCGTGATAGTTTACTGCTTTTATATATATAACTATATATATATATATATATATTTTTTTTTTTCTGACATATTTGGGCCTGGATTTCTACTTCGTGGCGTTTTTATTGCTTTAATATATATATACTAACTATATATATTAACTTTTTACATTCCAATTTGGCTTGGATTATTCTGTGGCCTTTTTACTGCTTTTATAAATATATATATATATATATATATATATTTATATTTCTGTCCGGACAAAGGATAGAATGTCCGTCGCCCTTTACGGTTTATATATATATATATATATATATATATATATATATATATATATATTTACTTTTTGCCTAGCCTGGACAATTTCGTGGCTCCTTTACAACTTTTATATATATATTTCAATTCTGTCGAGCCGGGATAATTTTGTGGCTCTTTTACAGCTTATATATATATATATATATATATATATATATATATATTTCAATTCTATCTTGTCTGGATTACTCCGTGGCTTTTCACAGCTTTTTATAAATATATATATTCCCATTCTAGTTCGGGCCCAGTATTGACTCCACCGCCCTTTACCGCTTTTATATATATATATATATCTATTTCCATTCTGTCCAGCCTGGATTACTCCGTAGCTTTTACAGCTTTTATATATATATATATATATTTACATTCCAGTTCAAACCCACCGCCCTTTACCGCTTTCGTATATATATAACTATATATATATATATATATATATCTTTCTTTTATTCATTGTGATTAATTGTTGTTTTCAATATTCATTTGATATGAATCGGCGATGACATCTCCTTGGGCAAACTAGATTTCTTTAAATCTCACCACTATCTTTCAAATGGTTCAAAATAGACTCAGACAGAACCGGAAAACTAGAATGGCTGAGATTTACTTAAATCTAGCAGTTTTCTAATTTTATTTATTCGAAAAGCAACCTCGCGGCCCTTAAATCGCTATCTAGTGGGAACGAGACGCTTTAGCTACGCGCAGACCAGGATTTACTGATAAATCCTTGGTTCTTGCGACGTTTGGATGTAAATATCCATTTTTTGTACATATTTAAGCTACACAGGTTTTCTTGGCTTCCCTCTGTGAGCCTAGGAATCGTGGGATTCGTGTGATCAGACTGATCAAAATCTAATTCCCACGATGGACAAACTCAACTTTACAAATGTACCATGTCAGTTTTTCTGTAAAATTGTACATTCAAAAGACCTTAAAACGGTTATCCGGGTTTAAGGTCTCAACATAGTGAAATAATGGTTTGTCGTGTCAGTGTCACTCTGATGGTTGTCATGCCCATGAGAAGACAGGCACTTGTATATATTTTGTGGTCGAGGATGCATCGCAGCCCGACAATCACCATTCAAATTGAGCCAAAAGGCTGAAAAGATAAAAAATGGAAGTAATAACATGCTTCAATTCCTACGTGAGCGTAAGGGTTTGAAAACTTGCTTTCAAAACATCATTTTAATATCTTGTCTAAAAAATGACTTTTGCAAATCAAATCAAACCTTTCGTATGTAGGTTTAACGAAGCACGTCCATACTTTCAAATCATTCAAACATAGGCCCAATTTCTTCCAACATTCACACACACATTGAAAATTTAAAAGGGAAATATTGAAAAGATGCAGTGCCGTGTTTTCACGGGAGTTGTGGGGTGCCTAACACCTTCCCCACACTTAACCAAGGCCTCGAACTTAGAACTTCGGTTTCAAAGATTCAGTTTCGACAATGTTCAACCATTGGGGCTCCTTTCAAACAAAACTCGATTGAGTTGGTACAACCATTTCAAATCTACCAACTGGTGACTCTATAAAACTTTCAAATCGTCGACATGATACATGTTGGCCTTTTCCTAAAAAATCCTTCAAAACCCTTTTCACAATAAAAAGATAACATAAGGGTGGACGGAACTTAGGAAGAGAGAAAGATTCGAGCCCAACTCGATCTGGATTTTTTTTCCCGATGTCGACACCCGTAATTCCTAGGCTCACAAAATGTCATCAAAAATCTTGACAAGCATATATATTGAAATAAAATTCAAATTAATATCTAGACGTCACAAAACAAAGGATTCATCAGTTAAATCCTTTCATGCACGTAGCCAAAGCTTCCCGTTCCATCTAGTTACTAATCTAGGGATCTAGGGTCGCGTAGTTGCTTTAATATTTATAAAACTAGAAATAAAACTAGATTTAAATAAATCTTAGCCATTCTAGCTCAACGGTTCCAGTTTGACAACTTTTGAAACTGTTAAAAGTTAGGGATGACTAGATTCAGATAAATCAAGTCCACAAACTTTACATTAGAACAGATTTACATCAAATGAACAGTTAAAACAGATATTTAATCACATTGAATAAATAATATATATATTACTTATATATATTAAAGCTGGAAAGAGTCACGAATTTACAATCCAGGCGTGACTGATCAATATAAATATATATATATATATATATATATTGAAGCTGAAAAGGCCACGGATTAGCAATCCAGGCCAAACGAGTTAGTATAAGTATATATATATATTAAAGTGAAAAAAGCCACGGATTAGCAATCCAGGCTAACGGAGTTAATAGAAATATAAATATATAGTTATATATATATTAAAGTAGAAAAAGCCATAGATTTCTAATCCAGGCATGACTGAGTTAATGTTAATATATATATATATATATATATATATATGTATAGGGGATGGTGATCTCTCTGAGAAGAAGATCAACAACACCCACCGGCGAGGAAGGAGCCGGACCTCAACAGTCAACAGTCAGACGACGCTGGCCCCCCAGGGTCCCACAGTCATCGGATGCTCCAGATGCAATCAATGCATCCGACACCAGTCATCGTCAGATGCAATCAGTGCGTCCGACAAAGTGGGAATCACTAGATTCTAGGGTATGTGTTTATGTTAAGCAAAGAAAGGGGTATGTACTTAAGCGACTTTGGTATGTCTTTAAGTGGAATGTCAACAGATCTAGAGATTAGGTTTGAACAAAGTTAAAACGAAGTAGACTGTTTAGATCGAGTTCATCAGTTAGTCAAGAGTCAGCCGTGTGATCCTTGTATATATATATATATATATATATATATATATATATATATATTAAAGCTAAAAATGCCACATATTAACAATCCAGGCTAAAATACACTTATAATATATATATATATATATATATATATATATATATATATTAAAGTGATAAAAGCCACAGATTTGCAATCCAGACCAAAATAGCAATTATAAATGTATATATATACTTATATATACATAGATTGAAGCCAAAAAGGTCACGGATCTGAAATCCAGGCGAAACCGAAAGCTATAAATACATATATATGCTTATATATATGTTAAAGCAGTAAAAAGTTTCAGATCACAAGAAATCTCATAGTGTATAGCGCTAGAGGCTTTAAACCACTTGGTAGGATTGAAAACTCCATTCCACCTGTGAAAACTTGATATGTTAGTATATATATGTATACAAGTGTTTTCGAAGAGTAAAATTAAAGTTTGGAACACTGTATGTAGGGTTAAGAGCTGAAATATGCAGAATTTACTCTCTTTTTCTCTTTCTTCCTTCTTTTCTTTTTGGCTGATGGGGGTCTCTATTTATAGACCAAAGTAGCCGCGGATCTATCTGTGGCTCCCCGTGTGGGCTCCGGTCCTGTGGGTCCCATTATCTCGAAGTACGTGTACTTCAACCAAAGCATTGTCTGCTTTGAACTTTCATATCTTTTAATTCGGGAGTCCGATGGAGGCGTGCTATACCTTTTCGGAAAGCCCTTTTCGAGAGCTACACAATGACATGGGATTTGACCTTTTTTGAATTTGGGAAGATTGGTCCATGACCCGATCTTCAAGTCTTAGTAGTCAGTTCGTTGAGCTGTCTGGCGTAGTTTTCACTCAGGATTTGTTGTGCTGGTTCTGTATGACCATTTTCATGGTAATTTAATCTAATTTTATGTTGAGTTGGCAAAATTACTCTTCTGCCCTTTTGGTTTGGTTCGGGGCTTGACGCAGCTGTATCTATCTTCTCTCAGGGTTATCTCCGAGGTTTGATGGATGTTCACTCTGTTCTTCCTCAGGGTCATTTTTGAGGGTTGATTTTATGTCCCGGGATTGTATTTGAGGATGAATTTGATGTTGTGGTCCTCCAAGGTTATCTCTAGAGTGTGCAAAAGATGCTTTTACCCTCCTACATAGTTAGTAATAGGAAAACAAAATTTTGAGTGTCTATAGATGCCCCTCTTTGTCATGTTTATGCAATGCAATGAACATGACAAAGATTACTAGACACTTGAAATATGAAAAGGTATACTTAATGATGCAAATTGCAATGCAATGAATTTTATGATGAATGTTAAAATGGTTTTGCAAATCGCACTTCGTAAATTGCATTTAGCACTTCGCACATCGCAAATCGCACATCGCATCGCAAATTATACTTTGCATTTCGCAAATCACACATTACATCGCAAATTGCTTTACCTTTATTGGTTATTACTGATGCCTATGCCGGGGCTGATTCCAATGGTTGACTTTCATCAGTGCTACTGATGTCTATGCTGGTGTTAACTCCAACAGTTTGATTTTCATCGGTGTTGCCGATGCTTATTTGGTAAAGATAAACTAAGACATTTTTACATCTACTAGGGATGATGTTCTAAAATCACCAGACCTTCCCAATGTCTATGCTGGTAGTTGACAACGGTGCCTACCCCGCTGGTAGTTAACAATGGTGCTTACCCCGTTGGTAGTTGACAACGGTGCCTACCCTGCTGGTAGTTGACAATGGTGTCTACCCTGTTGGTAGTTGACAATTGTGACTACCCTGCTGGTAGTTGATAATGGAGAAATTTTCTCAACTCTGGACATTTAATGCGCATGTATATTTAACTCTACTGGGGATGCATGCTAAAAACTTTTATGGAGAAGTGCGCTGATATGGCGCGATTGCACATGCAGACCATGCTTGATGTGATGATCTAAATTTATCCTTAGGAGTCTATTTTCTTAGGTTGATGCACATGCTTGATATAGAAACATACCTCACCCTTTTTGAGGTGATTTGGAGTTTCTTTTTAAGCATGGATTTTGATAGGGTTAGAAGCTCCAGCTCCCATATGGCTATTTTTGGAATTCACAAGGCAAATTCGGATGTTCCCTTTTCATACCTCGTCTGGGTGGTGATCCCACTGACACTGTTACTTTTTCCTTCTAGATCTGGATCTGGTGCTGGTCCCTCTGGCAGTCCAAACACTGATGGCTTTACCAGGGGATATCCTGATATATTTGCTGAAATAGTGTTCAACGGCTTACATCACCAGATCCTTCCCCGATGCTACGCTGGATTGATGTTAACGATTTGATCATTGATTATGAAAAGGGGCGAGCTCTTTACTTGCGACCCTATTGGATTAGATACTAGCTTGACTGATGACCCGGGTGTTGCTGATATCCTGGAGGATGTGGCTCGTTCTTTCACTGCCTAGATTTAAACTTCGGTATATAGGCCTCAACTTGTGAGAACTTGGCGTAGGTTGATATGTTTGATGATGTAGATTTCATTTGCTAGCCCTTTTGTCATCGGCATCTGTTTTTTTGAGTTAAGGACTCTCTTGAGAATTTTTTCCTTTCTTTTGTCGGGGAAAGCTTATGTTGCCTTGATTTCTTTTAGGAATTCTTCCTTTGTTTTTGATGAGAGGCTTAATCCCGCCTTAGATCCCTTTCATTTCTTGAAATTGGAAAATGCCCCAGCTCTTGCGTACGTTGTTACCTGAGATTCATATAAGAAACTCTCTTTGTTGACTAAGTCAAGAGTGAACAATATCCTGTACATAAAACGAAAAACAAAATGCGCAAAAGCTTGACGGCTTGGGCCATTAAGGTTAGTATAATCTTGTGAATGATGCATTTGAAGTTTATGAAATTGAATGCCTATATTCACTGAGCTTTTATCTTATCGCTAAAGATCTTGAAATTAAGGATGAAAATGAATTTTTCTTAAGGAAATCAAAATTTTCATTTGACAAGTTATGACATCACAAGAAAACTTTTAAGCATCCATGGTCATTGCTCATGGGTAGGATCAGATTCAAAAGAATTATCTCCCTTCATTAGAGATACTTCATCTTAGCTCTAGACACCGCTCTTCACAAAATTAACATCATATGACATGTGCACTATGAGTGACGCAACCCTTAGCAGGGGTTTCACTTCTATGACTTTAGATGATCTCATTTTTATCTTGTAAAATTTTTCTACTTTCCTCGCTTAACTTTATCTCATTTTCTTAGGCTATTCAAGGTTACCTATATAACGAGTTTTGGAGCAATGACTCCTAAACCAGACGGCTTTAGGGTAGTAGGTGTTAAGACACCCCTTCAAGTTTACTGGCTCGAGTAACAAAGGTCACATTTTGAGACAAGTCAGGCAGTCTACTGTATTAGATCCTTGCCTGAGCTTGTACAAGATTCATTTTCTTAGTCTCTAAATTACCCGTGTAGCGACTATTGGGCCGGTGACTCCCAAACCAGACGGCTTTAGGGTACCAAGTGTAGAGACACCCCTCGGGCTTAATTACTTGAGTAACCTAGGCCAAGATTCAGATCTTCTTAAGTTTTTCCTTCTTCTTCTTATAATGCTCATTTTCTTAGGCGCTAAGTTACCCATGTATCGAGCGTTGGGCCGGTGACTTTCAAACTAGATGGCTTTAGGGTAACAGGTGTAAAGACACCTCTCAAGCTTAATAAGTCGAGTAACCCAGGCCACGATTCGAGACATTAGGCTGGATACTTATCTTTTATCTTTTCATTAATTGTCATTGCTACTGTCATAGCTCATGTCATAGCTCATACCCCATAACTAAGAGTAAGGTCAATCGTAAAGTGCAGACATGCATATGAGGTCAAGTCTACTCCAAAAAGCGCTTTGAACTAGGATGCCATGCCTAATTAAAAGGTTGAATAGTCTTAATTCTCTAATCATTCCAGTGATTCTCGCTCCACGGACGCTTATCAGAATTAATCTAATTTATAATCAATTAAGCAAAAGCCTTCTCTTTAAAAACCTTTTTCTAAGAATGCTTAATATGTAAATTATCGTTAATTCATGTAAATGGAGACTAAAAGCACATAGAGTGACGAAAGAGTCGTACCTCATATGTGGGTCACTGTATTTTGAGAAAAATATAATTGGAAAAGAGACGCACTAATCTTACCAGATTCGCCATGGAAATATCATGAGGGAAGCTCTGATGATGACGTACCCTGCAGATGGTGTTGACTGGCACATTCTCCTTTTTAGGATGGCCGATAAATGCCCCAGTATTGAGTTGTTACTATTTTTGAAATTGCCCCAATCTTGTTGTAAGGGTCCCAATATCGGGTTGTCATTGATTTTGAAATTTTTACAGCCTTACTTGTTGTCAGGGGTAATTGCTTTGTTGTATATTTGACAGATGGGATGATAAGATGCCGAGATTATAAGAGTCTTTTACCGTATGACCCCCATAGTGAACATGTAGTGGATTTTCTCTTTAATTCTTTGATGCCCTAGTCATTATTTTTGATTTGTAGGAGCAATTGGCTTTGATGATTTTCTTCTGATTTTATGCAGATTTGAGACCAAGGGTGTCTAAAAGCTCAGCTTGGTTTGTGATGTGATGGCTTCAGCTGGGTTTGATTTAATCTGCAAGGTTTGACTTGTAGCCTTTTTCTGAAGGAACTGGTTGTTGGGTTTGAGATAGACTTTTCTATGACGGTCGCCCGTATACTTCTATAGGTCAAAGGAGATCAAATCTTCTCACACTTCAGGAGTGATGAGTTATTGAAGGTTTGCATCTTAGGATGAATGTTATTCTATCCCTGCAACTGTTTGTCTTGATGTATCACTGTCTTTTCTTTTTCAGAACTTATGCCAGATTTGATGGAATGATATTGAGGTGCCGTTGGGTCTTCTCACCATAGGTCGCTGATTCTGAGAGTTTTTCTTGGGTGTGGACTTTGGTGTCTTGGGACTGGTTTTTCTTTGATTTAATTTTTTTTATTTTGAGGGTTAGACCGCACCATAGATAGCTGCCTACGTACTCCCATTGATGGAGGAAGATCAGGTCTTTCGTAGTTCAGGCTTGGCCTGAACAGTTTGAGAAGTGGGTTTTTGTTTTTGGTTTTTGTTTGGTTTGAGTGAGTTTTTCGGGTTTCTTGTTTGGTTTGACCGCACCAAAAATGGTTGCCTACGTAGTCCCATAGCTGATGGGAGATCAGGTTCTTGTAGTTCAAGCTTAGCCTGAACGGTTAAAAAGTGTTTATGCGGGTTTGAGCTTGGTTTGAGGGGTTTTTGGATTTTTTGTTTGTTTTGACCGCACCATAGATGGCTGCCTACGTACTCCATTGGATGAGAGATTAGGTCTTTCATAGTTCACGCTTAGACAAAACCTAATTGGTTTGATTTTTTTGATTGATTTTGATATTTTGACTTTTTTTTGATTTTGTTTCAATATTTACATGCATGGAAAATAAAAGGCATAACACTAAGAGAGTGATAACGTCCCAACATCTCCTGGAACTCGCAACTTTCCTTTGGATCTACGTCTTCTTGGCTAGCTGAGGCTTGATAGTCCAGTTGTCAGTAGTTATGTTGCCTTCGAGGCACGTGATAGAGGTTACCTCCTTGTGACGCCCCCAGAATAGGTCCATTCAACCCAACCCATTCTGAGTCGCCAAATACATGGTACAGAATTCAAATACAAATTTTATATCATACGGTCGTGCAAAATACGACCACACAACTGTGAGTGTCAATACAAATATGTAGAAAATATTAAGATTCAAACTAAGTCCTCATTACAATTATTATCACACTATTTATCCGAAATAGTGAGGACTACTACTGCTCTAACTCGGACCATCACTCTGTCCCCCGACTAGTCCCTGCGACATTCTCATTTCCTGAAGAGGACAACAGATGAAAAGGGTGAGCTTAACTAGCTCAGTAAAGAATATTATGACTAAGATAATGGAAAACAAATTATCGTTAGTCTTCAACAAATAAGATAAAATATAATGGACAAACAACTTTAGATCAATATTCGCAGCGGAAATAACAATTCATTAGAAGACTTAAGTAGAGAATGAAGTCTACTATCTTCCATGATTTAAAAGTCCATCACCAATATTTTATCCCTGTATCATCAATCAATATACATCTCGAATCAAATATCCATCTTTGCACTACAGGCCAAAGATATTCATTTGTATCATCAGTGGTCATATTCATCTCAACACCTGTCATCTTTGCACTACAGGCCAAAGATATTCATCAGGTAATCATTCATCTTTGCTCTACAGGCCAAAGATATTCATCAAGTAATCATTCATCTTTGCTCTACAGGCCAAAGATATTCAGTTACATCACCTTTTAGGACTGAGAATGATGAAAAACATTTTAAAAAAATGAATCAAGTGAGATAAAAGACAAAGACTAAGGATTCGTATTTTAGTATATCCAATTCAAAAATACCTCGTAATAATCAATTATGGAGCAAAATTCAAGAATAGAGCTCAAAACTTGGATACAATCAAAGATAGTAACCTTAACAAGCAATTTGGACAAATAGAAGAAAATTTAATTTTTTCGTGAATAGTGCCGTATACGTGAATAGTGCCGTATACGTGAATAGTAACCCCGACGGAAAAAGTAAGAATTTCAACATAAAATCCATGACAATATTTCTGTATAATGATATTGAAAAGAATAACATCATTTACGAAAGAAAATAACATCCCTTACCTCAAAAAGATAGTACCTCTGACTTGAATATCGGATATAATACCGAAGGAAACTTGCACTGAATACTAATACTCAAAGTATAGAAATACTCACAAAAATACGCTCGATATTATAGAGAGAGAAAACTTCTGATTCTGGTGTGATTTTCAATTCTAATCTAAGCACCCTATTTATAGGAAAAGCTTAGGATGCCAAAGGAGACTAAATGAATAAAATATTATTATTTTTTTATAAAAATTCCGCCGCCGGCTGCTACCACAGCATCAGAATTTTTCAACAAAAGTGGGGCCCACCTTTTTATTAAAAAAATATTTATTTTCTGAAACTTCAATAATTCATAATAAATAACCCCTTCATCAGAAAAATACAAATTCTATGTCCTTCCATAGGAAATTTAATTCTCTACAACTTTGCAGAAGAAAGTTTTTCCAAATTCCAAACAGAAATTATCCGAAATTCATAAACAGATGATTTCTCACACCAAAATATTGATAAAAACTCACTAGCGCCAATTCCTTCTTTAATATCCACAAAATACATATTTCCTTATCATATAAATCAATAATTAATTATTCACAAATAATATTACAGAACTACAATATGGACAACCAGGTCGTTCCCAGGAAAGAGGGGGCCTTCCGATAAGGACTTCTCCTTACTGGCGTGCAATTAAATAACCCCTCCTAGACAGAACTTCCTTAGACATTGTCAATAATGCTATCTAATAATATTATTCAAATAATATGAATTATTGAGTAGATAATGTGAAATACTGTGCAGTGACAATTATTAAATCAATACTACAAAATATCAACTGTAGCCATTATTGAATCAATCATATAAAATGGCAACGTAGCAATTATTGAGTCAATAAAATATCAATGTAACAATTATTGAGTCAATAATATAAAATATCAACGTAGCAATTATTGAGTCAATAATATAAAATATTGAACAGTATTTACTGTAACAATAATTGAGTAATGGCTTCTCACGTAAGACTCAATAATTCGAAATACTGTGCAATACCGTGTGCTACTGTGCAACACCGCGTATCACTATATTTTAACCACCGGGTATTTCAACAGTACTAACGGTAACAACCACGCCGTTATTTTGTAAAAAAGTTATTTCTGTCGCTTTCTATATCCGACAGTTATTCCGTTGTGGGGGCCCACAAATAGCTGCACCGTCGTACGAATATTCCCCGACAACAAGAATATTCCACGACCAAACGAATATTCCCCGACAACAAGAATATTTTATAACCACTTGCTCATTTTAAAAATGTTTGCACATTTCACCCATAACTTTCATATTTATCAAATCAACACCTTACTATTTCGAAATAATATATAAATAAAACTAAATCTTTATTCATAAAAGTTGGGGTCTTAAAACCTCCCCTCCTTATGAAATTTCGTCCTCGAAATTGATGTACGTACCTGGTATGTTCAAAAGGTGGGGATACCTCGCTTTCATTTCCGATTCCAACTCCTAGGTCATTTCCTCAATTGTATGGTTTCTCCACAAAACTTTAACTTGAGGTATAATTTTTGAGCGTAAGACATGCTCCTTCCTATCCAAGATTTTGACAGGTACCTCCTCGTACGTTAAATCTTCGGCTATCTCGTCTGGTTCTAACTCAATAATGCGGTTTGGATCCTTCACGTATTTACGTAACACGGATATGTGAAATACGTTATGAACACGAGACATGCTTGGAGGTAAAGCGAGTCTATAAGCCACATTTCCTACTCGGTCAAGAATCTCAAATGGACCAATGAATCGTGGGTTGAGCTTTCCTCTCTTCCCAAACCTCGTAACTCCCTTCCATGGAGCAATACGTAATAACACATGGTCTCCAACATTAAATTCCACGTCCTTTCGATGAAGATCCGCATAACTCTTTTGTCGATCTTGTGCTGTTTGTATACGTTGTCGAATCATTTGGATCTTTTTTGTAGTCATACGTACCAACTCCGGTCCCAACAATGTTGTTTCACCCACCTCGTTCCAACATACTGGAGAGCGACACTTTCTCCCTATACAACGCTTCGAATGGAGGCACGCCTATACTTGCCTGATAACTGTTGTTGTAGGAGAATTCCACCAATGGTAAGTACTTATCCCAACTCCCTTTGAAGTTTAGAACACAGAGTCTCAATAGATCTTCAAGAGTTTGGATAGTCCTTTCCGATTGTCCGTCTGTTTGAGGATGATAAGCCGAACTGAATCGTAAATCCATACCCATAGCTTTCTGCAAACTGATCCAAAATCGTGAAGTAAATCTGGGGTCACGATCCGAAACTATGGATACTGGCATGCCATGCAATCTCACAATCTCATTCACGTACATATGAGCAAGACGTTCAAGGGAATAAGTCTCTTGTATCGGCAAGAAATGAGCAGACTTGGTTAATCTATCAACAATAACCCAAATCGCATCTAAGCCTTGAGAAACCTTGGGAAAACCCGTAACGAAATCCATCGTAATGTGTTCCCACTTCCATTTCGGAATCTCCAGTGGTTGCAATGGACCCTTCGGCACTTGATGCTCCGCCTTTACACGTTGACAAGTTAAACATCTCGAGATGAACTCCGCGATCTCTTTTTTCATATTGCCCCACCAAAATGTATGTCGAAGATCACGATACATTTTAGTACTCCCAGGATGGATTGCAAACGGTGTGTTGTGTGCCTCCATCATGATTCTATACTTCAAGTCGGAATCGTTAGGAACACAAAGTCTGGAGTTGACTCGAAGTATTCCATCTTCATCGATTCTTGCTTCTGGAATTGCACCTTCTTGCACCTTCTTCTTCATCTTCATCAGCTCCGCATCCGTAGCTTGAGCAGCTTTAACTTTATCAATCAAAGCTGGTTCTACGCGTATACTTGACATTATCGCATTCGTTTCCACATATGATCTTCTACTCAACGCGTCAGCTACCACGTTCGCTTTTCCAGGATGGTATTGGATGGTATGATCGTAATCTTTCAACAGCTCAAGCCAACGTCGTTGCCGCATGTTGAGTTCCTTCTGAGTGAAGAAATATTAAAGGCTCTTATGATCCGTATAAATCTCCACTTTCTCTCCGTACAAGTAACGTCTCCAGATCTTCAACGCAAAAATGACTGCTGCCAACTCTAGATCATGAGTAGGATAATTCCTCTAATATTCTTTGAGTTGTCGCGAGGCATAGGCTATGACTTTCCCATGTTGCATGAGAACACATCCTAACCCTTTAACCGAAGCATCGGTGTAAATAACAAATCCATCCGAACCAGATGGTATTGTCAGAACAGGTGCCGAGATAAGTCTCCTCTTGAGCTCTTGGAAGCTCTTCTCGCATTCCTCGCCCCAAACAAATTTTGTATCTTTCCGAGTCAACTGAGTTAATGGAGTAGCGATTCGAGAAAATCCCTCTACGAACCTCCGATAATAACCAGCTAAGCCTAGAAAGCTTCGTACTTCGGTCACCGACTTAGGTTGCTCCCAGCTTTGTATTCCTTCAATCTTCGCCGGGTCAACAGATACTCCACGTTTCGATACCACGTGCCCAAGAAATGCTACTTCCTCAAGCCAGAACTCGCATTTCTTTAACTTGGCGTATAGCTTGTTCTCACGAAGCTTTTGAAGTACCAACTTCAAGTGGTGCTCATGATCTTCACGGCTTTTAGAATAGATGAGGATGTCATCAATAAAGACAATAACGAATTGATCCAAATACTCCTTGAATACACGGTTCATCATATCCATGAAAGCAGCAGGAGCATTAGTCAATCCAAAAGACATGACTAAGAACTCATAATGCCCGTACCGTGTTCTGAAAGCAGTCTTTGGAATATCCTCAGTTTTAATCTTCAACTGATGATATCCAGAACGAAGATCGATCTTTGAAAAGAATTGCGCTCCTTGCAACTGGTCGAACAGGTCATCAATACGAGGTAACGGATACCTATTCTTAATGGTGACATGGTTCAACTCCCAATAGTCAATACAAAGTCGCATACTCCCGTCTTTCTTCTTTACGAATAAAACAGGAGCACCCCAAGGAGACGTACTAGGACGAATAAAACCGATGTCTAACAACTCTTATAATTGGATCTTTAACTCCTGAAGTTCAATAGGAGCCATTCGATATGGGGTTTTAGAAATGGGCTTTGTACCGGGCTCAAGGTCAATAAAGAATTCAACTTCACGTTCTGGGGGTAGACCGGGAAGTTCTTCGGGAAATACATCAGGAAACTCATTAACAACGGAAATATCATTCAAATCTGATGTATTCTGGTTTAGATCAGTGACATGAGCTAAGAAAGCTTGACATCCGTTTTTCAATAAACGAATAGCCTTGGAATTTGAAATGATATTGACTGATTTTAGTGGTTTGGTGGTTTGAATTCGCACAACAGGTTGATTAGGAATATGAAAACTAACAACCTTACGAAAACAATCAATTTTGGAATGGTAAGTGGTTAACCAGTCAATTCCTAAAATCACGTCAAATGCAAGTATTTTCAAAGATATAACATCAACAGGTAAGGTAAGGGTACCAATCTGAATCAAGCAAGATTTGTAAACTGTAGATGTAACAAAGGTTTCTCCTAACGGAGTTTCAACAGATAAGTCAAAGTCTAATTTATCAGAAGTCAAGTTTAAACGTTGAGCACAAGCAGGTGAAATAAAAGAATGGGTAGCACCGGTATCTAACAAGGTGTAAACTTCGCAAGAGTTTATGATCAGCTTACCCGTAATCACCTCGTGTGGATTCCTCGCGTTTTGGGCTGTCACGACAAACGCTCTTCCAGGAATCACCGACTTTGACTTGTCTGCAACCGCCTTTGGAATCACCACCCCCGCTGAACTTGGTTTCGCAACAGGACAATCTCGAGCTATATGTCCTTCTTTTCCACAGTTATAGCATCCTTTGAATTGTTGTGGGCAGTTTGGGCTGATATGTCCCTCTTTCCCGCATTTAAAGCATACGACCGGTGGTCGTTCTCCTCCCCTCGAAACAGTTGATGCTGGTGCTGATGTTGACATCTTCGCGTTCTCATTGTTGTACATTCTCTTCTTGAAATCTCCTCCCGATTCGCTTCTTCTACTATCATGGCCACGATAACCACTGGAGTGGTTACCGCTTCTGTCATACTTTCCTCCTCGCTGGTTGTCATTGCTCCGATGACTGCTGCCACTGGTACGACCTTGGTTGTGGTCCCTCGGTTGAACATAATCATTATCTCGTTCTAATAACTGGGCCCTGTTTACTACATCCGAATATAAAGAAAATTTATGAGAAATGAGGTATTGACGTATTTCGGGTTTCAAACCTCTTAGAAACATCCGTGTCATACGTTCCTCATTCTCCACCAAATGAGGTGCAAACCTGGACAGCTCCGCGAACTTAGCCTCGTACTAGGATACCGTCATGTTGTTTTGCTCGAGTCTAATAAACTCTACTTCCTTCATATGACGAATATTTTCAGGAAAGTACTTGTCATTGAACAGTTTCTGGAACGCTTCCCAAGACATCTTAAGTGCGGCAGGCTGGGTACGTTTCACAGATTCCCACCAGTAATCTGCCTCTCCACGGAACATAAACGTGGCGAATGGAACCTTCTGTTCCTCTGTACATCCCAAGACATCAAATATCTTGGTAATTTGTTTAATCCACGTCTCCTCCTTGATCGGATCTGGCTTTCCCAGAAACTCTGGTGGTCCCAATTCTTTGAACTACTTAGCAGTGACAGCTCGCGTGTTGTTATTATCTCCACCTGTATGTTGCACACGAGTCTCCCTCGTCTGGTTTTGCATGAACTGCAGAAAACTTCTAAACATCTCATCGTTTATCGTCTGACCAGCGTTATTTTCAGGATGAACATTGCCTTCTTGTTGCACGTTCTCCTGGTTAATGATTAAAGGTGTCTCCACGGTCTCATTCACTTCGTTGTTAACATTCTCAGCTGCCATTCTCAAATACTGCCATAAAACAAGGGTTAATTAAACAAATCAGCATATCACATATTAACCCTATGCTCCGACTGACCAATTAAATACCACATAAGCTTAGGTAGGACACACTAGCGAAGGATTTACTCGTCTCTCCCCTCCTAGTTCTATTCCCCGATCTCCGCCAGAGATCATATCCCTAAGCTCTGATACCAACTGTGACGCCCCCAGAATAGGTCCATTCAACCCAACCCATTATGAGTCGCCAAATACATGGTACAGAATTCAAATACAAACTTTATATCATACGGTCGTGCAAAATACGACCACACAACTGTGAGTGTCAATACAAATATGTAAAAAATATTAAGATTCAAACTAAGTCCTCATTACAATTATTATCACACTATTTATCCGAAATAGTGAGGACTACTACTGCTCTAACTCGGACCATCACTCTGTCCCCCGACTAGTCCCTGCGACATTCTCATTTCCTGAAGAGAACAACAGATGAAAAGGGTGAGCTCAACTAGCTCAGTAAAGAATATTATGACTAAGATAATGGAAAACAAATTATCGTTAGTCTTCAACAAATAAGATAAAATATAATGGACAACCAACTTTAGATCAATATTCGCAGCGGAAATAACAATTCATTAGAAGAGTTAAGTAGAGAATGAAGTCTACTATCTTCCATGATTTAAAAGTCCATCATCAATATTTTATCCCTGTATCATCAATCAATATACATCTCGAATCAAATATCCATCTTTGCATTACAGGCCAAAGATATTCATTTGTATCATCAGTGGTCATATTCATCTCAACACCTGTCATCTTTGCACTACAGGCCAAAGATATTCATCAGGTAATCATTCATCTTTGCTCTACAGGCCAAAGATATTCATCAAGTAATCATTCATCTTTGCTCTACAGGCCAAAGATATTCAGTTACATCACCTTTTAGGACTGAGAATGATGAAAAACATTTTAAAAAAACGAATCCAGTGAGATAAAAGACAAAGACTAAGGATTCGTATTTTAGTATATCCAATTCAAAAATACCTCGTAATAATCAATTATGGAGCAAAATTCAAGAATAGAGCTCAAAACTTGGATACAATCAAAGATAGTAACCTTAACAAGCAATTTGGACAAATAGAAGAAAATTTAATTTTTTCGTGAATAGTGCCGTATACGTGAATAGTGCCGTATACGTGAATAGTAACCCCGACGGAAAAAGTAAGAATTTCAACATAAAATCCATGACAATATTTCTGTATAATGATATTGAAAAGAATAACATCATTTACGAAAGAAAATAACATCCCTTACCTCAAAAAGATAGTACCTCTGTCTTGAATATCGGATATAATACCGAAGGAAACTTGCACTGAATACTAATACTCAAAGTATAGAAATACTCACAAAAATACGCTCGATATTATAGAGAGAGAAAACTTCTGATTCTGGTGTGATTTTCAATTCTAACCTAAGCACCCTATTTATAGGAAAAGCTTAGGATGCCAAAGGAGACTAAATGAATAAAATATTATTATTTTTTTATAAAAATTCCGCCGCCGGCTGCTACCACAACATCAGAATTTTTCAACAAAAGTGGGGCCCACCTTTTTATTAAAAAAATATTTATTTTCTGAAACTTCAATAATTCATAATAAATAGCCCCTTCATCAGAAAAATACAAATTCTATGTCCTTCCATAGGAAATTTAATTCTCTACAACTTTGCAGAAGAAAGTTTTTCCAAATTCCAAACAGAAATTATCCGAAATCCATAAACAGATGATTTCTCACACCAAAATATTGATAAAAACTCACCAGCGCCAATTCCTTCTTTAATATCCACAAAATACATATTTTCTTATCATATAAATCAATAATTAATTATTCACAAATAATATTACAGAACTACAATATTGACAACCAGGTCGTTCCCTAGGAAAGAGGGGGCCTTCCGATAAGGACTTCTCCTTACTGGCGCGCAATTAAATAACCCCTCCTAGACAGAACTTCCTTAGACATTGTCAATAATGTTATCTAATAATATTATTCAAATAATATGAATTATTGAGTAGATAATGTGAAATACTGTGCAGTGACAATTATTGAATCAATACTACAAAATATCAACTGTAGCCATTATTGAATCAATCATATAAAATGGCAACGTAGCAATTATTGAGTCAATAAAATATCAATGTAACAATTATTGAGTCAATAATATAAAATATCAACGTAGCAATTATTGAGTCAATAATATAAAATATTGAACAGTAATTACTGTAACAATAATTGAGTAATGGCTTCTCACGTAAGACTCAATAATTCGAAATACTGTGCAATACCGTGTGCTACTGTGCAACACCGCGTATCACTGTATTTTAACCACCGGGTATTTCAACAGTACTAACGGTAACAACCACGTCGTTATTTTGTAAAAAAGTTATTTCTGTCGCTTTCTATATCCGACAGTTATTCCGTTGTGGGGGCCCACAAATAGCTGCGCCGTCGTACGAATATTCCCCGACAACAATAATATTTATAACCACTTGCTCATTTTAAAAATGTTTGCACATTTCACCAATAACTTTCATATTTATCAAATCAACACCTTATTATTTCAAAATAATATATAAAGAAAACTAAATCTTTATTCATAAAAGTTGGGGTCTTACACTCCTGGTCATGAATATCTTCAATCATGACCATAACTTGATCGCCTCCTAAATCAGCATAGCCCTTAAGGAGGCTCAAACTAGACTCATTGCAAAAAGGTATGAAATCTAGATTCCTCGATGGGTTGGCTTCCTTGACAACTTTACCACTTTTTCTTCATCTAATCCTTTATCTTTTTCATGGGCTTTAGATGATTTGACTATGAAATCACTCTCGAATAATTGTTGTATTTCTCACAAGGAAATTTTCTTTTTGGCTTTTTCCACACTAAGAAGGATCAGTATTTCCTCCTCATCATCTAGGAGGGTAAAATCAGGAATGTGGTTGTTGGCTTTGGGCAACAAGATATTTGATGGTGGCGGATGAATTTTTTTGGAGGACTCTCTTGTCTCCTCTGTCACTCACAGCATTAAGATCAGTCCACCTTGTGTTCTGCTAAGTTTGGTGCTCACAGCCGTCACCTCATTTGAACTGCCTATCTCGAGTGGACATCTTAAGTTTTTATTTCCCTTTGGCCATTTCTAGTCATGGGAACTTCAATATTAAGTTCTCTATTTTCAATGAGATCCTGAATTTTATGCTTTGGAGACCAGCATTCCTCAGTTGCATGTCCAGGTGAGTTAGAATGGTATATCATCTCTTGGTGGAATCATAACTTTTTATCTCGGGATTTGCAGGAGGCAGCAACTCAGTAATATTTTTTTTGCGCCACCAACAATGCTAACACATTTTCCAACGAGTCCCCCAAAGGCATGAATACCCTTCTCCGCCTACTCTCCCCGACTCTCGGTGCTGTAGGATTTCAAGGGTTTGCCAGTGTTTGGAATGTTGCTTGATATTTTCTATTTGGGAATTTGCATTCCTTCGGACGATTTTTCCTTTGGCAAGATCTTCTAGTAATTTTATCATTCCACCTTTCTGGTCCATTCAACATGCTTTGATCTTCTTAATTTAGTTGGCTGATCATGGAGGGAGATAGGCTTACATTCTAAATAACCTCCTTTTTCTCTTTGCTTTCTGATAGTTGAGTGAAAAGCTACCTTGTATTCTGATGTTAACGCAATATCAGATTAGCCAACAGTGTTACTTGATGCTGGATTGTATCCAATTTTTGCATCACTGTCATACCTTCCTCTAAATTTTCCAACTCTAAGACATTTTTTCTGTTCCTTTGGGGGTATTCCTCTATCCTTCGTATGTATATACGATTTGGACATATTTCAACACTTCCTGACCCGATCATGTTCACTTCCTCTGCATCATGCTGTAACAGAAGGTTGGTGTCGACATTTGGATGGTCAGGTTGTTGGGCCACAACTTCGCCACTTTCGATCAAATTTTGGATTTTATGCTTTAAAGACCAACAGTCTTGTGTATCGTGTCCCGGAGACCCTGAATGGTAAACACATCTCAGTCTTGGATTGCATCTTTTTCTTTTTGGATCCAAAGGTGGAGCCAATTCGGTAATTTTCTTCTGTTTGATTAATAACTCCAATACATTTTTCATGGAATCGCCCAGTGGAGTGAACATTTGATTTTCTGTTCTTTTAAATTTTATCTTTCTGTCCTGACATTGGTTGAATGCAGTTTGTTGTTGTAATGAAAGATTACCTTCCCTCTTCCAAATGGGGGGACTATGGTTGGGTATCCTATCTTGCCCCTATAAAATGAGGAATACATCTTCATCGCTTTTCTTGGGTACCCTATTGGGAGCGTTCGCATAGTTGTCAGACTGTATATTCTCGGCGACTGCTTCCAAGGCAGTGAGATCTTTAATCTTGCTTGCTTTCAGGCCCATCTCTGAGAATGACTTTCCTATTCGAGCTAAGATCCTCTCAGAGTAAGGTGCCACTTGGATGTCTATGAAAGTCATCACCATTTTAGTTTCTGTCATAAGCGGGCTGACCTGTGCTGCCATATGCCTCCAACTTTGGGCATATTCACAGAAAGACTCAATACTCTACTTTTTGACTGTAGTCACTTGGTATTGATCTGGTGCTATTTGTGACTGAAAACTGTACTGATTTAGGAAGGCGTGGGCTAACTCTTCCCAGTTGTGGATTTTGGCATTGTCAAGTTGGGCGCACCATGTCCTAGCCTCTCTAGTGAGCCTCTTTTAGAAAAGCTGCATTATAAGGCTTTCATTTTTAGCATAAGACCCTAGCTTGCTAATGTATACTTTTAGGTGAGTATATGGATCGCCTGCCCCATTGTACTTCTCAAAATTCAGGACCTGGAACTTTTTTGGATAATGAGCCCCTGGGAATATGCAGAGATCTGTATAGTTAACACTTCCAAATGATCCAGTTCATCTTATAGAACGGATGTTTTATTTCATTTGTTGGACTTTCTTTCGTATTTCCCCAGTTTCTCGGTCTTCCCTTAGATTTGTGATTTCAGGGTTTTTTTGGTTCTTTCACTGGATCGAGGTTCAGGTATCTGTATTTCCCCTATTTTATCAGCACTTTGGCTACCACCCTGTGTGGAGGACTCTGTTTGATTGGGCGTTATCTGGCCTTGAGTGCTTTTACTTTTTTCTTTTAGAAGGATAGCCAACTCTGCTATTTGATTCTTAAGTCCCTCAAACTCCTTTTGAGATACTGAACCTGATTCGTGTTGGGCACTTTTAGCCATGTCGGTGGATAGGCTTTGTACCTTCTTAGATTTTAACCTAGTAATAGGACTAATCTTGCCTACAAGAAGAGTAGGTTGTTTAGTCTTGATAAGCATTAATAACATACGTTGATGCAATGCATTAGTTTTTTATGGGGTTTTAATATTTTCCTGCAAAACAAACGTTAGTTATTTTGATGACAGGAGGACATGATTTGATATCTGTATAATAATAAGATTGACAGGAAATAGGATGTACATTTACATTTTCTTTTCTTTTTCTTTACATTTACATGGAATTGTAATTTACATTAAATTAAACTTTACATGGAATTGAAAGGGAAAGGTATGAAGAGACTCCCCTTCGCATTTGGTTTATCAGAGGCTGACCTATCTTAGGCTACTCTCCTGGCTTTTCGGCATTAAGGTCCCCAGATCATCGTAATTTACTTGATGGAAAGTTAATATGATCTTTCAGTTGGAGCGGATCTGAGTGGCGCCTTTCCTAAGCCTCGCAGGATTAGTCTCCTTTGAGTCCAGTAATCAAACACCGACGGGTTTACCTCCTGGTGGAGAAATTACACAATATACATTTACATACAACGTGTCTCACCATATGAAATGATGACATTGTGCGAAGCACTAATATTTAAGCAGTAAAACATTTATTTACATCCATTCAATGTAAACACAACATCCACACATATGCAGATAAAAAGGGATTTTTTTTTTGAAAAGATTGAAATGCGGCTTAAGCCCTCTACTATCCCTGGCAAAGTCGCCACCTGTTGACGTCGGGAAAAATCTTTAGGGATACCTTTTCTTATGTGTTTCTACCCTTTATGTCCTCTATTTGATTTGTTTGATCTGAAGGGTTAATTTTTAGGAAAAGGCCGACATATAATGTCGACGATTTGAAAAGTTTGATTTTACAGAGTCACTAGTTGGTATGTTTGAAATGGTTGTGCCAACTCAGTCGAGTTTTATTTGAAAATCTTTACAAGTAGGCCCAATTACTGGACTCTGTTTGACTTGGCCTTGAAAACCGAGTTTCATAGAGTTCGAGGGCTTGATTAAGCGGGGGAGGAAGGTGTTAGGCATCCCCCGACTTCTGTGAAACACGGTTACCGCATCTTTTTAACTTCCCTAGTTTATTTGCAATGTGTGTGTGTGCTTGTAGTAATTGGGCCTAAGTGCTTTATTTGGAAGTAGTGTTGTTCTTCGTTGGACCTATATACGAAGGGTTTGATTTATTTGAAATGTCCATTTTTAGACAAGATATGTAAATTATGTTTTGAAAGATGGTTTTCAAACCCTATCGCTAACATAGGAACTGAAGCCTTTTGATACTTCCATTTTATTCTGCATTCGGCTGATTTTGATTTTATTGTCGGGATGCCAAGCATCCTCGTCCAAATAATATATATACAAGTTTTGGGCTCCTTATGGGCATGAAGGCCATAGAGGTGACCCGAGCACTACAAACCATAATTTACTATGCTGAGACCTTAAATCCGGATAACCGTTTAAAGGTCCCTCTGATTTACATTTTACAAAGAGACAGGTAAGCCGTATTTACAGTTTAAATTTGTCCATCATGGGAATATGATCTAGATCTATGTGGTTAATCGTAGATCCCGTGATTCCAAGACTCACAAAATGTCATCAAAAAGCTTGTACAACAGATATATTGAAATAAAATGCAAATTAATATCTAGACGTGTCAAAAAAAAGGATTCATCAGTTAAATCCTTGCATGCGCGTAGCCAAAACTTTCCGTTCCCTCTAGATACTGATCTAGGGTCGCGTAGTTGCTTTAATATTTACAAAACTAAATTAAATAAATTGTAGCCACTCTAGCTCAACGGTTCTAGTTTGACAACTTTTGAACAGGTTGAAAGTTAGAGATGACTAGATTCAGATAAATCGAGTCCACAAACTTTACATTAGAACAGATTTACATCAAATGAACAGTTAAAACAGATATTTAATCACATTGAATAAATAATATATATATATATATATTACTTATATATATTAAAGCTGGAAAGAGCCACGAATTTATAATCCAGGCATGACTGATCAATGTAAATATATATATGTTTATATATATATTGAAGCTAAAAAGGCCACGGATTAGCAATCCAGGCCAAACGAGTTAGTATATATATATATATATATATATATATATATATATATATATATATATATATATATTAAAGCGAAAAAAGTCACGGATTAGCAATCCAGGCTAACGGAGTTAATAAAAATATATATAGTTATATATATATTAAAGCATAAAAAGCCACAGATTTCTAATCCAGGCATGACTGAGTTAATGTAAATATATATGTATCTAGTTTTATATATATATATATATATATATATATATATATATATATATATATATATATATATATATATATATATATTAAAGCCGAAAATGCCACAGATTAACAATCGAGGCTAAATAACACTTATAAATATATATACACATATATATATATATATATACTTATATATATATATATATATATATATATATATTAAAGCGATAAAAGCTACAGATTTGCAATCCAGGCAGAAATAGCAATTATAAATGTATATATATACTATATATACATAGATTGAATCTAGAAAAGCCACGGATCTGAAATCCAGGCGAAACCAGAAGCTATAAATACATATATAGGCTCATATATATATATATGTTAAAGCAGTAAAAAGCTTTAGATCATAAGAAATCTCACAGTGTATAGCGCTAGAGGCTTTAAACCACTTAGTAGGCTTGAAAACTCCCTTTCCACTGGTGAAAACTTGATATGTTAGTATATATATGTATACAAGTGTTTTGAAAGAGTAAAATTGAAGTTCGGAACACTATAGGTAGGGTTAAGAGCTGAAATGGGCAAAATTTCCTCATTTTTTCTTCTTTTCTTTTTGGCTAATGGGGGTCTCTATTTATAGACCAAAGTAGTCGCGGGTCTACCTGCGGCTCCTCGGGTGGGCCCCGGTCCTGTGGGTCTCGTTATCTCAAAGTGCGTGCACTCCGACCAACGTGCTGTCTGCTTCGAACCTTCATAACTTTCAATCCAGAGTCCGATGGAGGCGTGCTATACCTTTCCGGAAAGCCCTTTCCGAGAGCTACACAATGACATGGGATTTGACCTCTTCTGAATCCGTGAAGATTGGTCCATGACCGGATCTTCAAGTCTTCACAGTTAGTCTGTTGAGCTGTCTAGCGCAATTTTCACTCGGGATTTGTTGTGTTGGTTCTGTATGACCTTTTTCATGGTAATTTGATTTGATTTGATATTGAATTGGCAAAATTACTCTTTTAACCTTCAGGTTTGGTTCCGGGCATGATGCAGCTGTAGCTGTCTTCTCTTAGGGTTATCTCCGAGGTTTGACTGATGTTGACTGTGTTCTTCCTCAGGGTCATTTTCGAGGGTTGATTTGATATCCCGGGATTATATCTGGGGATGGATTTGATGTTTCGATCCTCCAGGGTTATCTCTAGAGTGTGAAAAAGACACTTTTACCCTCTTACATAGTTAGTAACAGAAAAACAAAATTTCGAGTGTCTACAGGTCCTCCCCAATGAAGATAGTTTTTCATAGTCGCTCTTGCTAGGTTTTTTGGATGCTATGTTGGGCTGATACCAGTGACCTGTAATGTCAAATTCCCTGATTTTAGCGGAAATAGCTTTCAATTATTTACAGCATCAGCCCTTTCCCAATGTGACGTCGGGGTTATCACAAGCGGTTTGCGACATCAGATACTCTGGTCTTCGCTGAAGTAGTTCTCAATGGCTTACACCACCGGACCCTTCCCGATGCTATACTGGAGTTTGTCTCCAACGGTTCACATTATCAGGTACTCAGATCTTTGTCTAAGCAGTTTTAATGGTTTTCATCATCAGACCCTTCCCCGATGCTATGCTGGAGCTGTTACCAACGTTTTGAATCACCGAATCATTCCCCGATCCTACGCTAGAGCTGTTACAAACAGTTTATAGAAGATTTTTAGGCTTCGAAGTTTGATGTCCCGTTTCAGGGTTTCAGGCCTTTATGCTCAATCGCGTAGAACCTTTTTTTTGTTGATTTGACTTTTTGGCCTTAGGGGACTCCGCTGTGACTCAAATTTGATCAAGCTGAAGGGGGTTGGAACCACCGTAGGTTGCCACAGGTCTACCTGCGGCAGTCGTAGGTAGAGTCGCGGTAGACTGCGGGTGGATTTATACCCCCCTGGCCTTTTAAAATTTAGTTTTAACTTGGAAGCTTCTAAAAAATCCAAAATTTCTCTCTCAAATATACTCATTTTGGGCTACTTTTCATGAAATCCGTCACCGTACAAACGATCTGCACAACTCTAGTAATGTTTACATCCTTTCTTTTTAAGTTTTGACCGTTAGAACGTTATTTTTCATGCAATATGAGTTTAAACTCAATGTATCAAATATATATGCATAGATGACTTAATAAAAATGAACAGACCTAGTAAGTACGCATATCTCACTATACTAAACATTTCGGTGTAAAAAAATATCATTTTTGAGAAAGTCAATTTGCACCCTTATTGGTTGGTTTATTCATCCTATATTTGAGGACAAATGAACATGGATTTTCAAATAAAAATACACATGGTAATTTAGCTTCCATTGTGAGTTTAATTTTACTATTTTTCATACAAATAAAATGCTCATGATTTTGGGTTGGTGTGCTACTGAATGGCCACCTAGTCATGCCTACGTGCATGCGGATAGACCGTTTTACAAAGGAGACTAGCGAAAATTTTTCACGAGTTTGGGCATTTAATGTGCATGAAATTTAACTCTATTGGGGAAGTATGTAAAACTAATGCATGTTTTCACATAGGATATGCATGATGCAATTATTTGAATTTAATGGCTTTAATATTAAAGCGTACCTCGCCCTTTCTGAGGTGATTTGGAGATTTTATTCAGGTTATGGACCCAGATAGACTGAGAAGTTCTCGTTGAGTTTCTTCAGGTGTTAGGAGGAGGGCTTCTGATGTCCATCTGCCTCGTTCGGCCCAGCAGCCTAGCCGGTTGACCGAGTCAGTGATTCGTCCCATTCAGGTGGATAGGACGGAGGTTATAGACGAGGAGGAGATTGTTCCGGTTGAGGATCCCCTCCCTCCTTCTTCTACTCCTTGTAGGTAGCTTCCAGCTATTAGCGTGATAGTTCCAGATTTGCTAGATGATTTGAGACGACATCCGTCTATTTATCTTCACGCGAACGAGGTAATAACAGTTTTCATCTTTGCCTTTTTTTTTACACTTTTGGGGCAATGGTTTGATCTTGATTTTGAACTTAATACAGGTTCCCGACTTTACTCAGCCTAGGGGGAACTGGTTCAATATCCAGTCTTTATACCTGATCCTTCATCCGGAGTACCAAGCTGTTGTCCAATCTTGAGGCTTTAAGGCTTCTTTTCCATTCTACGTCGTCGCTACCCATGGGGTTATCTGAGGGCTTTGTCTGAGCTCTGGTTTCACCATACTCAGTCACTCCATCTGCTAGACTGTGAGGTGATGATGACTCCAATGGATTGGCGGTTCATCACTGGGATGGAGTTTACAGGGGAACCGTTGCCTTTAGTGGCGAATATTTCTTTTGCTGCAATTTAATCCCTCTTGGGAGTTTCGGCTACTGCCCTCAAGGGTCGGGTTGTCCATTCTAGCCCTTTGAGCATTGATGCGCTGAATGGGGTTTTGTCCGTGCCTCTACCTAATGATCATAGGGATAGAGATCACATCCTTCGGCAATTATTCTTGGTCATCATCAGGGGTTGTTTCCTAGCGGACAACTCCTCGACGATTTCTTTTGCTTTGGTCAGCGCCACTCGGGAGGTGGACCGTATCAGAGAGTTTAATTGGGTCTCATTCACCTTTGCCTACTTCCTTCGAGTGATGCGCTTACGCTTAGAGGGCGTGACAGAGGCTTGGCTAGGCTTTTACCCATTTTTGCTGGTGAGTAATTTCTCCTTTATCTTTTAATTTCCCTCATTTGGGTTGTCGATCTTTGTCACTGAGGACATTTGATCTTTACATTTCCAGTTTTGGGCATATGAGAGGCTCCTTTGCCTACGCCCAGTTACTACTTTAGGTCTTGAGACCTATCCGTGGGGACGGCGATGGCAGTATTCCACCTTGGCAGAGGTCCTTGCGGCAGAGGTTTTACCCATTCTCGCTTGTAGTTGGAATTGTTGACCGCCGATGCCGTCACATGACTTCCTTACACCCCTGATCATCTGATAGTCGATTTCAAGAACAGTTTTTCGACCAGGATGGAGTATATATTATCCACTCATCGGATCCCTTTCTTGACAGAGGGAGGCTGGGAGCTCTACTTGGGAGAAAGTGACATCAGGAGTACTGTAAGGGAGATTCGCATTCCATCTCTTCCTCCTGCTAAACGTCATTGGTCTTTATCTCAGTCAGTCATAGAGATTATAGCTTTACATTGTCAAAGGGCCCTTGCACTCAGAAGGCATTCTATCTCTGGTGGGCTCCTCGCACCATTGGGGCTAAAACCCGTGCCACTCAGTTCTTGGTAGACATGGTTCTCTGGTCTGTGATGATAACAGACTGGATTACATGTGTTAGAGAGCCCACTCATTTGGAGCAGATTACCAACTTGACCCAGCGGTTGGACCGAACATATTTTTTCATCAGGCATTTGGGCAGAGATCCCTTAGATGCAGATTCTTTTGATTCGTTTAGCTCTGGTGCAGGCCCCTCAGGTGGCCCATATTCTGACAGTTTTACTAGAGCAGATCCCCCGCTATACCGACCCGATTTCCCATCTGGCAGAGATATGGTGACTCAGTTAAAGTTGCAATAGATCGATCGGCTAGATGCAGATATCATAGATTTCTTTTGATAGGCTCGTTATCTCTTTTGATAGGCCTCTATTAGATATTGGGCAGATGTGCCCCATTTCCCTGTACTTTTTATTGTTAGATTTTAGAAAAAGATGATGTATTAGAGAGATGATGTATTTAGGAATGTATATATAATGTTTTTTATTCATTGCATCATATTGTCATTCATTATTATCATCTATCATGATGCATGTATTATATGTCATGGATATGCATTTATATTGATGAGTTTAGCATTGACCCCTGGATGGTCTCATGATACAGTTCTATAGATGTCTTCATCCACCGTGACCAGGATCGAACACAGTCCTCCTAATTTGATAGCCTCATCTTTGAGGTTGTGGTATGATAGTCTGCCCCATTTGGATCGAGTGCCAGTTGATCGCATGCTGGGACATTTCATGGCCCTCTTGACATTCCAGGTTCCAGTGGGCTTTGTGGAGGGTATGTTATCATGATGGATTCTTGAGAGATAGGTCTTCAGGTTTGGGACTTATAAGTTAACTCCTAAATTAGAGGAGTATGAGCGGATTACAGACCTCCCATTGGACCGGCCCTGTGCTAGGGTAGTTGTTGGTGAGTTGAGGCGGTAGTTTATGACCTTGACCGGTTTGTGACGCATCGTTGTCTTAGACGAGATTACCTCAGGGCATGTGGTATCTTTGGATTTCTTAATTGACCATTTCGGATTGCTAGACAGCTATCTATTGCACTCAGGAGATTTTTCCATTACAGAGGATGAGTGGCGAGCTGCCCGAGTAGACGCTTTATTGATGGGCATTGTGGCTTATCTATACATATCGATGTATATGGACCATCTGGATATTGGCCTAATCATAGTAGTTATTGCTCTTAGAGATGGTCACACCATCCTACCTATGATATTAGCAAAGACCTTGTTGTCAGCCTCATTCTTTCGTACCCATACTACTGGATTCTTCAGAGGTAGTGCAGTGTTGTTATACATCTGATTTATGATGCATTTGAGACCGATTGGCATTTTCAGACCCCATGGATATTGCTTGACATATGAGATATCTGCAACTTATTCTTTTCAATGTACTGACTGTGTAGATACAGCGTCTTGGTTAGTCTTCTTGGCCGTGATGAGGATCCTTTCTCTATTTTGCATTGCTCAGAATTTATCTCCCCTTACAGCTTTGTCACCCATGTAGTGGGTATGGACTTTTTGCCCTTAGCTAGTCTGCGAGGAATGACTACATATCATCCTTTAGCTATTTTGGGACAGTTTGACCAGTACCAGGATGTTTATTCCTTTGATTGAGCTTTTGATCAGCGGTTACCAACCTCGTCTTTGTTAGAGGATGATTTGTCTAGAGTTTATGATTATTGGATCCATCGAGAGAGGGCTGATTTTTCTTCAAGTCATCCCGGTCATTCCTCGGAGTATTCTGCATGGCTGGAGGCAAATATTGCATCATCCATGGTTGCTTATTCAGTGCCTAGTACCGATTCTGATGAGGAAGAGCCTATGGAGGATCCTGTTTCTCCCTTCGAGGATGAGCTGTTTGCTAGTTTGACAATAGTCTTGATCAGTGACACCCCTAGTTCTTCAGCTGCTGCTGCCCTACCTTCTGTAAGGTCTTTGGAGTAAGTGATACAACTTTTGACCTTTTAGAGGGATCAGGCTAGAGCCTTAGTGTTGACAACTATTTTCTACCGGGATGCTACTTTTGTCGAGAGGGATGAGGCCCGGGCTACCAGAGATGTTTCGGTTATTAAGAGAGATGAGGCCCGAGACACCAGGGATGCTTCTGTTGCTGATAATACGGCTCTTAGATCATATACAGAGGGCATTGTTGCATATATGAGTGCCTTTATGGATGACCATGGTAGCACCTTGCAGATGGCAGTAGATTTTTTAGCTCGTAATGAGGTTGCAGGCTAGGAGCTCAAAGATGCGCCTCCATCTCCACAGAGGGATGCTATGTTGGATTTGTTATCCCGTTTGACCGTGGGTTTATAGACTAGCTTTTATTTTCCTGCATAGACTAGGTCAGCCATTGATGAGTGGATTTTATACCTACAAATCAGGTATTGTTTAGCTTAATTATTGTTATTCTTAAGTGTTTTTAGTATCTTTTTATTAGTTTTTGTGTTAATTTCTTGTAGGATGGAGCTGGAGGGACAAATTGGTCATTTGGGAGAAGAAAAGAATTAAAAATCATTAAAATTGGGGCTGTGTGGAATTTTTATAATTACCTGGTCCTTGTCTAGCGCCTAGTGCGCTTGGAATGCACTAAACCTAGCGCCTAGTGCGCTAGGCCATGCCTAATGTTGGGTTATTTTGCTGCTAAGTTGATTTTGAAGAGGAAAGGAATCTGCAGGAGGGTTTTATCCAATACAAAGAGGAAAAGACTTCAGAAAAGACGTATCGTGGAAATTTCAGAAGATAATTTGTAAAGTGAACATCAAAGGAAACACGAAGGAGATTTCAGAGTCTAAAGATAAAAAGGAGAATTAAGAGCAATCTAACAAGTTTCTTCTACTCTTCTCTAAATTCTTAGACTTTGTAATTATCTGGGATGTTTGGATTATTTAATCAGATGATGTTTTCCTTATGCATTACAAACTAAACTTTTATCTAGGATTACAACAGAACTTGATGAGTAGCTTTAATTAATATATTTTTCTGGGAATTACCATTGGTTAATATTGGATTGCCTATTGTATCTTGTGCATAATTATTTAATTACTTGGCCAGTAATTAGTGGGATAATTCGTATGAAATTGATGAATGGAATATGAATTTGGATCTAGATATAATAGCATAAGATTATAATTTCTGCATGTGTTGGGATTTGTAATTTGTATAGGATATATATATATATATGCCTTATGTGATCTAAATAAGAACCTGTACTTAAAATTCTTGTTAACTCCAATTCACATAGAGATATAGTGAATTGGTTTACTAGAGTGCTCTTTCTGATTCTAATCTTTATTGGATTTGGAAAGATTTGTCTATATGTTTATTGAAAGATTCTTATAGATGCTAATGAGTTCTTGGTCAACAATCCATATTAATTGAACTAATTCAACAGGAATTGTTGACATTAAAGTGAATCATCAAGGGAAGTTGAGATCCTAAGCCTTTTTAATCTGAAACCAATTCTTGGTAGTTAAGTTTAATTAGTTAATTCATATAGTTTTTCATAAATTCACAACAATTATCGATTTGTTTAATAAAATTGGTTTAATATAAAGTTAGTACGTGATAGTTATTTTACATAATTCTCCGTGGGATATAATACTCTATTTGCTACTTTAATGCTATTCGATCGCGTATATTTGCGTGTTTTCCTAGTACGTATTTTGGCAAACAAGTTTTTGGCACCGTTGTCGGGGAATTGTTTTAATATCTATCATATTAATTTTAATTAAACCGATATTAGTTAAACATCTTTTGTTTTCATTTCAGGTACTCTTGATCAGTGCATGCAAACCCGTTTGCAACGTACGGAACCATTGAAATACGTGAACGAAATTTAAAGAAGTTGTCGTAGGTGGCAAAAGGTTTGTAGAGAAGTACAGAATCAAGAGACAATGGCTGAGGAGAAACAGAAATCCCTTCAGGATTATGTTATGCCAAAGATGGATGGGATCAGGTCAAGCATTCAAGGATCGACAATAATGCTGCAACTTTTGAGATTAAGCCGAGAACCATCCAAATGATTCAAAATCTGGTACAATTTGGGGGCTTAGCGAATGATGATCCGAATGAGCACTTGGTGAGTTTTATAGAGGTTTGTGACACATTTAAATACAACCAAGTCTCAGACGACATAGTTAGACTTCGTTTGTTTCCTTTCACTCTCCAATACATAGCGAGATGATGGTTACATTCACTTCCACCTGGATCCATTACCACATGGGATGATTTGGCGCAGAAGTTCCTAGCAAAGTTTTTTCCCCCTGCAAAACCAGTAAAGTTGAGGAATGATATCACCACTTTCTCTCAATTATATTCAGAGTCATTATATGAAGCCTAGGAAAGATTTAAAGAGTATATGAAAAAATGTCCACACCATGGACTGCCCAATTGGCTATTAGTACAAACATTCTATAATGGGCTCATGGGTGGTACACGGACTAGTGTTGACTCAACATCTGGGGGAGCCTTTGCGACAAAGAATTTTGATGAGGCGTATAGTTTTTTAGAAGTGATGGCAGCTAACAACTACCAATGGCCAACTACTAGAATGACACAGCTAAAGGCTGCTGGGATATTAGAGGTAGATGCACTTACAGCATTGTTAGCCCAAATTTCAACTCTAACAAAGAAAGTTAAACATATGGGAAATCTGAATAGGCAAAATGTGGCTATGGTATGTGAATTGTGTGCTGGTGGACATGCAACAGATCAATGTGCGATTAATATGGAATCAGTTCAGTATATGGGCAATTACAATAGGCAAAATAATAGTAATCCGAACAATTATAATCAGGGATGGAGGAATCAACCTAATACTTCATGGAGAGAAAATCAGGGACAACAACAGGCTCAAAGACAAACTAACCCACCGTGCTTTCAAAACCAACAGCAAACACAGCCGAGCCACCAATCAAGTTTTGAAGAGTTAGTGGCTAAATTCATGACACATATTGATATAAACTTGAAGAGTCAGGCAGCTTCAATTCAAAATCTTGAAACTCAGATGGGACAGTTAGCTAACAGATTGAAAAATCGATCGCAAGGAGTGTTATCGAGTGATACCGAGAAAAATCTGAGGAACAATGGTAATGAACAGTGTAATGCTATCTCACTTCGGAATGGAAAAGAGTTAAAGGAAACTACTGCTGAGAATCAATAGAGGGTGAAAGTCAAAAAGAACATGAGAATAAAGGTGCAGAGAAGAAAACTATTGAAAGTCAAAAGGTAACATCAAAACAAGAAAAATAAAGTTTAGTTGTACCTCCTGTGCTTTTTCCTCAAAGATTACAAAGTCAAAAACTTAAGAACCAGTTCAAAAAATTCATGAAGATCTTTAAAAAGTTACACATCAATATCCCATTTGCCAAAGTACTAGATTAAATGCCAAGCTACATGAAATTTATGAAAGATATACTATCCATGAAACGAAGGCTAATCGAGTTTGAGACCGTGGCATTAACGGAAGAGTGTAGCGCAATTCTCCAGAAAAAGCTTACACCAAAATTGAAGGATTCAGGGAGTTTTAACATCCCTTGTTAAATCAAAAATCAATTTGTTGGGAAAGCTTTGTGTGATTTGGGAGCAAGTATCAACCTCATGCCACTCTCTATATACAAGAAGTTGGGTTCAAAGGAAGCAAAGCCAATAAATGTCACCTTACAACTTGCAGATAGATCGATCACGTACCCGTTAGGTATAGTGGAGCATGTTCTGGTGAAGGTTGACAAATTAATTTTACCAGCAAATTTTGTGGTGTTGGATTATGAAGAAAACAAAGACATTCCAATTATCTTGGGAAAACCATTTTTGGCCACCGAAAGAACTTTGATTGACGTGCAGAATGGTGAATTAACTTTGAGAGTAAATGATCAAGAAGTAAAGTTTCAGGTGTTCAAAGCGATCAAATTCCCAAGCTAAGTTGAGGAGTGTCCTTTGATCATGGAAGGTGTCGAGTTGGTTCATGTAGATTCTCGGGGTAGTTTTGGTCTGAAAACTGGGATTGTTGATAAAATCCACAGTAAAAAGTAAATCAATGGTGGAAAAGGACAAATGGTGAAACATTGCTGGGAATATGCAGCTGAGACCAAGAGCAGCCACAATATCTCAGCGGAGCCTGATTAGAACAGAGTCGAAAAAGTCGGGCTGAGGACGTTAAACTAAGCGCTAACTGGGAGGCAACCCAGGAATTTTTATATTTATTTTTCCTTTACTGTTAGTTTATTTAGTAGTTAAACTTTTATTAAAATAGCTTAGGATTTTATAGAATAAATTTCAGTAGTTACATCCCGTCTGTTCTTAAACATAATCTTTAATTGATTTCAGGATGGGAAACATGTTTTATATTTGGGGGGTTCAACTAATGGCCACTACGACTACCCAGTCGGGGGTCTCGCTCCCCAGTGAGAGAGCGGCTACCCAGCTCGCAGGTGAGCTGGTAGGGGTTATAAGAGGGCTGCGCCCCCTAGAAGCCAAGCACCTATGAGCGCAATTGCAAAATGTCCATTTGTCAAATCCTCAAATTTTTAGTCAATTTATTTTTTTAGTGTAGTTAGCTTAGTTTCAATTAATTTAGTTTAGTTTAGTTAATTTGTTTTTGCATGAACTTGTTAGTTTAGTTAGATCATTAATTTAGGTAGTATTAATTTGTTCTACAAAGTGAAGTTTGATTTGGGTTCTATTCGATTGCAGGGACTAGCATAAAGGAGTCGGGACACAAAACCAAGCACAAACATCAACTCCCTGCCTCACAATGCCTAGTACGCTCAGCAGACCCACGAGCTGGCGCCTAGTGAGCTCACACGCACTCACCCTAGCCAACTCCCTGCCACATCGCGCCTAGTGCGCCCCAACAAGCAAATAGCTAGTGCCTAGTGCGCCGACATGCGCCTAGTCCCTTATGGCCAGTGCCTCGTGCGCCCAGCCAAGCTATTATGCTGTGCCTAGAGCGCCAGCCTACTGTACAACTCCCTCCCTGCCCACGTCTAGTGTGCCTGACCTGAACAAAAGCCAGCGCCTAGTGTGCTTGGCAATACACATGAAAAAAATCTTTTACCTAGCAGATCGGGTTTTAACACATATATGAGTCCAAATTAGCTTTAATTATGCAGCCTACTCTCCTCTTCCCATACGAAATCACCAACCTTCTCTCATAAACCCAAACAAAATTCTAACCCACCATCCTTCTTCCAACCGGATTCACCAAGATTCAGCTATTCAAACTTTAAATTGGATTGCACTGTTAATTTGGGAGCTTAGAAAAGGTTAATCTAAACCGACATCAAGCACCGACAAGAACACATCCACGATTTGGTCTCCAACCACAAGGAATCCACACTCAAATCTTGGAGAACCTTCAACCAAATAAAGCATTCATACATTACGCTTGATTAATCGACTGATTTGGTGCACAATAAGTTTGGGGGAGAGCTTTTTAAAGATTGTTCAGAACATCGCACACCAATTGTTTGATATTGTGCCTCAAAGATAAATTTTGGCTTCTGAGGGGTTTGAACTCTATTTTTGTTTGGGAAAGAAAATGACACACACATCTATGGCTCGTAAGCGACAGAGAGGAGAAAGTTCAGGAGCTACATAAAAATCTGACAAGAAGTGGTTCCAAAGCTATGAAGCATCTGAATGTTATAAAAACTGGTTATCTGGAAAACCTTTAATACCTGAGCGGGATTGCTCTCGAAAGCTCAAGATGGGGAACTTGCCTTAATGATATCAAGCCGCAATTGGTTAGCTTTTATTGCTCAACCCGAGCCGGCGGTGGTTAGGATTGTCAGAGAATTTTATGCCAATGCAATTGAGGCTGATGGTAACAATGTTATGGTTCGAGGACGAGTAGTCAACATGGGACGTAAAGAAATCAATGCACATTATGGGCTATCCAATATCATAAGCAGTGATTATCAGCAATATATGAAACATAATTTAGATTATAGTGAGGTGATTGCAGCCCTATGTGAACCAGGGACAGAATGGGCATTAACAGATCAGCAAGAAGCACGCCATTTCCCTACATTAACGCTAAGACGATATGGTAAAGCTTGGAATGCCTTTATTTGTGCAAAGTTGATGCCGTGTAGGCATGCATATGAGCAACGTGATCAGTCAAAGGACTGCCTTGTTATTTTATATTGCGAAGGATAAATCAGTTGATATTAGAGAGGTGATCCATGAATCTATCTTGAACAAAATTCATCCAGGAACTATAGGTGGTTTACCTCACCCTTCTTTAATTACAACATTGTGTCGGCAAACAAGGGTTCAATGGAATGATAAAGAAGAAATTTTGTTGCCTTTAGCCCCAATTAATCACAAAGCTTTGGCCCAATCCAAGAGGGCTAGGTTTCAAAACTCCAAAGTCTAATGAGCAGCCAATTCAACACCTTACAGCGGCTAGTAGTTTTATGCCACGAAATAATTTTGTCGAAGACATTACAAGGCAGATTGACTTGGGGGCTACCCAAATACAGCAGAGTCTTGACCAAATGAATAGCAAACAGTATATGCTATCTCAGCGTCAATAGGAGATATATTCTTACCATTTAAGTTGTAATGCCGCATTAGTAGAGATGTTTAGTAGGATGAATCCGGCAGCAGCTCCGTATCAATTCCCACCACCTCCACCTTTGTCGGTGTACCCACCAACTGATTCAGCTCCTGAGGTCGACGCTAATGCAGATGATGCTAACAAGGAGTAAAACCTTGACCTTTCAGGGAAGTCCTTAGTGCTTAGCTCTTGAATATTTATATAATGAGGACATTGTCATTAATAAGTTTGGGGGGATTATTTTTAGATAGAGTGGATTTAGTTAATGTAGATCATATAGTTTGCATTATTATTGTTTAGTTTAGTTGGATTTATATATTTGCATGTAGTGTAGTTTGATTTCGCGTGTTGCATATAAAAAAAATTAGAAAACCAAAAATCACAAAAATAATTGTGTTATCTGTTGCATTTAGTTAGTTAGATCATATTATGAATCCAAGCAGATCAGTTAGCGTGAACTTAACTTAGCCTATGATGAGATTGAGATTATACATGTGGTTTAACAGTATTGACAACTGAGACATGGATATATTTTCATATCATGATGTAAATTTTATCCTGTTTAAAATTGATGTAACCGGATAACACGTTAGGTTAACCATTTTGATTAGCTTAGTATAAATGATCGCATAATTGTCTTCTTGGGGGAAATCTTTGTTTTAATGAAGAAAAATCGGTAAACTTGTGGTAAAAGCTAGGATGACGCAAAAACTCAAGTTTTGGGGGAAAATATGGGATTTAAATTGAAAAAATGCAGAAAAAGGAAAAAGAAATATATATATATACATATGAATAAACACGTTGACTTGTTTAGTTTTGTGGCCTTTGTTACTTGAGTAAGTAAGCCTTAGGGGATGTCTTTACACACAGCGCCCTAAAGCCGTCTGGTTTGGGAGTCGTTAGTCGAACGCTCGCTACATGGGTAACATTGAAAAGTCTAAGAGAACTAGACATTGCATAGTCAATTGTAAACACGAGAAAAAAATTGCCCTCGTGAGTTAATAAAAGAAGAAATAAATCTTGTATTGACTCCGAACTGGGTGATGGAGCTTTTGATCAGCGGTTACCAACCTTGTCTTTGTCAGAGGATGATTTGTCTAGAGTTTATGATTATTGCATCCATCGAGAGAGGGCTGATTTTTCCTCGAGTCATCCGGGTCGTTCCTCGGAGTATTCTGTATGGCTGGAGGCAGATATTGCATCATCCATGGTTTCTTATTCAGAGCCTAGTACCGATTCTGATGAGGAAGAGCCTATGGAGGATCCTGTTTCTCCCACTGAGGATGAGCTGTTTGCCAGTTTGACAGCAGTCTTGATTAGTGACACCAATAGTTCTTCAGCTGCTGCTGCCCCACCTTATGTAGAGTCTTTGGAGCAGGTGATATAGCTTTTAACCTTTTAGAGGGATCAGGCTAGAGCCTTAGTTTTGACGACCCTTTCCGGTCGAGATGCTACTTTTGCCGAGAGGGATGAGGCCCGGGATGTGACACCCCCGAATCTGGGTCCTCTGACCCCGGTCCGGTCGCCACGAAACAATACTAACATCCACCTTTAAGTAATATATAATAACTAGAATGCGGAATATAATAAACGTACGTCGTTCATTCAAAAGGTGTTACTAGTCCCAAGATTCGATAACCTTAAATAAAATCTTACAAACATACCCTAGAATAAACATTAGTGTTCATATTACATTAACAGTAATCAAACAAATCATAAAGACAAAGTCTGCTCCTTGCAAACCATCCTAAATCTTTCCTTTACCCTTGTCCTTCTTTGAGGGCTCGGGCTCAACTGCAATATAAGTCATAATATAGCAAGAATGAGCAACAAGTTTGCTCATCAAGTTTAAATACAATAATAAAGGATATATCATGATGAATGGAAAAATATCTGACAATGATTTCAACAAAATGAATATCTTAAAGATCCAACAATATGAATATTAGAACGATTCAATAATATGAATATCTGAACGATTCAACAGTATGAATATTAGAACGATTCAATAATATGAATAATAAAAGCAAAGATAATAATTGCCTTTAGAATGACTAATAGTCGAGTAGACTCTGAACTATAACTTTCCAATGGGTTCAATAGCTAATTGACCCTTTTTAGAATTACTGGCTTCTGGCTACAGAAACGAAGTACCTCGAGGAGATCAGCCTCGGGCACAATGTGAATATGCATAACACTTAAATCTGCTTACTCGTATCATATATATTAGATACCTGGGCACACTCCTATATATGAGGGGTGTTCTGTTCCGTCTAAAAATCCTCACCATCAATTGGTTTGGATAGCTTCAAAGAAAATTTCATACACTAGTCTGACCGAGCAAAGGTTCAGACTCTTACTGACACGGTTCAAGAAATTTAGAACCTTGAATAATGTACAAGTCCAAGACTGTACGAGCTTAAACGCACTAAGTGCGGATATCAATAATATCGATGTGGAATAATTGATAAGTAATTAAACCACTAAATAACATGCTTGGAAATAAAGTTCAAGCAATTAAGTAAACAACTTTCGATTCAACAATAACCTACTCAATACAATATGAGAAGGATAGAGAACTTGCACAAAGTGAAGTTTAGAATTTGCACAATATAGGAATTTGTGTAAGTTTGGGGAACTTGCACAATACTCAATGTGTGAAGTTCGGGGAACTTGCACAATATTCAACGTGTGAAGTTCGGGGAACTTGCACGATAATAGATTCCTTGCATAAAATAAATGCATAGGCTTAGACACTTACAACATCAAAGAGTGAAATTCGGGGAATTTCACCATAATAGATCCCTTGCATAAAGTAAATGCATAGGTTAGGACATTTGCTTACAACGTTCTTTGAGTAAAGTAAACACAAAGATAAGATACTTGCACAATATACGAGTTTGTATAAGTTTAGAGAACTTGCATAATAAAGAAATGAAGTTCGAGAATTTACAAAATAACCAAAGTGTGAAGTTCAGGGAACTTTCACAATACTCAAAATGTGAAGTTCGGAGAACTTTCACAATACTCAAAATGTGAAGTTCGGGGAACTTTCACAATAACCAAAGTGTGAAGTTCGGGAAACTTTCACAATACAATATTAACCTGCTCAATACAATATGAGAAGGGTAGGAAACTTTCACCAAAAACAAGTGAAGTTAAGAAACTCGCTTACACGACTCATTGAATAAAGTAGTGCAAGAATTTAGAATACTTGCACAATAGGGTTCGGATACTTGTACAATAAATAAGTATAAGTCAAGAAAAACTTGCTCAAATAAAAGAGTAGTTCAGGAAAACTAAAAATACCCTGCTCAATATAAAATTGAGTAAAGTTAGGGAGACTTTCACAAATAATAACTGTAAGTCAGGGAACTTGCCTGTTTGCTCAGCTACAAATAAATTCTAGCTTTAATAAAACTGCGTTAGAACGACCTAGCATTAACAAGTCGGCCTCTCCAATTAGTATATATAAACTAATATAAGTTCACACATACAAGACTCTAGTCATTATATAATTCTATCACATAGTTCACGTAAGTCAATCTAATCCTGTCTTAGATTTAATAATTTTAGATTGTCTAGTTCATAAGCATCAACATAGGCTTGAACACATAGCACTTCCAGTTACTGATATAAATCAACACATATGTTTATCAGGTTTATCTAACTCAAGTTCAAAAGCTAATATGTTCATTCTATGTCCACTTCAAGACCACATGTTTGTATGTCGGATATTCACATACTTTAACTAATACATGCTCATGCTTCAAAGTTGATTACTAAAGTTATGTTTTCATATAACAAGGCTAAACAATATATAATATGTATGCTTGAGTATACTACACAAATATACTTCAAATCATATAGTTCATATTTGAAGTTCATTTTCTATGATTAAGCATTCATATGTGAAATCTGTGCATAAATAAACGAGGTTCATGTCAATACGTCTATAGGCATAATGATATCCTAATAAACATGCTTGCATGATCATAATATAATTCACATGGTAATCATTGCTAGTTAGCTTCCACATTCTAAGTTTCCTATTTACAAAGTACACTAAGTCAAAAAGACAATATGGTACATGTAAACTATCTCGTAACCATTACTCACAGGTATTAGAATGTATACAATAAGTTATATGTATTTAAGTGGTCACAATCTAAAAGACACAAATCTTGGTTAAGTTCACTTTTAAAGTCTTAAGTTTCACTTTTGAAAACGTCTTAACTTACGGTCAAGTATACTAGTATGTTCTATCACATTAGTCTTAGTTCTCATGTTTATATAGAACACATGATCATGATCATGAAATCAAAATTCATACATACTACGTATACGTCAAAGTTCATATTCAAAGCTTATGTTGATGTTAGTAACGTTCAATATTAAGGTCCACATGTTCAAGTTATATTATGATACCTATATACACAAGGTAATACATCTCTCATGCATCTCTACATTATAATATCATGTCCGAAAAATCAGAATGTTGACATGTCAAAGTTTGTTTTCAAAACTTTTATTTTTGTTAGGAATGTGTACTAGTTAGGTTCGCGTTCTCTTTACAACATAAAACATATATACATCAATTAACATGCATTTCATGCCTTCCTAGGTCATACTAACACGTTTCAAAAGTCAGAATATATCTGTGACATTTCTATACCAAAGTCCCCTTTTAAAACTCAACATTCATTTCGAAAACCATGAGTTGTTTCGTCGAAATGTATACCATCTTAGCTTGAACATGTTTATGTTAGGTTTATGTACCCATATATACATATTACCCATGTTAACATGTTTGTTTAAATCAATGCAAGAAAACTATCACACAACAGCACTGATGCAGAAAATAAAAATCTTAATTGCAGGGCCTGCGCAGCTGCGCTGGAACCAGGCATAAACCCGGCGCAGCTGCGCCGGCTCCTGATCCAATCCAGACTGAACTGCTTCGGCAGTTCCTTCAGCCCAACTCAAAAATTTTCCTACGAAAATTGATTCTAACATAACACATTGCAATTCTAACATGTTTACATATTATATAACACTTAACCAACATATTCCAATCCATTAATATCCAATTCAAATGAAGTCAAGAATTAAGTACTTAGCAAATTCATAGAAATTGAAAAAAAAATAAGAATGCAATTGATTATACCTCTACGATGTAGAAACTGAACTTGCTGCTATCAAATTATATAATGCTACTATGCTATTCTCCCTTAAATCAATATAAAACCTCAGCAATTGAAATAAGAGAAAGGGAGTTCAATTTATAGGCAAACAAAATACCCAGTTAATGCAATACTCTCCCAAATCAAACCCATGGATTGTAAGGTTGTTCAATAGACAAGAGAGAGTTGGTGAGAGTGGGTGGAACTCATCATAAATCCCACTCCCCTTATAATGATTATGGCTAGCTTGGATGAATTTGAGAAGAAGAAGATAGAGTAGCATAGCATGTGGGTTTACACGTGAAGGAGAGAAATTGGGCTCATATTATAGGACAAAGTAATCCCAGCAATCTAGCAAGTGGGTGTATAGTGTATGCTAACACTTGGTTATTAAATTTGTATACACAATTCGTTTCATATAACATAGGTCACAATAATTTAAAGGGCATACAATATAATTCCTAATTACAAGGTATCAAGTAGTGCACATACATATAATCCATGTACATTATTTTAACACCGAATATAAAGCAGTTTGGTATTATTATTATCACCATGGTTATCATTATAATTTAATAATATCATTATCAAATAACAATAGTTTATTGATATTAGTACAACGTAATAGGGTATACATATTAATGTCTACCACTCCTCTCATGCTATATAAATCATATTATAATGTAACTCACATAATGTCACTAATCATACTACATAGTCTATATATAATATAGAGACATATTAATGTGTTACCTTGCACCTTATACAATATGAAGGTATCCACCATATATTACAAGGTTTAATATATCGCATGCTTATATAAAATAATTAATCAAGTAAATATAATATTATTATATTTATTAGTTCTCTTACTCATTAATTATTATTTATTCATAATAATTATAAATCAATATAATAAGATTTATATTTTTTGTTGTGTGCAAGATAGGCGATAATTAATAGTATTATATGTAGTACATACATTCAATTAATAAGGAAGTGTAGTGTGACACTTTAATGTGACTATATAATATACAAAACTATATAGTAAAATTGAATGAATTGCTTAAGTGACAACATGTATGTGTGAGGACTTTAAAGATGTACTTTATGTAATATTAAATTAGAATGAATCAATGATTTGCAAATTAATAATTATTCCAATAAGTAAGTATAATTGGGATAATAAAATTATGTGGAAATAATGGATTGTTAATACCCAACTAATTATATTCCAACCCAATTTAAATATTATTTGGACTAGACTAATGTACATAGATTATATGGTATGTGTACATATATAATCCCTAATTTTTCATTATGTAGTAGCATTAACACATTAAAATCACACTTGTAGACCAAAAAGGAACCAAACTAAACATTGTAGAGCCTAGTTGCAGAGTATTAGAAAACTTTGTCCCAAATCAGTTGGCAACATTACCCTCTATTTCCTTTACGTGAAGTGCAAAGCCTTGAACAGTGAATAGCTGGGGGTGGTGATGATGGCTATGAAGATTGTGGGGAAGGGGTGGTTGGCCAACTTCTTCATATCCAATGTTCCCTTCTATCTTCCATTGGTTCAAACCATAGTGCAAAGCCATAAAATGGGCAGCCATTTCTCTATCAATAGCAGCCATATCCCCTCATTTCTCAGTTACTTGAAATTGCTGAAGAGTCCATATAGAGAGTGTAAGGGAGTAATTTGATTTTGAAAAGAAGCTCTGCCCAATTCAAACCACAAAGGTATAACATTACATTGTGTTCTTAATTCAAGTTTGATTGATGCTTGAATGTGCATAAATTCTTGCTAATTAGTTGGTAACTATTATTCATATTTTATCTATGTTTATATGCATGTCTAGAAGCATTGTAGTGGATCTAGGTTGCAGCTAGAAGGATTTAGCAATGCCTGTGTTAAAGCTCTATAGAAGCAGAGCCATTTTTTTGCCTCTGGTCGAAGTGGCACAGTCACGCCACTTCTATAGTACAAAACTGCGCGGCCGCACAGACTGCCAGTCTTGGAAACTGATTTTGTTTGCCTTGTGTTGTCATGAGCATGTTATTATGGTTTGATTATGAATGTAAATGACCCTAACATATAGATTGGTGTTGTTTTGCTTATAGTAAATGATTTTAGCTTGGTTTGGTATGTGTATTGAAAGAAAACTTAAGATTTGGAAACTAATTTTGGCAAGCATGGCGTAATGTACATTCTGACCTTAAGTACAAACATATCAAACTCTTTTATACCCTAGAATTTAACTAATATGTTGGTTTATATTGTTAGGCATAATATAGACTATTCAAGCATGATTTAAAATGAGTTTTCAAGCAGAGGACTATACTAGCTATGTATAAATGAACTATGTACACTCTAAATTCTGGACTTAAAAGTATGCTTATGAGGTCTATTTATATGTATATGAAAGCATGATATAAAATATGTGGACTTACCTTACATACTCGAATGGTTAATGACCTTCTAAGAGAAACTTAGAGTTTTCAATACGAAATTGATGAACTATATGTCCTTCAAGTTTTGAAACTTCTAAGCATGCTTATGTGGCTTGATTGTGTATGTATGTAAGCATGGAATATGGCATGTGAAGTTACCTTCCATATATTCTAAATTTCATAACCATCTTGATAGGGTATCATATGCCTCTATACATGATCAAAATATATGCCTAACTAGTCTTATGCATGGTAAACTAGTTGAACACGAATTGAGATGAGTGCTAAAGAAGGTGGAACTTCATAACTTAAAATACATGACTAAACTAACGTGAGCATGTATAGTTGAGAATTATTGACCTCATAGCATATGTATAATGATTAAGCGTGAGAAACCTTGTTACTTGAACACTTAAAGCCTTGATTAAATGAGAATGGATAACGAACTATGTTAAAGATAAGACATGGGATTGAACTTAGTTATCAACATCCTGACATGTCTGTTTTGCATGATTTATCATATATGTGCGAATCGTGATGAGCTAGGATTCTGCAGGGGTAGCCCTGTCTTGGTTTGAACCAGGAGTAGCGCGGTCGCGCCACTCCTTAGTGCAAACCAAGCGCGGCCGCACCAATATGCAGAATGAACAGAGTATGTTAATTGTAATCTAAAACTTTATGCATGCTTGTATTGTTATCTAAATCTGCAATATATGTCTAGTGGTATGTCTAGATGTCAATGAGCATGCTAACAATAGAATCATAGATTCGATGAGTATGTGCGAACTTTCAAATAATAAGTCACCAATAATTACAAACTATGATTATCAAGTATGATTACGTATTATGTTATTAATTTCATAGTGTCCTATAAACTAATGTTGTGCTATGTGTACGTAAAGTACGTAATGACGTACGTATAGGATTATACGGCTAAATTAGATTCGTATGTATATGATAACCTTACATATCAAGTTTGTGTATCGAATGTACATAGCTAATGAATATCCTATATACGTAAATATGTTATAATAGGATTCAGAAAGTGTTGATAAGCTTTACGTCGGTAAACTATGCTTAAAGCAAGTACTTGAACCCTACTCTTTATTGAACATTACTTGAGCTTGTACTGTTATTGGTTGTACAAGTAAACAATTGAAAGCATGATTCTCGTCTTATGACATAATGCTTCATAGTTAAGGTAGAGTTGTTTATATTCTTCGAACTTAGAGTTCGAGTATTGAACTTATAATTGTTCTTATATACATTGAAAGAGCGGTCTATGCCACTTGATTCGGCTAGATCTAAATCATAATTTGAAAGTGATCCAAACCAATTGATTGGTGAGGAATCTTGTATTGACTGAGATGAACAAGAAGGGGACAACTATATATTGTTGGGAGACCGACGTGCGCACTTAAGTACGATTAAACAATATGCATAACGTAGGGTACTTTAGGCTGATCACCTGTTGTACTTGTCTTATTGGATTATCAGTATATTTTTATTAATTCTAGTAGAAGTTCATAGTCCTTAATGACTGCTCAGTATTCATTATTTTGAAATCAAGAAATGATTTAAGCGTTGAATCTTATTGATATCTTCTGTCCTTAGCGACTGTTATTGAGAATTATTGATACTTCTTATTATTCTCGAACTATCCTTTATTGTCATACCCTTGGGAATTGAAAATTATATTGTCCCCTTATTGCTATATTACTTGCTGAGCAAACTCGTTGTTTATTTTTGCTTTTCCCTAAAAACATTTCAGTTAAGACAGAGCAAGGCGGTCCCTCGGGCACTGACAAGGGCAAGGGCAAGGCTACAGAGTAGCTTGTACTTGATTAGAACTTTTCTGATTGTAATACGTTCGTATTCTGTTATGTATTAGTTAAGATTATATATTCTTAAGCTATGTTTAAGATGTAAGAGATGTTTAAGTTACGAAACCTTGGGACATGAATGGTTATATTAAATAAATGTAATCTATTAGTATTTGTGTATTTTCGTTGCACGAGATATTATTATTGTCTTAGAAATTAGAACATGACGAACTGAATTTGAGACTGTGGCGGTCCGAATTTGGGGGTGTCACATCTCCAGATAGGGATGTTCTGTTGGATTTGTTGTCCCGTTTGACAGTGGGTTTATAGACTAGCTTTCATTTTCCTACAAAGACTAGGTCAACCATTGATGAGTGGATTTTATACCTAGGAATAAGGTGTTTAGCTTAATTATTGTTATCCTTAAGTGTTTTTAGTATCTTTTTATTAGTTTTTGTGTTTATTTCTTGTAGGGTGGAGCTGGAGGGACAAATTGGTCATTTGGGAGAAAAGAATTAAAAAAACATTAAAATTGGGGCTGAGTGGAATTTTTGTAATTACCTGGTCCTTGTCTAGCGTCTAGTGCGCTTAGAATACGCTAAACCTAGCGCCTAGTGCACTAGGCCAAGCCCAATGTTGGGTTATTTTGTTGCTAAGTTGATTTTGAAGAGGAAAGGAATCTGCAGGAGGGTTTGGTCCAATACAAAGAGGAAAAGACTTCAGAAAAGACGTTTCGTGGAAATTTTGAAAGATAATTTGCAGAGTGAACATCAAAGGAAACACGAAGGAGATTTCAGAGGCTAAAGATCAAAAGGAGAATTAAGTGCAATCTGACAAATTTGTTCTACTCTTCTCTAAATTCTTAGAGTTTGTAATTATCTGGGATGTTTGAATTATTTATTCGGATGATGTTTTCCTTATTCATTATGAACTAAACTTTTAGCTAGGATTATAACGGAACTTGGTGAGTTTCTTTAATTAATATATTTTTATGGGAATTACCATTGGTTAATATTAGATTATCTATTGTATCTTGTGCATAATTATTTAATTGCTTGGCCAGTAATTAGTGGGATAATTTGTATGAAATTGATGAACAGAATATGAATTTGGATCTAGATATAATAGCATAAGATTATCATTTCTGCATGTGTTGGAACTTGTAATTTGTGTATAGGATAGAGATATACCTATATGCCTTATGTGATCTAAATAAGAACCCGTGCTTGAAATTCTTGTTAACTCCAATTCACATAGAGATATAGTGAATTGGTTAACTATAGTGCTCTTTCTAATTCTAATCTTTATTGGATTTGGGAGGATTTGTCAATATGTTCATTGAAAGATGCTTATAGACGCTAATGAGTTCTTAGTCAACAATCTATATTAATTGAACTAATTCAATAGAAATTATTGACATTAAAGTGAATCATCAAGGGAAGTTGCGATCCTAAGCCTTTTTAATCTGAAACCAATTCTTGGTAGTTAAGTTTAATTAGTTAATTCATATAGTTTTTCATAAATTCACAACAATTATCAATTTGTTTAATAAATTTGGTTTAATATAAAGTTAGTAGGTGATAGTTATTTTATACAATTCTCTGTGGGATACGATACTTTATGTGCTACTTTACTGCTATCCGATTGTGTATACTTGCGTGTTTTACTAGTACATATTTTGGTAAACAGCCATTTTTGTCATGTACAGGACACATTATATATATTAAACATTATTATATGGCAAGAAAATATATTTTGATTCACTTCCCTTTTGCATATGTCTTGATTTTTTGCTTAATGATTGCCATTTTCTTTGTAACTTGCTGTCTTGATGTATCACGAGCTCTTTCTTGATGGACTGACATTGAGATGTCAGAGGGTCTCTCAAAAAGGTTCGTTAATCATTGGGGTTTTATAGGATTTGTATAAGGTTTGGTGTCTTGAGACTGGTATTTAATTGGATATTTGAGTGTATAGGTAAAGTATTTTGGTTTTCTTTTGAAGGTTAGACCGCACCATAGATGGCTGCCTACGTACTCCCGCGGTTGGGGTTGATCATGTCTTTCGTAGTTCAGGCCCTGTAGTAAAGACCTGAATTGATTTAATTTGATATTTTTTCTTTTCAGGACCAGGATGGTGGTTTACAGACAACTCAGATATAGTAACTTTTCATGGTGTCTGAATTGATAAGTTGGGGAAATTCGTCCCCATCCACTTCTTGCAATCTGAGGGCTCATCCTGTCAACACTTCCTTGACGATGAAAGGGCCTTCCCAGTTTGGGGTGAATTTTCCTCTAGCTTCATCTTGATTGGCGAGGATCTTTTTTAGCACCAAATTATTTTCCTTGAATTTCCTAGACCGGACCTTCTTGTTGTAGGACCGAGTAATCCTTTGCTAGTATAACTGACCATGGAAGATGGCTGCCGCCCTTTTCTTATCTATCAGAGATAACTGGTGGTATCGCTCTTGTATACATTGGTCTTCTTCCATCTGAGCATCTATTAATACCTTTAATGATTCCATTTCTACTTCTATAGGGAGTACAACTTCCATGACATAGACCATTGAGTAGGGGGTAGTCCCAGTAGAAGTGTGCATTGACGTTCTGTAGGCTAACAGAGTCAGAGGCAATAAGTTAAGCCATTCTTTGTGGTTGGCGGACATCTTTTGCATGATCTTCTTGATATTCTTATTGGCTGCTTCAGCAGCACCATTCATCTTGGGACGATAGATGACGAAATTAAGATGTTTGATATGGAATTTGCTGCATAATTCCTTCATCATCTGGTTGTTCAGATTCTTAGCATTGTCTGATACGATCACCTCCGATTGTCCGTATTGACAAATTACGTTGTTTCTGATGAAACCAATGATTACCTCCTTTAGTGACTTTGGGAAAGAAGGCAGCTTTGACCCATTTGGTGAAGTAGTCGATTATGGTCAAGATAAACCAAGGACCATTGCTGGCTTTGGGATCTATTAGCCTAATCACGTCCATCCCCCACATGGAAAAGGGCCATGGCGAACTCATTTTGTTTAATTCGTTTGGAGGAGCGTGGATGGCATTTCCATGGACTGGGAAATGATAGCATCACCTGACGTGATCGTCACAGTCGGCTTTGAGGGAAATCCCATGTTCTTAATATTTTCTTGGCAAGTAAAGGACCGCTCGTGTGTGGACCACATACTCCACCGTGGACTTCATCCATCAATCTTTGGGCTTGGTCTTTGTCTAGGCACCTTAGCAGGCCTATTCCAGCATCTCTTTTGTAGAGTGCATCTCTGCTTAGATAGAACTTCATGGCCATTCTATGGATCCACTTTCTTTCAGCTTGACTTGCCTCAGTGGGCATAGATCCATCTCACAGATATTCTTTGTTGTCCTAATACCAGGGCTGTTTGATGGGAGGTAGTTCATCTGATACTTCTCCAATATAATTTCTATAGGCTGGTGCCATCTGGCTTGTAAATTTGATATCAAGGATTCCTCTCCTCTCAGATATATGGATCAAGGAAGCCAGTGTTGCTAATGCATCCGTAAAATCATTTCTGCTTTGAGGGATGTGGATGAAGGCTATTTCTTCGAACTCCATAGCCATCTTGATGGCCTGCCGATGATAGGGCAGCAAGTGAAATTCCTTGGTGTGATGTGACCCGGTGGTTTATCTGATGGCCAACTCGGAATCTCCAAAGACTGCTAATCGTTGGATACCTATAGATTGGGCCAGTTTTAATCTTATTATACAGCCTTCATACTCAGCTGTGTTGTTGGTGTTGACAAACTGCAGTTTGATAGCCATGGGATAATATTCTCCCTTGATGGATACAAGAACTGCCACTACTCCTACACCTTCCATGTTTACAGCCCTGTCGAAGTACAGTTTCCAGAATTGGCCGGTATCTTCTCAAGGGTTTTGCTGAATTATCATTATTCCATCATTTGGGAAATAAGTTTCCAAGGGTTTGAAGTTCCCTAATGGTGCTTCGTCCAATTGATCTGTAATTCCATGACCTTTGATGGACTTTTGAGTCACGTAGATGATATCGAATTGCTGGAGGATCAATTGCCATTTGGACAATCGCCAATTCAACATGGGCTTGTTGAATATGTACTTCATAGGATCCATGCGGGATATTAGATAGGTAGTGTGCCCATGAAGATAATGTTATAATCTCAAGGCAGCCCATGCTAAAGCACAATAGTTCTTTTCAATCAAGGTGTACTTCTGCTAACTGCTGCTGAATCTTTTACTGAGGTAATAGATAGCTCTTTCCTTGCCTCTATCATCTTTCTACCCCAGCATACAGCCCATAGCGTTGGCATTGACTGATATGTACATGAACAGGGGAACTTTGTCCCTTGACGGTACCAAGATAGGAGCTTCCATCAATTACTTCTTGAGGGCGAGGAAGGCTTTTTGACAATCTTTATTCCATTTCCCGGAGGAATTTTTCCTCAACAGCTTGAAGATGGGCTCACAAGTTGCAGTGAGTTGAGACATGAATCTGCTTATGAACTTGATTCTCCCAAGAAATCCCCGTATTTCCTTTTCTATTTGGGGTACCGGCATCTCAGTAATGGCTTTAATCTTAGCAGGGTCTAGCTCAATACATCTGTTGCTTACCAGAAATCCCAATAGTTTGCCAGATTTGACACCAAAAGCACACTTAGCTGGATTCAGATTCAAGTCATATTTGCGAAGCCAATTAAATAGCTTTCTGAGATGGTCGATGTGGTCATCTTCCCTTTGGGATTTGACGATGATGTTATCCATATACATCTCTATCTCTTTGTGCATTATGTCATGAAAAAGGGCCATCATAGCTCGCTGATATGTGGCACTGGGATTGATAAGGCCGAAATACAGTAGCCTGTAACAGAAGGTTTTCCAAGGGGTGATAAAGGCTATTTTTTCCCTATCTTCTTCGACAACCATGATTTGGTGATACCCGGTAAAGCAGTCCACAAACGAGTACATACCATACTGCGTCGTGTTGTCTATCAGTATGTGGATGAAAGGTACTGGGAAGTCGTCTTTGAGACAAGCTTTGTTTAAATTCTGGTAATCCATTCATACTCGTACCTTCCCTCCAGGCCTAGGTACATGAACTATATTGGACAACTAATCAGGGTAGGTTGAGACCATGATAATGCCTGCTTTGAATTGCTTAACAACTTCTTCTTTGACCTTCAGACTCCACTCGGGCTTTACTCTCATGTGTTTCTATTTGACAGGCTCGAATCCCTCTTTAATGGGCAATTGGTGAATAACAATGTCAATGGACAAGCCGACCATGTCTTCATGTGACCATGAAAACACTTCCTGGAACTGAGTTAGGAGTTCAATCAGGTCTGTCATTTGGTTTTGGGTAAGGTCATTGCCTATTTGGATTTCTTTAGGATTTTCTGAGGTTTTGATATTGACTGTGGTGGTTTGATCATGGTTTGGTTTGGGTTTGTCTTCGACCCATTCTTTGATCTCCTCAAGCACCACATAGTCATTTGCCTCCTCTTGATCAATCTCCATCAAGTTAAAGTCCAGTTCTACATCAAAGTTGTAGTCACCGTTGAGACTTGGCAATTCATCAGCAAGGCTAAACAAATCCAAATTTAGAGTCCTGAAAACAAAATTCTTTCACTTAATATATGATATTGTTTAATCATACAAAGCATCAATGAAAGCATGCCAAAAGTAACTACTAATACTATGCAACAAAAGTAAGCAGTATATAATATTTACACTTCAGGGCAGATGGACTCTCTGCCCTTTTTCCCTTTACAACTGATGAGCGGAATGCTACTCCAGTTGTCTAGGGTCAGGTCCTTGTTGACTGAGATGATGAAAGGGTTGTTGTTATCTTCCTCCTCTTTGATGATGACCATGACTGTATTCACATCAGGGTTAGTACTTTCCTTTGAACTATTCCTCTTATCCTTGTTGATGTGAGGAATTAGGACTTGATCATCTAAATAGTCATCATCTGGGATATCATCGTTCATACCCTCAGAATGTGCCAGAAAATACATCTTTGCAAATCGATCTTGCACTTCTTGTAGTAACCACTCATTCATTTCTTTGCTTTCCTCAACAGGAATTTGGATTCCTCTCATTCTTTGTTGGCTTAGCGAATCCGGCATCCGTGAGATTTGGTAGCAGAATGGTGGATGCATGAACCAGCTGATGCTTATGCAGGTTCTTGTGATTTGATCCATAGGAATAGCCTAATCTAACCTTCCCTGCTTGGCTAGGTATCTTAATAGGATATTTGATCCCTTGCTAATTTTTCCCTAGCCCTTTGCTGGGACAAAAATCTGAAGAAATCATTTCTTTACCGACTGACATCACTTCGGAAGAAATTCTTGGCTTCAAGGATGGAGCCCCAATAGGTCGATAGTGAGTGTTGCTCACTTCGAATGCTTGAAAACTGGTTGGCTCAACTTTTTTGTTGAGGTTGATCATAGGCATATCACCTTGTATGCAGATAGAATACTCTAGTTCGGCATTAACAGTGACCAGATTGCCATTGATGATGTATTTGACTTGTTGATGAAGGGTGGATAGGACTGCTCCTGCCATATGGATCCACGGTCTTCCCAACAATAAATTATATCCCGTGGTGATGTTCAACACTTCGAAGGATATGTAGAAAGTATGTGGACCAATCTCCACGGGGAGTTTAATTTCTCTTACAGCATTTTTTGGAGACCCATCAAAGGTTCTTATGACTATATGGCTGCTCCGGATTCGATTTGGACTGATTTTCATTCTTTCCAGCGTGTCATAAGGACAGATGTTCAGGGAAGATATTCCATCTATCAATACGCCCCCTATCATATATCCAGAGGACATCACTGCTATATGCAATGACTTGCAATGACCAGTCCCTTCCCCTGGTATGTCATCATTAGTGAAAGATCTCACATTGCTGTTGAAAATGTGCTATATCAAATGACAGAACTTTTTTGTATCTGCAGCCTTCGGCAGATGCGCTTCTTCCAGTACTTGTATTAAGATTTTGCGATTATCTTCTGAAGATAAGACTAAATCCAGGATTGATATCTATCGAGGTGCTTCTTTTAATCTTTGCACCACCTTAGCTTCATTATACCCCATTTTGCTGAGGAATTCTTCAATCTTTTCTTTGGGAACTCTACCCTTGGTGTAGACACTCGAAATTTTAGTTTCTTTGTACTAACCTGATAGAAGGGCAAAAGTGTAATTTTACTTTGAAGATAACCCCGAGGTAGGGCAAAAGAGTCAGGTTATCTCGGAGACAACCCCGAGAGTGATGAAAAGGACCAATGACGTCCAAACATATCGCGAACCAAACGAGGATCGCCGAGCTGATACAGTGTCCATCGGAAACCACCTCAGTGAACCTCGAACAGTGTGCCATCTAAGATAAGACAACTAACTAATAGTTGGAGCTGGAAGATATATCTCGGCTACGAGTACCAACTTCCTGAACCCTAATTCAGTCAGACTCGATCTTATCCAGCCGCATTTAGTAAAGACTTTTTGAAAGGTCGATCAGCTGAGGTCAACTTCTTCCAAACCGGGATCGAAGGAACATGTGTCGAGATGACGGGCCCCACCTAGCCCAACCGCATCCATATATGTGGCTAGCCGCATGTATGTATGCGACTGGCTCGGCCATCTTATATCCCCCACACTAGTTCATTTAGAAAAAAAAGAGAGAGATTTAAAGAGAGAAAGGAAATTCTAGAGAGAGATGGGCTCGAGTTTAGCACAAAAACACCAACTTGAAGCTTATTCATCTCATTTAGCATCTATTTGAAGTCCCGAGAGTGTTCTACCTTGGCCACGAGAGTTACAACGCTTGTTCAGTCGTCCCCTAAGGTGAAATAACGAACTTTTTAGCTTCGTTCTTTGTAAACGTTGTTCAAATACTAGATTAATGATATATCTTGTTTGAATCTAGTCAAGTTTGTTGTATTTTAAGCATATTGTGTAATAGTTGATAGATATTACATTTTTATCAGTTATATTGTGCTTATTGTGTTGTAAATCGATGGTGGAGGCTAGATCTACCTAGATCTAAGTCGAATCTAGCCTTTGAGTGGTTATTAAGCATGAAACTTGAACCCGTGTACTAGATTGGCTTAGATTCATGGTAGATCTATGGATTTATTGCTTTAAATGGCCCCGGTTACCCCGTATAACCCTAGATCCATATCTAGAGGCGAAAGGGGTCCGAAATAGCTTAAAACGGTGATTTTAACCGATGAAATCACCTATTATCAAAGCCGAGGACATTGTATATATGTATTCCCGCATAAATAATGTGAGCCTAGGAATCCCAGTGTTGAGATCCCCAAATGGAACCGACTTGATTCCCACGATGGACCGGTTTTTATGTTGTAATGCTTTAATAGCATAGAGATCATTGTATATGTAATATTTGGATCTTGAAGACGAGCTCGACGGGTTAGTCCCGAGAAGTCAGATTCAAGATCACGTGATAGTGAAAACTTTAATTGCAGGAGCTCTGTTCATCGAGATAGCATACATGCCCGATGATGATCTGACCCTTTTTGACGCTTTTGCATGCATATCATCAAAGTGATTTCTAGTAAAACAACAAAGAGCTTTCGATCATAATAAAGCGATTCGGGGTAGATCACCTAATGAACGTAAAGAATAAAAGGAAGTATTGAAGTCCTCGATTCCTAGTTGGGCAAAGGATTTGAAAACCTTACTTTCTAAAACATCATTTCAATTCATAAATCTTGTTAAAAATGGACTTTTTGTCTAATCAAATCCTTCGTACCTAGGCGCAAAAGAGGTACAGCACTACTTTCAAGTCACTCAAAATAAAGACTTAGAATAAAAACGAATAAAGCTTTCAAAATAAAACATAAATACACACAGAAAATTAATAAGATGCTGTACCGTGTTTTCACGGGAGTCGGGGGGTGCCTAACACTTTCCCATCGCTTAACCTAGCCCCCGAATTCCACGAATCTCGGGGTTTCAAGACCAATCTTTTGGAGTCACGCATTGGACCATCTTGTGAAAAACTATTAAAACTCGGATGAGTTGGCACGTCCATTTAAGTCATACCAACTGGCGACTCTGTCTCATTCGGTCCAATCATCAAAATTAAATCAATCTTTTCAAAGTCGTCGACACTTATGTCGGTGCCTTTTTCCTAAAACCTTACCCTTCAATAAAATCCATAGACACAGCAAATGGAAAAGGGTAGATAAGCTCAAGCAAAGGAAAGACAAAAATCAAAACCAAAGAAAAAAAGGACTTCTTTAAAAACAAAAAGGAGTAAGATTTTTCCCGCCGTCGACAGGTGGCGACTCTACTGGGGATTAAAGAGGGCTTAAGCCGCGTTTAAACTTTTTGATTTCGTTCTGCATATGCATCTTGTGTGAATGATCTCTCTATGTGATAACTGTATCAATCTTTAAACATGTTGTATTAGTGCCTCGCACAATATATTAGTACTTCGGACAAATGTCATCATATTACATACGGTGTGGACGTGAATGTATGTGAATGTATATTGTGTGGTACCTCCATTAGGAGCCAATCCCGTCGGTTGTTTATTACTGGACTCCTCTAGGTGTTTCCATTGTGAGGCTCAGGAAAGGCACCACTCAGATCCGCTCTAATTGAAAAATAGATGTTTTCATCAAGTAAATTGCGAAGATCTGGGAACCAATTTCAAACAGCTCGTGAGAGTAACCCTAAGATAGGTCATTCTTTGATAAACCAAACGTGTGGTGTGTCTCTTCATGCTATATTTACTCTTTCATCTGAAACTGTCATCTATACATCTTTCATATCCTATCATCAATTCGACTAACCCGTTGTGTTACAAGAAAATATTAAAAAACCATTAAATTGAAGCATAGCATATCATGCATCCCTGTCCACCAATATCCATTCTAAACTAGATATCGGTTTTGTGCAGATCAGTCCTAGAAATCATTTTCGAGCCAAGAAGGCCCGTTCACCACCGTTCAAGATGGCTGAAGGAAGCACATCAGAATCAATCCCTGTATCTCGAGATGAATTCGAGGAGTTTAAGAAATAGATGGCTGAGATGATGACCCTGTTAAGAGAACAGTGCAAAGTATCTTAGGAATCTAAGCATCAGAGTCAGACTGAACCCTCTGTGCTAGGAGACATGAAAATACCCGAAAAGGAAGGTGATATCAAAATGTCCACACCTATCTCTCCCCTTGATGTTGAAGTACCCAAGGAGGCCTCGATCCAGAAGACGACACGGGAAATCATAAACCTCCGAGAGGACAAAGACACTTGAGACATTAGGAAGAATGTTAGACAAATGGAGGATGCTATCCGATTTATGAAAGGGACAGGATCCCACGGGGGAGTGAATTATTTGGATCTGTGTATTTTCCCAAAGGCAAGATACTCGGATAAGTTTTCAAGTCCTCGAGTTCGAGAAATATAACGAACTAGGAGATCCATATACTCACTTAAAAGTCTATATAGGTGAACTTGGAACTTATGCCGAGGATGAAAACCTCAGGATGCAATTGTTTTAGAAGAGCCTTACCGGTAAATCCTGAATGTGGTATGCGCGGATAGATAATTCCAAAGTCAGAGGTTGGGAAGATTTGGCCCATGCTTTCCTCAACCAGTATAGTTTCCAATCCCAGATGGCACTTGATCGCTACCAGATTACCAAAGGTAAAAAACAGAGCAATGAATCGTTCAGAGAATATGTACAGCAGTGGAGGCGAATGGCGGCCCAAGTTAACCCACCAATGGATGAATGTGAGATGGTGACAACTTTCATCGACATACAAGAAGCCCCTTTCTATGAGAGAGTCCTCACCGGGTTAGGAAAATCCTTCTCCAAAATGATCAAACACGGGGAAATGGTAGAAATGGGTTTAAAGTCTGGAAAAATTAAGGATCTCACTACCTTGGAAGTTGTAGCCGAGCACATATAGTCGGGAAATTATGCGAGCGTTCCCAAAAGAGTATCGAAGAGGAAAGAAGAAGATGTCTCTTTAATATTGCAAGGACAAGCTGCTAACAGGAGCCCTAATTCGCCTATCCAGAGGCAGAACTCTCATCCAGTGAATTCTCAAAATTCTACAACAGTGAAAGTTGGGGAAAACAAGCGAAGAAGGATATTCACTCCTTTAGGGGACTCCTTGGAAAATATATTAGCACTACTGATTGCCCAGAAGAAGATTGTTGAGGTAGCTCCGCCTTCCAATCCAAACGGAAGGCAATTTGATTCCAGCAAGAAATGCGCTTACCATTCCAACTCATCGGGGCATGATACTCAGGAATGTTGGACTTTAAAACACAAAATTCAAAACTTGATTGATAGCAGGGAGATTATAGTCAAAGCGCCAGAGCAGCCGAATGTCAACAACAACCCTTTGCCTCAGCATACTAAAAAAGGAATCAACATGATCAATGCCAAAAGCAGGGAAAACCGCAAATACCTAAGGAAGATGGGAGAGCCTCCCTCTGTACATGACCTTGCAATATGGGGATACCCTGAAGAGAAGTATGGGGTAGAACAAGACTTGGCTTCGATTAAGGCGCGAGTTGATCAGTTGGCAGAATTGGTTGTATACCAACACCAGTTGACCCTACAGCTAATAGACCAAGTCCTACAAAGGCCAACCAACCCCATATCTGTCCAAGATGTTTCAACCTCAAGAAGGGATCGGATTCGCTGCCAAGAGCAGACCAAATGGACAGAAAAGATGGCTCGAGAAGCTAGACTGCAGAGCCAGTGAGAATTTGCCGCCAAACAAAAATTCGCCCCCTTGAGACAATCTAGGGAGGAAATTCTTCGCACCTTGATCGAGGAGGGGAATATCACAGAATTTCTGCCACCCCCAGATCCGGAATCGAAGTGTTTCAATCCTTCCAGATCCTGCCTCTACTATTCAAATGCTTCTGGACATGCCACGGAGGAATGTTGGGCCCTTCGACATTTAATTCAGAACCTGATCGAATCAGGAGAGCTGGAATTAATGAATAAAGATAAGATCTTCTCTAAGGAAGAGATAATCTACCCCCGAGGACCAAAGAATTTGGAGGGTATGGTAACGGTTATCCGTTACATGGAAGGAACGTCTAGCGGACCCATAACTATCAAAGGATTATCTGAGCAAAGAAATAAAGCCACTCTCGAGATACCGGCGCCGAAACCCCTGATGTTGGCTCCTTGGCCGCAACTCCCAATTATCAGCCTGAAGAAGGTACCGTGGAATTACGGAGAGGGCATAAAATTGGCACCTAAATGTACCACTATCGTACCAAGGGAGAATCTATTTTACCTCCTAGAGCATTTGGCGAAACCAGCCACCAAGGTATTGGGGAAGGTATTGACTGGAAAGATCGCAGAGTTCTTCCATAAGATGGGGCACGACGAAGCAAGGACGGTGAAGCAGTTGAAAACGAAACCACATTAAATATCCATCCTGGATTTGGTATTAGATTCTGACGACCATCGTCAAATTATAATCCAAGTATTGGAGGAAGCACATTTACCCAAAACTATTGATACTGAGAAATTTCAGCACCTGATCAGCCATGTACTGGACAGTAATGTGATATCATTCACCGACAACGATATATTAGCCAAAGGAACTGGGCATCACAAACCATTACATATCGCTTTCACATCATCTGGATATATGGTAGGTGGCGTGCTAATCAATGGAGGATCATCCTTAAACATCTGTCCGTAGGATACTCTGGAGAAGATGAAGATCAACCCAAACCGGATTCGGGAAAGCCATGTAGTGGTACGAGCTTTCTACAGATCAAGAAGGGATACTGTGGGGGAGATTGAACTTCCTGTAGAAATTGGCCCCTTCACCTTCAACATACCTTTCCAAATCCTGAAGATCACTACCGGGTATAATCTGTTGTAGGGACGACCATGGATCCATATGGCTGGCGCGGTTCCTTCAACTCTTCATAAACGATTGAAATATATCGTCAACGGCAATCTGGTCACTGTCAGTGCAGAACCTAATTATCCTATTCATGATCTGAGAGATATGCCCCTGATCGACGTGAATGAGGGTGTTGAGCCTGCCAGTTTTCAAGCCTTTGAAATAAGCAATCCGCGATAAAACTCTTTGGGGGAGCCAGTCTTAACCCGGATATCTCCAAAGGTGATGGCAGTTGGCCAAGAGATGCTTTCCCGAGGACATTGACTAGGCCGAGGATTGGGGAGAAATGGCCAAGGAATCAGGAACCCAATCCACATACCCACGTAGTTGGGAAAGGCTGGATTAGGATATTTTGGTGGATCCAAACATAATAATCCTCATAAGCACAAGCTAGTTAATCATCTGATTCACCTCAAGCCAAACCTCAGTGAAGCCAAATTTAAAGAGCTGTTAAAGAAGATCTCTGTCGTTAT